>JBAGKK010000170.1:98650-152578 GCA_037177015.1 Euceroptres primus
ATAGTAGCGGCAGGTAAAAAACATCGTGGGCTTTTATATATGTCAGCAGTCATGTTTTTAGAAAGAGAGCGTATACCCGGGAAACGAAGCCAGCGAAAGCCGAAGAGGCCCGAAGCTCGCTGGGTACATGAACACGGAGCGAGAAGTTGTAGTCGTAAGTGGAGGGGCTTAATTCCGGAGCTTGTCCCCCACTCTCTGAGTGCTTGACTTCGACCGCCTCTTCAATCGCTTCTACTGGAAAATTTGCCTGCTAACCCTAAGGTCCCTTTCCTCGCGGAACGTCACATATAGTCTCTGAACGTACAAAAGTATATGCCCAAAGAGTCACGCTGTAAACAACTTCTGAGCGGCCCTGACTGTTCTAGCGATGGCCTTCAGTGTGGGCCGTCAAGGACGCTCAGGGGGGGGGGAGACAGAAGCAGTCAATCGTGAACAACCGTGAAGCCGGTACAAGGATGAGCGGCATAGTTACGCGAGATGAGTGTATATAATACTGAATTATCTTCTTTAAATTTAAATACGAAAATGAAAATAAAAATATTAAGATTGATTACTCTATAATTATCTCCATACTCATTAATTCAGAAATTGTCTTTACTTTGTAATTAGCAATAGATAGAAACAAATTAGATTGAATTCATAGTTATCTCTACTATGGATAATCATAGATAAGATAATAATAAAGGAAGATAATAAGAGATGGAAGATAATAATAGATAGATAAGGATAATAGATAAATAAGGAAGATAATAAGATAATAAGAATAAGAAAGAATAATAGCATAATAAAATAAGAAAGATAAAAAAAGATAAACTATAAAAGATAAACTATAAAAACTATGAATGAAAAAAGTGTTGACTATAAAATAGTAATATAACTAGCAGAATTTCCAGACTTTCAAATCATTTTTTTAAATGTTAGTTTCGTCCTAAATTCTATTAGCCTTATTTTTTGAAGTGTAAACAATGAGTATGACATCTTCAGTATCTGAAATAAAGAAAAAACAAATTTGAATTTTATTTAAAAAGCAAAGACACCAACAAGAAATACACGAATGTTTACTCCAACAAAATTGTTTAAAGAAAGTAGCATGAAAAAAAATCCACCCTTCAAAATTAATTGCCGATTAATATAATAGGAAACTTTTAACTAAATTTACTTACAAATATCAAAGTATTTAAACTCTAATGAAAATCTATGAAGTGGAATATAAAAATGAAGTTATTAAAGTATTTTTTATTTTTCCAGAAAGTCCCTGAAAAAATGCTTAAGAAATATTTTTATGTTTATCTTTTTGGAAACATCGAACATATATGCCTGGTGTCTAAAAATGTTACTTACCTCGTTTGCATAGTTGTCGTTTCCAAAAATTTCATACTCAACTTTGCGTATGTCGGTATGAAAAATTTAAAAAAATAGAAAACATTTTTCTATACTTCGTACTTTTGGAAACCATCATCGTTTCTGATTGTACCATTTCTAAAAATTTACCTGACGGTGTTGTTTCTAATAACTTTAGTTTTATATTTTGTTTTTATAAGTACTGTTTCAAATCGTTTAACATAGGTCTAAAAGGCACCCAAAGAATGATAAACATAATAATGGAGTTCAAGTGCTTTTTATTAATTTCCATATTTGTTCCAATGTCGCTTAGAAGTATGATAGACATTTGGGTTCCATCGATTTTCAGGGATAAGAATTCCGTTGGGAAATAAAAGTGCTATCGTAAATCGCAAACGCAACAAGATGTACATATATACAAATGACTTTCTTTATACAAATGTATCGATTTACAAATTAAACTGTCTTATCATACACTGAGAAAAAATTCTATTGAATCAAAAAACAATGGATTTGGTACATCAAAAAGCATATTCAACATCATTGAATATCAATAACATTAAAATTTATTTAAGAACGTAATTCAAATAAAGGATAATTTATTTCAATAAAAAAAACAATAAATGTATTTAGCTATTTACATATCCTGTGTTTTCATGATTTACATATCCTGTGCTTTCATGATTGCTCTATTATCACTTTTTTACTTTCTTACCTTTAATTAATACTTCTCAAATTATTATTCTCATCTCACATAATTGTAATTCGTTTTAAAGAATTCTAAATCGCTGAAGCCAATATTTGAGAAGTGATTTTTCCATACTTTTTTAAGTAAGTATGCAATTAAGAAAACCATCTTTAAAACTATGTTAGAAATGCATTTTGAAAGATTCTAATTCAATTAAGCCAATATTTGATAAATTCATTTTTCCAAGTTTTCTAAAGTATGAAATAAAAGAAAAGATCTGAATTCTTATGTTATAAATTCATTTTAAAGAATTCTAAATTGATTAAGCCAATATTTGAGAAATGATCTTTTCCAAATTTTTTTAAGTAGGTATGAAATAAAAGCATCTGAAATCTTATATCAGAAATTCATTATTTTAAATCGATTAAGCCGATATTTGAAAAATTATTTTTTACAAATTTGTTTAAGTAGGTATGAAATACAAGGATCTGAAATATTACGTTAGAAATTCATTTTAAAGAATTTTGAATCGTTAACGCCAATGTTTGAGAAATGATTTTTTCCAAATTTTTTTAAGAAGGTATGAAATAAAACGAAACCTGTAAACCTATGTTAGAAATGAATTTTGAAAAATTTTAAATCGTTTAAGTCAATATTTGAGTAACGATTTTTCCAACAATTTTTTTTAAGTCTCTGAGAAATAAAAAGAAAGAATCTGTAAGCATGTGTAAGAATTGAATTCTGAAACATTTTAAATCGTTTACGCTAATATTTAAGGAATGATTTTATTTTATTTTATTTATATATTTTTTAGTATGAAATAAAAGGATCTAAACCTATGTTAGAAAGGCATTTTAAAGGATTCTAAATGAATTAATCTAATATTTGACAAATTAATTTTTTCAAGTTTCTTAGAGTATGAAATAAGAATAAGGATCTGAAATCCTTTGTTATAAATTCATCAAAGATAACAAGAAATCATATTTCTGACAACCAATTTATGTAAAGACCAAACTTTGCACAAACATGTCCGTACCAAATGGAAATTTCCTAAAACCCATTTTTGAATTTTAAATCTTTTAAACCAATATTTGAGAAATGGTTTTTTACAATTTTTTAAGTAGTTAGGGTAAGAGCCCCAATTTGGCACCAACTTGGCACCCCTCCCCCCAATTGTTGGCACCTCTCTCTAATTTATTATATAATACGACTGTTTAGCTTGTTCTTCTTTAATTAATTTAATTTTACCATCATTTTTACGCATAATGCATATATTAGTTATCCACCGCAATCAAATATTAATCCAAAATTAAATAAATTCACTTCAGTTTTTGACATGCCAATAAAGTTTAAAGATTTTGACCAGATAATAAAGTTAAATAAGAAGGTGTTAAATTTTGTAGACAAGTAGACCAACAAAATTTAACCCCTTCTTATTTAAAGATTCTGTAAACCTACATTATAAATTCATTTCGAAGAATTTTAAATCGTTTCAGCCAATATTTCAAAATATTTCCCAAAATTTTTCATTTTAAAGGATTCTAGATCAATTAACCTAATTCTTAAATTATTAAATAATTATTTTTTTATTTTTTTAGATTTTGTGGCAATTTTTCTATATGGATACAAATTTTTAGTGTAAAATAAAAAAAAGTATGATTCAATAGGATTTCTTTCTCACTGTAAACAACAGTCTATGGTACAATAAATTAATCGTATAATGCTTGGTTTCTCTTTCCTCTACTCTCTATTACAATTTTTTTTTACATCCACTAAGCGGTTCAAACAATATATATAGTCCGCAATATGCTTTATGAAACTAACTGTATGTACATTCTGTATATAGTAAATAATACGAAGTCTGATATCCTGATACAATCAAAAAATCGAAAATATCCTAAACATCTTGAACATCTGTTAATCGTATTTTATTTTTAAGTAACTCTCCATTTATTGTGGATTTCATTTATTTTTTATGGTCATTCAAACAATTTTCGATTAGAAATCTAACGTCTTATACAATTAATTTTTATAATTTAAAATTTAAAAAAAATTGTTTTAGCATTTAATACTGACGAATTTTATTTATTAATTGAAATTAAATAAAAACTTGTTAAGAACATTTTTTGTTAATTTAAAAGAACTTTTAAAATATATTTGAATTAATTTCCAATAAAGTGGAAATTAGTTAAAATTCTGTATTTCAGTTTTACTTGTTTAGTCCTTGGAAATACATAAATTCATAAATTAATTAAAAAATTAACTAGCATGACCATGATTATTTTTTCAACAGAGCAAGGAGCCTCTTCTTGTCTCTAATGTTTTTGGTGTTGAGCTATGAAAATACAAATTTTGTATTTCATCAGGGTTGCTAAAACACATACATGGACTCATCAATTCTCTCAAAATACTTGCACACGACATCGAACAAAATAGGAGCCCTTTCAGGTTATTCGCCTTTCCTAGTATTGTCTTCAGATATTTTTTTTTATTTCTTAATATATCACCATCTCGATTACTATTTCGATTTTTGTATCTCAGAGAAGACTCAACATTTCCTCCTTTCAGAAATGAGATTTTATTAGTGAAGATTTTGTTTAAAATTAATTTAGAATTTCCTTTAAACCAAATTTTAATTTCTACTAAATATTCAAAAACGACACTCAAAAAGGAATCGCTGCATTAAAATTAAATTCTTAGAAATTCATTCCACCTCAAAATTATGCACTTTCATCCTGAAAAGAAACTTCAAAACTTGGAAATGAAAAAAGTTGGATTTTTTAGAATTTTGAAATTTGAGAATTTCTATTTCAAAAGCTTTCAAAAGCTTTTTCTTTTTCTTTAGTTTGTAAATAATCAAAAACCAATATTTTGTTTTAAAAAAAGCATCCAACTTTGGTCTATTTTCCAACTGGAAAATTTGCATTTCTAATGAAATGCATCCATTTTATTTATTTTTTGTTTTGTTTTGGAAGCATTCGTGGTGAGAATTTTTAATTAATTATTTTGAATCTTGCAGCCAAAAAAAATATCACACACTTGCACACATTTTATCGTGTTCCCACTACTGTTGGGCTTATATATTAAACATGTCAGACGCTTTGCGACTGCGTAGAGTAAATATATATTGTCTAACAAGCGTGGCACTAAGTTGATGTTTCTCAGCAATGCTGATCGCTAAAGCGTCTTACATTGAAATCTTACTATGTAACAATCGAAATTTTACCACTGAGCTTATGATTTAATAAAAACATTTTAATGCTGCAAGAAGTGAGGATTTTTTCCCAATTGGCAGCATTTTTATTAAAATTAATTTTCAATGAAAGATAAATGATGAATTGTTTTCAATTGAAATCAGTCATCATCGAATGTTTCTCCAATTACAAGAACCCAATTTTGAAAATTTTCCAGTTGAAGGTTGTCAAAGTTGAACTTTTCCACTGGAAGCATTCAATGTTTGACTTTTCCCATTAGAAGCACATACTGTTGGAATTTTCCATTTAGAAGCATTTTACGTTGGACTTTTCAATTAGAAGCATTCTACGTTAGACTTTTCCAATTACAAGCACTCTACGTTGGAGTTTTCCAATTAAAAGCATTCTACGTTGGACTTTTCCAATTGGACGCATTAGGCGTTGAGCTTTTCCAACTAGAAGAATTTTACGTTTCACTTTTCCCATTGGAAACACTCGGCGTTGGACTTTTTCAATTGGAAGCATTCTAAGTTGGGATTTCCAATTGGAAGCATTCGGCGTTAAACTTTTCCAATTAGAAGCATTCTACGATGAAATTTTCTAATTGGAAGCATTCTAAATTGGATTTTTCCAGTTGGAGGCATTCAGTATAGGTTGGTTTTCCAGTTGAAAACATTCAACTTTCGTCTATTTTCCAATTGGAAACTCCCTACTTTAGATTATTTTTCTTACTGGAAATATCAGACATTTAACTAGTTTCCAAATGGAAGGATTCAGCTTCAGTTTATTTTCCAATTGGAAGCAACTAAAAATAGTTTGTTCTCCAATTGTGAACACTTTACCAACAGTACAACTATTTTCCAATTGTTGGTACCAAAAATTAATTTAAACGGTTTTCCAATTTAAACATTCCAATTTTCAAACATTTCCCAATTGAAAGCACTAAAGGATAAATTCTTTCCATTGGAAACATTAAATCTTGAAAGTTTCCGATTGGAAGCATCAAACATTGGACTTTTTTTAAACTAAAAGTAACGAATGTTGGGATTTCCCAATTGAAAGTATTATGAGTTAAACTGTACCAATTGAAAAGAAATCAACACCAGTTGTTTCTCCGATTAGAACCATTAAACAATAGTTTAATGCACTTGGAACAATTCAACATTATTTGGTTATGCAATTGGATCCATTCAACATTAGTTGAACTTTTCCAATTGGAAGCAATGCACATTAGTTGCTTTGCCAATTGAAAGTATTGAACGTTAGTTAGTCATACACTTGAGAGCATTCATCATTAGTTGGTTCTCCAATTGGAAACACTCGACATTAGTTGGTTCTCCAATTGGAAACACTCGACATTAGTTGGTTTTCCAACTGGAAACATTCAACATTAGTTGGTTCTCCAATTGGAAACATTCAACATTAATTGGTTCTCTAATTTGAAACATTCAACATTAGTTGGTTTTCCAATTGGAAGCATTCAACAATAATTGATTTTCCAACTGTAAGCATTCAACTTTAATTGATTTTTCAATTGGAATCATAAAGCAATAATTGATTTTTCAATTGGAAACATAAAAAATAATTGGTTTTTTTCGAATTGGAAGCATTGAAAATCAATTGGTTTTCCAATTGCAAGTATTCAACAATAGTTGGTTCTCCAATTGCAAGAATTCAACATTAGTTGGTTCTCCAATTGGAAGCATTCAACATTAGTTTGTTCTTCAATTGGAAAAATTCAACATTAGTTGGTTCTCTAATTGGAAGTATTCAACACTAATTGATTTTCCAACTGTAAGAATTCAACTTTAATTGATTTTTCAATTGGAAGAATCAAAAAATAATTGATTTTTCAATTGGAAACATAAAAAATAATTGATTTTTCAATTGGAAATATAAAAAAATAATTGGTTTTTCAAATTGGAAGCATCAAACATCAATTAGTTTTTCAATTGGAAACATAAAAAATAATTGGTTTTTCAAATTGGAAGCATCAAACATCAATTAGTTTTCTAATTGGAAGCATTCAACAATATTTGGTTCTCCAATTGGAAGCATTCAACATTGGTTGGTTTTCTAATCAGAAGCACCAAACATTACTAGGTTTTCCAATTGGAGGCATCCAACTGAGAACACTTTACCAATTTTACAACTAGTTTGCAAATGTCTGTGCCAGGAATGAAGTTAAAAGGTTTTCCAATTTAAAAATGCTAATTGTCAAGCGTTTCCTAATTGGAAGCATTAAAAGATAAACTCTTTCCATTGGTAACATTAAATCTTGAAATTTTCCTATTGAAAGCATTAAATATTGGATTTTATCAGTTAAAAGCATTTAACGTTAGAATTTTCAAATTCGAAGTATTATACGTTAAACTTTTCCAATTGGAAGCACACAACACAAGTTCGTTCTCCAATTGGAAGCATTAAGAAATAGTTGGTTTTCCAATTAGAAGCATTCATCATTAGTCGCTTTTACAATTGGAAGCAATAGCATCAATTGGGTTTCCAATTGGAAGCATCAAACATTATTCGTTTTCCCAATTGGAAGAATCAAACATTAATTAGTTTTTCCAATTCGAAGCATCAAACATTAATTGGTTTTTCCAGTTGAAAGCATCAAACATTAATTGGTTTTGCCAATTAGAAGCAGCAAACATTACTAGGCTTTCCAAATGGAAGCATCCGACTGAGAAAATTTTACCAATTTTACAACTATTTTCCTATTGTTGATACCAAAAATAAGGTTTAAACGGTTTTCTAATTAAAAAAGCCAACGTTCAAGCATTTCCCAAATGGAAGCATTAAAGGATAAACTCTTACAATTGGAAACATTAAATGTTGGCATTTGCAACTAAAAGCATCCAATGTTGGAAATTTTCCAATTGAAAGTATTATACGTTGTACTTTTACAATTGAAATCACTCAACATTAGTTGGTTTTCCAATTGGAAGCATTGAACATTAGTTGGTCATCCACTTGGAATAATTCAACATTATTTGGTCAAACAATTGGAACCATTCAACATTAGTTGGGTTTTTTCAATTGGAAGCAATCAACATTAGTTGGTTTGCCAATTGGAAGTATTGAACGTTTGTCAGTAATGCAATTGAAAACATTCAGCATTAGCTAGTTCTCTAATTGGAAGCATTCAACATTAGTTAGTTTTCCAATTAGAAACATTCAACATTAGTTGGTTTTCCAATTGGAAACATTCAACATTAGTTGGTTTTCCAATTGGAAACATTCAACATTAATTGACTTTCCAATGGTAAGCATTCAAATTTAATTGATTTTCCAATGGGAAACATCAAACAATAATTGGTTTTTCGAATTAGAAGCATCAAACATGAATTGGTTTTCCAATTAAAAGCATTCAAAATTAGACCATTTGCCGATTAACTCTGAAATTTTTTTCTATTCAGAAGCATCCCTATTATGATTATTTTCTCAGTGAAAACATTCAACTTTAGTATTAAAATTGCAAGCAACCAACTTTTGGATCATTTCGCAACTTAGAAGGTATGATTTCTTTTTTTTCATCTCAATGTTTATCTGTGTTTTATTTATTTAAAAAAGAGATTCTCCGAGGAAATAAGAAACTTTGACTCTCGATGATAAAATATCGACTTCAAATACCCTACATCTAAAGGTGCAAAACTGAAAATCTACAAATCCAAGTGAAACCTACTAATAGTTAATACTTAAGAATTATGGTGATTGATTGAACGCCCCCTGATTAGAAATCAGTGCACACTGTGAGTAGAATTAGCTCCAAACGCAGATGATGATGCAGATTCAAGGTTGAATGGAATGCTTTGGATCTAAAAATCTAGATACATTGGAATTTGTAAATTTTAGACCCAGGGTAGACAGGCGTAAGGAGCACAACTATCATAGTCATGCACGAAGGGGAGCGAATGCCTGCCTTTATGTCAGTGCGTTTTGGGGAAGGATTCCACGAAGGAGGTTCTTCTGATGCCCAGGGTTTGAGTGACACTACCGCCAGACTGCTGTGGTGACTGACTTTGCTGCTGCTGCTGCTGCGGTTGCACTTGTTTTCGATCGGAACCTGCTGCCAGGTAGGAAAAGACACACAGGACCGAATAACAGATTTGATCTGCCTGAAAAATTATAAATTTCAATAGTCAAGAACACTGAGGAAATTTTTTTTTGATAGGATTTCATAGGGTTCAAATGCCGTTCAAATAGTTCACTTTGCTTCAAAAAAGACCATGTCAGTTTTCAAATTTCAATTGCACGCATAAAAGTCGTCAGTTCCGAGTAAATTGGAAAGATTTTACCAGTTGGAAGCACCAACTTAACAGACTTTTCCAAATGGAAGCATAAAAAATTAACAGCGTTTTCCAAATGAAAGCATCAAACTTAACTGAGTTTTCCAATTGGAAGAATCAAGCTTAACTGAATTTTCCAATCGGAAGAATCAAGCTTAACTGAATTTCCCAATTGGAAGCATCAATAATAACTGATTTTTCCAATTGAAAGCATCAACCTTAAGTGATTTTTCCAATTGGAAGCATAAAACTTAACAGAAGTTTCCAATTTGAAGCATCAAACATTAGTTGATTTTCTAATTGGAAGAATTTAATATTAATTGGTTCTTCATTAGGAAACATTCAATATTATTTGGTTTTCCAATAGGAAGCATCAAACATTAATTGGTTTTCCAGAGGAAGCATTCAACTCTCGTCTATTTTCCAATTAAAAACACTTCACATTAGAATATTTTTCCTACCGAAAGCATATAACATGAGTTTATTTTCCAATTGTAAGCATCTGACATGAGTTTCTTTTCCGATTGGAAGCATTCAACATGAGTTGGTTTTCAAATTGGAAGCATTCAACATCAGTTGCTTTTCAAATTGGAAGCATTTAACATTAAATGGTTTCCCAATAGGAAGCATGAAACATTAATTTGTTTTCAAGATGAAAGCATTCAACTTTTGTCTATTTTCCAATTGGAAACACATTAGAATATTTTTCCCATCGGAAGCATCTATCATGAGTTGGTTTTCCGATTGGAAGCATTCAATTTTAGTTGATTTTCTAATTGGAAGCAATTAAGTTTAGTTTATTTTCCAATTGCAAGCATTCGATTTTAGTTGATTTTCCAACTGTAAGCATTCAAGTTTAGTTGATTTTCTAATTGAAAGCATTCAAGTTTAGTTGACTTTTCAATTGGAAGCATTCAAGTTTAGTTGATTTTCCAACTGGAAGCATTTAATTTTAGTTGGTTTTCCAATGGCAAAATTTTATTTTAATTGATTTTTAAATTGGAAGCATTCAATTTTAATTGATTTTCCAATTGGAAGAATTCAAATTTAGTTGATTTTCCTAGTGGAACTACTTAATTTTAGTTGATTTTCGAATTTTAAGCATTCAATTTTAGCTGATTTTCCAATTGGCGGCATTCAAATTTAGTTAATTTTCCAATTAAAAGCATTAAATTTTAGTTGATTTTCCAATCGAAAACATCTGGAATGAGTTGACTTTCGAATTGGAAGCATCTAACATGAGTTGGTTTCCCAACTGGAAGCATTCAACATGAGATCGTTTTTTCAAATTCAAGCATTCAACATGAGTTAGTTTTCTAACTGGAAGCATTCAGCATTAGTTAGTTTTCCAATTGGAAGCATTCAACATTATTTCCTTTTCGAATTAGAAGCATTCAATATTAATTGGCTTTTCAATAGGAAGCATCAAACATTAAATTGTCTTCCAAAGGAAGCATTCAACTTTTGTCTATTTCTCAATTGGAAACACCACACATTAAAATATTTTTCCTACCTGAAGTATCTAACATAAGTTGGTTTCCCGATTGAAAGCATTCAATTTTAGTTGGTTTTCCGATTGGAGGAATTTAATTTTCATTGATTTCTCAATTGGAAGCATCTAACATAAGTTGGTTTTCCGATTGGAAGCATTCAGCATTAGTTGCTTTTCCAATTGAAAACATTAAATTCCAGATGAAATCATTCAACTTTCGTCTGTTTTCTAATTGGAAACACCCCACATTAGAATATTTGTCCCAGCGGAAACATCTATCATGAGTTGGTTTTCACTTTAGATGCATTCAATTTTAGTTGATTTTTCAATTGGAAGCATGAAATTTTAGTTGATTTTCCAATCGGGAGCATGAAATTTTAGTTGATTTTCCAATTGGAAGCATGAAATTTTAGTTGATTTTCCCATTGGAAGCATTTAACATGAGTTGGTTTCCCAATTAGAAGCATTCAATATGAGTTGGTTTTTCAAATTGGAAGCGTTCAACATGAGTTGGTTTTTCCAATTGGAAGCATTCAACATTAAAACTGGTTTTCTAGATGGAGGCAACAAACTTAACAGCATTAAATGTGGTAGATTTTCATTCTATATGTTATGTTTCAAATTATTTGAAAATTCTACACTTCTTCATTGTTATTTAATCAGAAGTATTCGATTTTACGTGCGTTTTTTATTCGTATCGTCAATCTAGAAATCATTATCCTAATGGAAGCATCCAAAACAAGACTTTACATCTTTCCCAGTTGGAAGCAAGAATATTTAAATTCATTTCTACGTAAAAGTTTAGTACATTTTTCCAATTAGAAGTATCAATTTTTGTGATATATTCCGCTGGGAAGCATAAAAAATCGGAAAATTTTACGATTGAACGAATTCCAATTTTTTGAGATTTCCAATTAGAAGCATCCGATATTAGAATATTTTTCAATTGGAAGCATCCAACATTCACAATTTTTTTAAATTGAAAGAACTCCGTATTGGTAGCTTTTTCCAATGGAAATCATCTAACATTGACAATTTTTTCCAATTTAAAAAATTCCGCATTGGTAGCTTTTTCCAATTGGAAGCATCCATCTTTGGGATATTCACCGATTGGAGACCGGGAGCATCCAAAATTTATACATTTTCCGACTGGAACCGTAAAAAATTGTACATTTTCCGATTTGAAGCATACAAAATTCGTACATTTTCTGATTGGAAGCATTCAACATTAAAATATTTTTCAGTTGGAAGTATCTGACATTATAATATTTTTCAATTGGAAGAATTCATAATTGGTATATTTTCCAATTGGAAGCATGCATAATTGAGACATTTTCCAATTGGAAGCATTCAACATTTATATATTTTCCAATTTGAAACATCCAACACTTATACATTTTCAAATGGAAATATCAAACATTGATACATTTTCCAATCGAAAGCATCAAACGTTGATACATTTTCCAATTGAAAACATTTAATTGGATGGAATTTTCCTGTTGGAAATATTGATGATTAAAGAGTTTCCCAAATAAAAGAAATTCACTTGATAAAATTTTCCAATTGGGAGCAATAACACTGAATGTAATTTTCAAATTGGCAGCAATGTCACTTTTTCAATTTCCCAACTGGAAGCGACATGACTTGATGTAATTTCCCAATTGAAATCAGTTCATGTCATACAATTTCTCAGTTGGAAGTAACATAGATTTATGTATTTCACTTAATAAAAATTAACATAACTTTATGTATTTTCTTAATTGTAAGAAACATACCTTTATTTATTGGGCAATTGGAAGCAATACACTTTTTGTATTTATTTAATAGGAAGAAACGCACCTTTATGTATTTTTTCAACTGAAAGAAAAGTACTATTGAAATTTTTCCAATTGTAAGCATCGCACCTTTGTGTATTTTTTCAATTGGAAGAAACGTATCTTTGGAGTTTCTCCAATGGTAAGCAATAAAGTTGACATAGTTTTGTATTTGGAAGTAATAGACTTGGTATAAAGTTGCAATTGAAAGAAGAACACTTGCCATTGTTTTTACAATTGGCAGCAATCCACACGACATAGTCTTTTACAATTGGAAGCAATACACTTTAAGTAGTTTCCAATTTGAAGTAATTATTATGGAATTATTATCTATAGTTGGAATTGCCAACTTGGAAAATGTATCGTCCAATCGAAAGCATTGATATTTTCTCGGATGGTAAAAAAAAATATAAAAGAGTTTTTTATTGAAAGCATCAATGTTCAAATGTTTTTCCAATTATCGACAATCTAATAATTATTCTGATCTATGTTTGAGAATTTTTGCTAATTTTGATCATATTATAACTTCTGTATGTTTTCCAACTGGAAATATTCAGATCTCAACATTTTTCTGATTAGAAGCATCTATAAAACTTTCTGATTGAAAACATCTGTCATGGTCTTTTTAAAAAGTAAAAAATGCCCTTTTCTAAAAAATATTACTTTTCCAGAATTTTTACCCGGCCTTTTTTTTAATAACTTTGATGTAGTTTCACAAATGAAAATTTACTTCTTCATTTAAAAAAAAAATAGTATCTCCTTTTCCGTGAAAGCATACTAGAGACTGTAATATTTTTCAGCTTGGGATATCATAAAATTATATAAACACTGTAAGAAAAAATTTTTCCAGGATAATAGAGTGTGCTAAAATGAAATAAACAAAAAAGAAACCTACAAACAAAGGAGCTTCATGCATCGTTGTTCTCTGTAGTCGCTACGAGTTTCCCCTCTGCTGAAAGTTGCTCAGCAAGCGCAACAGAGAAAACTCTGTGCATGCAGCGAATTGCCTCGCTGGCCTGTTCATGCAAGAATTAAATAAATAATTTAATTCTACATAATTTGTGCCTCAAATACAGAAAAAAGAACATTTATCTTCGAATCGTGAAAAAAAAACTTGCTATTCACTATTATACAATAATTGAGAAATCTGAAGAAACTTACCATTTGTGACTTATATTTACGTTGAATTACTTGTCTAGTCTTAGGATCTGAAAATATAAAAATAAGTTATTATTTTAAAATTATATTGTCTAATATTTTCCAATTGGTAGCAGTGTAAGGTTAGATTTTTCCAACTGGAAGCAATGTAAAGTTACACTATTCCAATTGGAAGCAGTATAAGGCTAGACTTTTCCAATTGGAAGCCGTGTAAATTTAGATTTCTCCAATTGTAAGCAGTGTAAAGTTAGATGTTTCCCATTAGAAGCAGTTTAAAATTGGATTTTCCCAATTCAAAGCAGTTTAAAATTAGACATTTCCAATCGTAAGCAGTTTAAAATTATACTTTTTTTAATTGAAAGCAGTTTAAAATTAAAATTTTCCAATTGAAAGCAGATTAAAATTAGACTCTTCTAATTGGAAGCAGTATAGGTTAATCTTTTCCAATCGGAAGCAGGATAGGTTAAGTTTTTTCAATTGGAAGCAGTATAGGTTAAACTTTTTCAATTAGAGACATTAAACCATGAATTTTTCCAATTAAAAACATTAAACGTTTTTAAGATGATTGAAAACAGACAACTGAAAGCTTCTAATTATTGAATATTTGCCAACTGGAAGCAGTAGGAGGACAGAATTTTCCAATTGGAAGCAACGTACAGTTAGACTTTTCCAACAGAAGGTAGTGAAAAATTAGGCTTTTTCAATTGGAAGCAGTATATGGTGTTAATTTTCCAATTATAGGCATTAAATACTGAAGTTTTCCAATGGGAAGCATTAAACGCTGAAATTTGACAATTGGAAGCATTAAAAGTTTCTAAGCTTGTTGGAAACATTCAACTGGAAGCTTCTAATATTCGAATATATTCCCATCTCAAGCGTTAAAAGTTAAACGTTTCCAATTGGATTATTTATGCAATTATATCGGATTTGGAACTAAATTAGTAAACTTGGACAAATTAGTAAGTTTGGAAACGTTTTTCCAATTGGAAGCATTGGACATTCAACTTTTCAAACAAACAATTGGATGCTTCTTATTTTGGAACATTTTCCAATCGAAAGTATTAAGGGTTTGACTTTTCCAATCAGAAGTATTAAAGGTTTCCATTTCTCATTGGAAGCATTAAACGTGAAAATCTTCCAATTGCAAGAAATTCTTCTGAATGCTTCTAATTTTAGAATTTTTTCAATCGGAAGCAGTCTAAGGTTAGACTTTTCCAATTGGAAGCAGTATTAGGTTAGTCTTTTTAAATTGGAAGCAGCCTAATAAAAGACTTTTCCAATTGGAAACAGCCTAATGAAAGACTTTTCCGATTGGAAGTAGTGTAAAGTTAGACTTTTCTAATCGGAAGCAGTTAAAGTTAGACTTTTTCAATTGTAAAAATTAATCATTGAAGTTTTCGAATTGAAAACATCATACGTTTTTAGGCTTATTAGAAACATCTAACTATAAGTTTCTAATTGTTAAATATTTTCCAATTGGAAGCATCCTAGGATCCGAATTTTCCAATTGGAAGCATCATAGGATCAAATTTTCCTATTTGAAGCATCCTAGGGTCAGAATTTTCCAATTGGAAACACCCTAGTATCATAATTTTCAATTGGAAACATCCTAGGATCAG
The DNA here is from genome assembly GCA_037177015.1 of Euceroptres primus. Taxonomy (NCBI): domain Eukaryota; kingdom Metazoa; phylum Arthropoda; class Insecta; order Hymenoptera; family Figitidae; genus Euceroptres; species Euceroptres primus. The sequence goes on from JBAGKK010000170.1 coordinate 114,249, forward strand.
AATTTTCCAATTGGAAGTATTCTAGGGTCAGAATTTTCCAACTGGAACCAGTCTAGTATCAGAATTTTTCAATCGGGAGCAGTCTAGACTCAGAATTTTCTAACTGAAAGCAGTCTGGGATCAGAATTTTCCATTTTGAAGTAGTGTAGGGGCGGAATTTTCCAATTGGAGATACTTTAGTGTCAGAATTTTTCATTTGAAAGCAGTCTAGGGTCAAAATTTTTAATTGGAGGCAGTCTAGGGTCAAAATTTTAAATTGGAGGTAGTCTAGGGTCAAAAGTTTAAATTGAAGGCAGTCTAGGGTCAAAATTTTAAATTGGAGGCAGTCTAGGATCAAAATTTCTAATTGGAGGCAGTCTAGGGTCGGAATTTTCTAATTAGAAGCAATCTAGCATTAGAATTTTCCAATTATGATCAATGTAAACTAGACATTTCCAATTGAAAATAGTATAAATTTAGATTTTTCCAAATGTAAGAAATAAATATTGAAGTTTTCCAATTCGAAGCATTAAACCATGAGTATTTTCAATTGATAGCATTGGACGTTTTTAAGCTTATAGGAAACATCCAATTGGAAGCTTCTAATTTTGCAATACTTTTCAATCGGAAGTATTAAAGTTTAGACTTATCCAATTGGAAGCAATTAAGCTTAAACTTTCCCAATTGAAAGCATTCAATGTTGAACTTTTAACGTTTGGTAGTTCCCAATTCGAATTTTTGTAATTGACTGTCTTTAAATTTTTTCAAATTGGCAGCAAGCAATTGGGAAAACTCTTTTTCTGTTGTAAATATTAAATATTCAAATTGGAAACTCTGCAAGTTTCCCTCGAAAATTCTCAATTGGAAGTATCCTAATATTTAAAGTTGGATCTTTCTGATTCTTTGTTTATTATCTTAAAATTATTTACAAATTACAGAAATACTTACTAAATTCTTCCAAAACGAAGATCCCACCCTTCTGAGTAAAGCACTTGCGGATATGATCGAGTCTTACAAAAAACTGGAAATAACACAAGAGAATTAGCCCTGATAAATCGATATCTCCCACGAGTATTAAATATATGTAGGAGTAGCCAATAGCTAAATATTATTGGCAATCATGCATTCTTCAGGGTCATATAATCTACAGTGTCGAAAAGACTAAGGCCTGAATACAGTTCTATAACTCAAGTGCATGGAAACTCGTCGCATAATCCTCTACAAAAACTCGGAAGGTCTTCAAACTCGGAAAAATACTAAAAATCGACAACAGAGTGGTCCTTATTTTTTAACATTTCATTTTTATTGCTTTCCATTCTCCAGATTTTTTTAGATAAGACGAGACAAAGAAGCCTGACAGATTCAACATTATTAAATAAAATTTAGAGTTGTTAAATATACAATATTTAATATTTAAAATGTAATATTTATCATTTAATATTTAACATTTAAGATTCAACATTTAATAGAACTTTCTAGGAGTATTCTCATTGCAGAAAATTCTCCTCTTGAGTTCAAAAATAGGTTCTTTTATCTCACATAACCACACAAAAAGGAAAAATTTCGAATGCAAGATTTAAAAAATGTGAATCTAAAAATGTACCCTAACAAGGACCATCCTAATCGACACGCAAAACTCATGCAAGGAAGCTGGATTTTTTTTAGAAAACAGAGTTAAAAAGAGACTCTTATTATAATAAAAACATGCGACGAAAAAGCAAAGGGCAGCATCCTTAATTTTTGTATGAGCAGTAGTGCAGCAGTGACAGGCAACTCTGGAGATGGCCTAAAACTCATCTTACATCGTCGATTGCTCAGCGTTGATATAGATTGCTAAGTATGTGCATTTTTAATAGTATCTAAATTCAGCAGTGGAACGGAGTTCCTCGCAACAAGTGATGCACAGTTGCAGTTTAAGTAGAAGTAAAAAGTATTTAAATGTGGGAGATTTTTGTTCTGTGTGTTATGTTTCAAATTAATCTTTAGAATTATTTGAAAATTCTATACTTTTTGCTTAATATTAAATTTAAAATATTCGATTTTACGTGAACTTCTAAAAGCATCGCCAATTTGGAAAGAATTCAAAATTTGTACACTTTCCAGTTAAAAGCATTCAATATTGGAACATTTACCAATTGGAAGCACCCTACATTAGTACACTTCTTTCCAATTGGAAGTATCCAACATTGAAACCTTTTTCCAATTGGAAGCAACCATAATCGGTAACCAACTTTTTTTGGAAGCAACCAATTTTTCGCCGATTGGAAGCATCCAATATTGGAACATTTACCAATTGCAAGCATGCAACATTGAAATATTTTTCCAATTGAAAATATACAACATTGGAACTTTTTTCAATTGGAAGCATACAACATTGGAACCTTTTTTCAATTGGAAGCACACAACATTGAAAACTTTTTTCAATTGGAACCATCCAACATTGGAACCTTTTTTCCAATTGAAAGCATCCACCATTGGAAACTTTTTTTCCAATTAGAAGCATCCAAAATTAAACTATTTTCAAATTGGAAGCATCCAAAATTGAATTATTTTCCAATTCGAAGCATTCAAAATTAGTATCTTTTAAAAGTATCCAACACTGGTGCCTCCTCCCAGTTGTAAGCATTCAACATCGGAATGTTTTCCAAATGTAATCGTCCAAAATTGGAATGTTTTCCAATTGGAAGCATCCAAAATTGGAATGTTTTCCAATGGAAAGCATTCAAAATTGGAATATTTTCCAATTGGAAGCATCCACAATTGGTATATTTTCGAGTTGGAAGCATCCAACATTGGTAATTTACTTTCCAATCGGAAACATCCGATGTTGATACATTTTTCCAATAAGAAGAATCCATCTTTGTCATATTTTTCAATTGGAAGCATCCAAAATTTGTAGATTTTCCAGTTGGAAGAATCCAACTATGGAATATTTTCCAATTAGGATCATACACTATTAGTATAGTTTTCCAATTGGAAGCATAATATATTAGTAAAGTTTTTCATTTGGAAGCATCATATATTAGTAAAGTTTTCCAATTGGAAGCATCATATATTAGTAAATTTTTCCAATTGGAAGCACCATGTATTAGTATAGTTTTCCAATTGGAAGCACCACACATTAGTGTAGTTTTCCAAATGAAAGCATCCAACGTTGATACATTTTTCCAGTTGGAAGCATCCAACTTTGATACATTTTTCCAGTTGGAAGCATCCAACTTTGATACATTTTTTCAGTTGGAAACATTCTACACTGGAACCTTTTTTCCAAGTGAAAGCATCCAACATTGAAGCTTTTTTCCAATTGGAAGCATTCAATATTTTTATCCTTTTGCAGCTGGTAGTATCCACCAGTGGTACCTCCTTCTGGTTGAAAGCATCCAACTGAGAACACTAACAATTTTACAACTGTTTTCCAACTGTCGGTACCAGAAATAAAGTTTAAAGGTTTTTCCAATTGAAAGAAGCCAATTTTCCAACATTTTCCAATTGGATGCACCTGAGATCGAATTCTTCTCCAATTGGAAGCAACAATCAAGATTTTATTTTTAAAATTTCAGACAGATTTGTGTAGTATTGAATGTGGGAGAATATTGATTAATGCCTTTGTTCTGTGTGGTACGAACTAGTTTCGATATAATTACTCGAGACTAGAGGCGATGCCATGCTGTCGAATGTCGGGTACAGTGTAGGGTGGTTCTTATTTGGGCGATGACCTCAAATCTTCGATGGAGACACGGAAAATTGATCAAGGTATAAAAAAAATTTCCTCAAAATTTTAAGGAAAACGAAAAATATTAACACGTGCCTCTAGGCGACTGAAATTTGAAACGGGAAATGCATGTAATTTTTTCTGAAAATCACTCAAACTTTTTTACGCTCATAATAATTTATTTAAAATTCTTAAACTTTGCGTTGTTGTAGTACATAATAATAGGTTCAAACTCTAATTTTTACCAATTTTTTGGAAAAATTTTTCTCCACTTGCAAGCTTACAGAAAAATGGAAACATCATGTGATAGTGGCATATTCATCGGGCTTGCAAGTAGAGAAAAAATTTTCAAAAAAGTTGGTAAAAATTAAAGCTTGAACCTGTTATTATGTACTACAACAACGCAAAGTTTGAGAATTTTTAATAAATTATTATGAGCGTAAAAAAAGTTTTAGTAATTTTCAGAAAAAATTACATGTATTTCCCGTTTAAAGTTTCAGTCGCCTAGAGGCACGTGTTAATATTGTTCAATTTTCCTTAAATTTTGAGGAAAATTTTTTTAATATCTTGATCAATTTTCCGGGTGGCCATCGAAAATTTAAGGACATCACCCTAATATGAACCATCTTAGTACAGTGGTATGTATAAGTAAAGATATTTAGAGCGAATTTTCCATTTTTACAACTTCCATGAAGCACTGTTCGCTATTTAAAATGCGAGTGTTTTGTGTTTGAAAATGTAAGGAAACCTCGAAACCAAAGAACTACTTCAGTCTATTTTTAATCTTTCCTAAATGGAACAATACTTCAGTTCAGAAAAAACTGTTTTTTCCTGTATTCCAATTAGAAGCAAATTATTCCCCTTTTTTCCTTTATTCCAATTGGAAGCAAATGATTCACCCACTTTTCCTTTATTCCAACTGGAAGCAAATAATTTTCCTAACTTTTCTTTTATTCCAATTTGAATCAAACGGTTTCCCTAATTTTTTCCTTTATTCAAATATGAAGTAAATGATTTGCCTAATTTTTTCTTTATTCCAATTGGAAGCAAATGTTTTTCCATTTCATTTTTACTTGGAAGATATATTGAAGAGTACCAATGTACCAGAATTAATTGAGCTGTGAAATCAAGAAATTGAAAAATTAAAATATTTTAATAATAATTATTTACTAACTATAATTCATTATTAATATTAAGTAGGCGGTGCTGTGATTTCGGAGGTGAGAGGTATAAAGAGAAACTGAGGAATAAAAAGGCACTACAGGTGTCACTACACGATTTGGTGCTAGGGGCACACACTTTCTTTTTCTACGGCCGCACTCCGAAATTCGATTATAAATTCAATTTCTAGTAACGTGTAATATTTTCCGGATAAAAGCTCATAACGAGGGTAGATCGCGATATCTCTACAAAGTCATTTTGTCTCTCAAAGTACCAACACTCACTGAAGAACCAAATTGCAAAATTGCAACTTATTTTTCTTAGCTTTAATGCTTTTGGAAAAGTTAAACTTATAAAGTTTTATTCAATTAGATTATAAAAATTTTCCAATTAAAAAATTTACTGCTTTTCGATTGCAAACATAAAACTTATCACTCTTTCCTAAACAGAAGCTTTTAAAATTGGACTAGTTTTCCAATAAAGTTTACCAATTGCAATTATCCAAATTGGGACACTTTTTTACACAGTTTTACAATTCTAAGCATCCAATGTTACACTTTTCCAATTGTAAGCAATTAACTTGACACATTTTTACACGTGAAAGCAATTAAATTGAAACGGGTTTCCAATTGGAAGCAATTAAATTCAAACTTTTATCCGATTGAAAGCAATTAAATTAAAATACTTTTCCAAATGGAAGAAATTTAACTGAAACACTTTTCCAAGTGGAATCAATTATATTGAAACACTTTTCCAAGTGGAATCAATTACATTGAAACACTTTTCCAAGTGGAATCATTTACATTGAAACACTTTTCCAAGTGCAATCAATTACATTGAAACAGTTTTCCAACTGGAAGCAATTAAATTGAAAACACTTTTCCAATTGGAAGCAATTAAATCGAAACACTTTTTCAATTAAAAGAAATTAAATTGAAACACTTTTCCAATTGAAATCAATTAACTCAAAACACTTTTCCAAGTGGAATCAATTATATTGAAACACTTTTCCAAGTGGAATCAATTACATTGAAACAGTTTTCCAACTGGAAGCAATTAAATTGAAAACACTTTTACAACTGGAAGCAATTAAATCGAAACACTTTTCCAATTAAAAGAAATTAAATTGAAACACTTTTCCAATTGAAATCAATTAAATAGAAACACTTTTCCCATTGAAATCAATTAAATAGAAACACTTTTCCAATTGAAAGTAATTAAATTGAAACACGTTTACAATTGGAAGCAATTAAATTGAACACTTTTCCAATTGGAAGCCATTAAATTGAAACACTTTTCAAATTGGAAGCAATCAAATTGAAACGTTTTTCCATCTGGAAGCAATTAAATTGAAACAGTTTATAAATAGAAAATAAATTGGATCACTTAACCAGTTAGGAACATCCAACTTAGATCGATTTTCCAATTCTATTCACTCAATGTAAAATTTTTCCAGCTGGAAGCAATTAAATTGAAACAATTTTCTTATTGAAAGCAATCAAATGTAAACACTTTTCCAGTTGGAAGCAATCAATTTATAACACTTTTCCCATTGAGCAATTAAATCGGGATACTTTTCCAACTGTAAGAAATTAAATTGGATCACTTTTCCAACTGGAAGCGACTAACTTGGGACACATTTCTAACTAGGAATATTGAACTATTGCTTTTTCAATTGCAAGTTTCCAAATTGGAAGACATTTTCAATTAGGAGAATCTAACTGAACGTTTGTCTAAGAAAATTGTAATTGTAATCCTTATAGACAAAAATATTTAGAATGTGAAGTATAAGCCTCAAAGTGATTTTAAACGAATTCATTTTTTTTTTGGACTTGGTACTTGAGTTGACTGAACGACATGGAACTTAATATGTACGTATATAAACTATAAATCACAACTAACACCAATCAATGGTAGGAAAACAGTGAGGTGGACAGAGCAGATCAACTAATTCAAATGCAACTTTAGAATGTAGTATATATATAATAGTGGTATATATAGTAGTATGTATATATAATGAAACAGTAATGATATAATATAGTAGGAACGATATACGTGTATACGGCTAAGAGTAACGTTCTGGTAGAAAAAGAAAAAGAGAAATAAGCATTTCCGGAACACGGCCAACATTAAATATATTATATAGTCAATACTGAATTGGTAACAAACAGTGAGTCGTTGAAAATAGTACCTCGAAATCCTGTTTGCCCGGCCAGGGCAATGTCGACGGACAGGACAAGAAACAGAAAACAGAAAAACAGAAAGTTAACGATCCATCGAGTGAGAAAAATTCGGGGCTGCACTTTCATTGGGATGTACAGCCTTTCTATTTATTACTAGATATACCTAACTTATTATTATTATTATCATTATTATTATTGTCATGGCCAATTCTTAAGTATCTCTCTAGGTGCTTTCATTGTTCAAGGACCATCTCAAAAGTTCCCCAGGCTGAGAAAAGTTTATTATCCGAGCACCACGTAAGAGAGCGAAAAATCGTAAATATTGCGGGAACAGCGAGATAAAAAAAAAATAAAACAACGACAGACTGCATCTCGCCGGTGAATAAACTTTCCTCATACATGACCACGACAGATATATAAGTCTTTATAGATTCAGAGAAATATATATGTAATATAGCATCCAACATTCAATACAAATCATATATAAGAAAAGGGTTCTAAAATATCTCAATTGTTCTTTATAGTGTTAAAACAACAAACAATTGTAGTAGTTTTTGCTTCATATTAAACTAATGAGTTTTTCCCAATTGGAATCAGTTTAAGTCATTTAAAACATTACACAATTTTCGAATTGGAAGCATCAAGCTTTGGACTATACCCCAATTGGAAGCACACAACTTACGACTATTTTCTAATTGGAAGCACCCATATTTGTACTATTTTCTAATTGGCAGCACCCAATTTTGGTCTATTTTCCGATTAGAAGCATCCAAAAATTGTAGGTTTTCCGATTGGAAGCATCTAAAGTGTGCACATTTTCCAGTTGGAAACATCCGTCACTGGAATACTTTCCGGTTGAAAGCATTCGTCTTTGGAATATTTTTCAAATGAAAACATCAAACATTCGTTCATTTTTCTAATTGGAAGCATCCGACATTGGTACATTTTCCAATTAAAAGCATTTAATTTCGATACATTTTTTCAATTCAAAGCATCCCACAATGAAACCTTTTTCCAATTGGAAGCATCCAACATTGAAACCTTTTGCTAATTGGAAGCATCCAACAATGAAACCTTTTTCCAGTTGGAAACATCCAACATTGTCACATTTTTTCCAGTTGGAGGCATCCAACATTCGAACCTTTTTCCAATTGGAAGCCTCCGACATTGAAAACTTTTTCCAATTGGAAGCATCCAACATTGGTACCTTTTTCCAATTGAAAGCATCCAACAGTGGAACCTTTTCCAATTCGAAGAATTCAACATTGGAACCTTTTTACAATTGGAAGCATCCAACATTGGAATCTTTTTTCCAAATGGAAGCATCCAAGAATGGAATATTTTCCAATTTGAAGCATTCATAAGTGGTATACTTTTCCAATTAGAAGCATCCAAGATTGCTTCATTTTTCCAATTGGAAGTATCTGAAATTAGTACATTTTCCGATTGAAAGCATTCAAAATTGGTAAATTTTTCAACTGGAAGCACTTAACTTTGGTCTGTTTTCCAATTGGAAGCAACTAACGTTTGGTTATTTTCCAATTGGAAACAACCAAGTTTCACTATTTTTCAATTAGAAGAACCTAAGATTGGTCTATTTTCAAATGAAATCAGTCTAAGTTATTGAAAACAGCAATATCAGATGATTTTTCAAATTAGAAGCACATAAATTTGAACTATTTTACAATTGGAAACACCCAACTTTGAAATATTTGCCAATGACATGCACCCATCTTTGAAATAATTTCCAATTGGAAGCATCCGTCTTTGAAATATTTTTCAATTGGAAGCAGTCAAAATTTGACTATTTTCCAGTTGCAAGCACCCAAATTTGGAATAATTACCTATTGGAAGCATTTAACTTTGGACTATTTTCCAATTGGAGGCATCCAACTTTGGACTATTTTACAACTGGAAGCGTCCTACTTTAGACTATTTTTCAATTGAAAGCACCCAATATTTGACTATTGTCCAATTAGAATCAGTTTAAATCATTGAAAATATACATTATTAGTGATGCATTTCGAGACATTTCGAGACTTTTCGAGAAAAATTCGGGATTTCCTCGAAAAATGGCCAGATGAGTTCAAAAGTAAACAGAAATCGAGAATCTCGAATAAAAAAATCGAGAATCTCGAATCAAGATCTGGAATTTTCGAGAATTTTGACTCGATATCTCGAATTTTCGAGAATCTCGAATCGAGATCTCGATTTTTTGTTTGGGATTCACGATCTCCATTCAATTTTGATCTCATCTGATCATGTTTCGAGAAAATCTCGAATTTGTCTCGAAAAATCACGAAATGGATCACTAGCATTACTTGATTTTTCAATTGGAATTATCCAAAGTTGGTCTGTTTTCCAATTGGAAGCACCTAACTTTGGATTAATTTCCAGTTGGAAGCACCTAACTTTGGAATATTTTTCCAGTTGTAAGCAACCAACTTTGGAATAATTTTAAATTGGAAACATTTGAGTTTAAAATACTTTCCAATTGGAAGCATTCAACTCTGGACTCTTTTCTAATTGAAAACAGCCAAGTTTGAATAATTTCTCCAATTGGAAGCATTTAATTTTGTACTACTCTTTCCAACTTTAGATTATTTTCTAATTAGACTCATCCGAAGTAAGAAAGTTGCTTTTGTTTAAAATAACCAACATTAAATAATTTTTCAATTAGAAGCATTTAATTTCTGATGCTTCTTCAATTGAAAACTTTCAAGCTTGGTTTTTTCCCCACTTGTTCAATAATTTCAGTTGAAAAAAAATCCAAATGGTACTGGCATATGTTCGCATTTTTATCCAGAAGCATTTGAAGAAAAAATCTTTTCCAATTGGAAGCAATCGAGACCCATTGAAAAATGGAAAATCGTCAAATTTAAAAGTACTACAATTTTTATATCAACTATTGGGAAACTTAATATTTAGACAGAAGTATTTATTAATAATTTTAGAACCCTTATAATATAAATATGCGGAGGATATCAGAAAATAATATTTCGAATTTTCCTTGGATTCTCCATATGATACATATAAAGAGAGAGATATATATATATGAATACTGAAGGGATAATTAAATATGTGATAAATATAAGACAGATAAAAAAGACTGCAGCTGCACATCGAGCTTCATGCATAAAACATTGAATAACGCTCAAATGAAACGTACCCAAAAACATAAAAACCGATATGAACAAAAAAGAAAAGAAGACTCTCAAGAGTTATGACCTATAGGAAAGTATGCATGTAAGTACGTATGCTTGACAGTCAATGAAGAATTAATCGTTGACTCTAAGCTGTCATAGTTTCAGAATGTAGAATGTATGAAGATTTTGTCACAAAACGAATATCAATCTGATGGAATAAAAGGAGAGAGGACTTTTCTATGAATCTAATAATTGCTAGTATAAGTTTTAAAGCAATAGGATATTTTTTAGTGCCAAATAATATTATCTACAATTTACGACGCAAAGTATTTACGATATCCTCCCACCCTTCCATCCTTTTCTATTTTTTTACTCTGTGTTTGTGTGTTATTTTTCAATTTAGAGTCTTTAGTTGTGAGCATGACTGAATTTGAATTTTTATTGCGCATTGACAAATTATTTATATCAACAGCGTTGATATTTATTGTGCATTAACAAATTATTTATATCAACAGCGTTTCTAGATAATTTTGTTGCAAGATTTAATTTAATAAAACTGGATTATCTAAGGTTTTCCAATTAAAGGTATCCAATTTTTTAGGATTTTCCAACTGGAAGCAAGAAAACCTTGCTTAATTGAAAGGATTCAGCATTGAATGGATTTTCCAGTCGGAAGCACCCAATATTGAATGATTTTTTTCCAGATGGAAGTAGTCAACATTGAGTAATTCCAGTTGGATGCTTCAAGTTGGAAGCATCCAAAATTGAATGATTTTTCCAGTTGTATGCTTACAGTTGGAAACTTCCAAAATTGAATAATTTTTTCAGTTGGAAGAATCCAAAATTGAATGGTTTTTCCAGTTGAAAGCATCCAATATTGAATAATTTTTTCCAGTTAGGAGAAATCCAACATTGAATGATATTTCCAGTTGAAAACATCAGATATTGAATGATTTTTCCAGTTTTAAGCCTTTATCAATGAATGATTTTTCAAGTTGGAAGCATCCAGTATTAAATTATTTTCCACTTGAAATCGTACAAAATTGAATCGTTTTTCAATTGGAGGCTTGCAACATTGAATGATTTTCCATTTGGAAACACCAAATATTTAATGTCCTTCCAGTTGGAAACATCCAACATTACATGTTTTTCCAATTGAAATCTTACAAAATTGAATTCATGCACAATTTAATAATTTTCCAATTGATAGCATCCAACTCGACAGGACTTTCTAGAACGATCGAAACTTTGGATAATTTTTCAATTTGAAACATTTTCCAATTTGGACTATTTCTCAACTGGAAGCATCCAACTTTAGTCTATTTTCCTACTGGAAGCATTCAACTGTGATCCATTTTCCAATTGGAAGCATACAACTGGGGCCCATTTTCATATTGGAAGCATCCAACTGCGGACCATTTTGAAATTAGAAGCGTCCAACTGTGGTCCATTTTTCCAATTAGAAACAACCGATTTCGAATTATTTCCTATCTCGAAATATGCAAGTTTTGAATATTTCCCAATTGGAAGAATTCCAATTTGTAACAGTTATTAACGGGAAGAAATTAAACTTTTCTCCATTTTCCATATTAGGACATCCAATTTTAGAATCTTTTCCAATTGGAACCAATCAACTGAAGACTATTTCCCGGTTGGAAACATTCAACTATAGACTAGTTTTCAAAGGGAAGAAATCCAACTTTGGTCTATTTTTTTAATTGGAAGCATCCATCTTTTGACTATTTTCCAATTGGAAGAAACCATTTTTTTATATTTTTCCAACTGGAAATATCCAACCTTGAAAGATTTCTCAATTGGAAGCATTCAACTTTGGACAAAATCTCATTGGAAAGAAGTCCAACTTTGTTCCTTTTTTCAATTTTGAATTATTTTCCATCTCGAAATATGCAATTTTGAAATATTTCCCAGTCAGAAGCAATCAAATTTGTACAATCTAATAACGGGAAGAACTTAAACTTTTAGCCATTTTCCAAATTGAAACATCCAATTTTGGTATATTTTCCAATTGGAATTGGAAACATACAACTTTGAACTAGTTCTCAATGGGAAGAAATCTAATATTGGACTATTTTCCAATTGGAGACATCCATATTTGGACCCGTCTTTAATTGAAAACCTTCAATTACTAATCATAATATAAAACTAAAATAAGTAATAAAATTTAAATTACTAAAAAAATTTGTTGTGCTTTAAATTCGATATTATTTTCATGAGATACAGTATGTTAATAAAATATTTGCCAAGAGTAACGTGAATGTTTGTGAGTGTCTTTTGAGGTAGCTAAAGTTTTTCGTGATCCAAAGGGCACCTTGGTTACTGCACGGCCATAGAATAACGAAGTTGCCATTCTGTCCGCCCTACACGCTCCCTTATTAAATACATAAAACTGAGAAGATACGTATAGATACAAATTAAGCAGATCGTGGTGGCTAGCGGTGGGATATAATATTGAGTGGTCCTTGCATCAATGCAATCAACGAAAAACACAGAGAGAAAATTTAATAATCGAAAAAGAAGATGGATAGTAAAAAAGAGGTAGAGGGTGGGCGACGGCTGCGACTGCTTCCTAGTCCTTCTATTTCTCGGTCCAACAGTTTCTTCCTTCACTTATTTTTTTCTAAGAATTTCTTACTTTATACATAAATTTGTGCATTTTTATATATTTCTTCCTTCTACACTTCCTCAGGATTTTCCAAGAAAGTGTCACAAGGAACAGAGCTTCTTTCTCAATCAATTTCATTAAAAAAGGACATAAGGACAAATAACAAAGAGAGGAAAGAAACTACTTGATTACAAAATAAATAAATAAGGAAGACAAATCTTATCTTCCTTTATTCACTTTATTCGTTTCCTTTCTTCTAAAATACCTTAAAACGTCTCTGTTGAACCGAGGCAAGCGATATTGCCAAACAAAAGATAAACCAATTCCTAATTCTTATTTGAGTCGAGCGACTTGTGTCCGACCGCTGAAATAAATACTACGTTACACATCACTTCACATATCGCTGATAAGAAAAAAAACATAGTACCCTCCGAGAAAATTGTACGTTCTACACGTACGTAGAAGATTTCCTTGAAACTCGACTAAGGAGCAAGAAAAAGAGGCAACATTTGTACGAAATATCAGTCTAGCTACTGAAAAAAAAGTACTGAAAAATGAAAAAATTCTTATCGCCTGTAGAAAAGGTAATGTACTTGGACGAAAGATTTGAATAAACAATAATTTTTTTAAAAAAGAAACAAAAAGAGGACATTTGCGAAGTTGGACTACATTCTTCTTCCACCGTCGAGAAGGGAATCTGGCCACGAGGGCTTTCCATACCTTGCTATTAGCGAAGAGAAGACCAACGCCCTCCATGCAGACCTGGAGGAGACCTCCCTCGCCGGTTCGCATATCCTGGACAGGAAATTCGCCGCCCAATTCTACGCCGACGTTGGCGCCACGTCCTCGAGCTGCAGCCTTCTCCATGGCGTCCTTTATACAATAGTAAAGGTCTTTGCACTGAAAGTTCAAAAGTCAGTCAGTGAGGAAGTTTCCAAAGGCAAAAAAAGGATTTCTTAGGCAAATAAATCGATCATTATGTTCCCCTAATATTACAAAAACTAATAAAAATAAAGTGGATCTTGACCACGTTCCCTTGATTCAACTGTGAAAATAAGTATAAGCGAATGCATCATTGATAATCACATTCTCCTGATAAAAATAAAAAAAAGAATATAAACAACCCCAACCTAACCCTTCCCCTCACTTAGCCTTTCAGCTTATCCATTTATTCCCCTCCCCTTACCCCTTGCGACCCACCACTTCACTCCTCCCAACTCTTCTCTCCAAAACCTCTTATTCCCACTTTCCTCTTCACTCTTTCTTCCTCTCCTTTCCCATCACAACCTCCCATTCCCCAACCCCTTCCAATAACTTTACGCTCACAATCTCTCTTCTCTTTCCCTCCCACTCTTCACCCTTTTCCCTTAATTTCCCCTAACAATCTTCCATCACACAACTCCTTAACTCCCCTCCGCAAATTCTCAAAATCATCCCTTCCCTTTTCCTACCCGCCCCTCATTTTTCGCTCATAATCTCTCTTTCCTGTTAACCCTGCTGTCTTCCTTCCCCTCCCTGCCCTACCCTACCTCCTTATCCGTCCTAAACTCCCATTCCCCAACCGCTTCCCATCACTTTAAGCTCACAATCTCTCTTCTCTTTCCCTCCCACTCCTCACTCTTTCCCCTTTACTTTCCGCTAACAATCTTCCATCACACTACCCCTTAACGCCCCTCCTCTTTTCCTACCCGCCCCTTATTTTTTGCTCATAATCTCCATTTCCTGTTAACTCTTCAGTTTTACCTTTCCTCCATGCCCTTCCCAACCCTTCTTATCTGCCCCAACCTCCCATTCCCCAAGCTCTTTCCATCACTTTACACTCACAATCTCTTTTCTCTTTCCCTCCCACTCTTTACCCTTTCCCCTTACTTTCCGATATCAATCTTCCATCACACAACTCCTTAACTCCCCTCCGCATCTTCTCAAAATCACCCCTCCCCTTTTCCTACCAGCCCCTTATTTCCGCTCATAATCTCCCTTTCCTATTAACCCTTTAGTTTTACCTCCCCTCCCAGCCCTTCTTAACTCTCCTAATCTGCCCCAAGCTCCCATTCCTCAACCTCTTCCCATCACTTTACGCTCACAATCTTTCTTCCCTTCACTCCCACTCTTTACCCTTTCCGCTAACAATCTTCCATCACACTACCCCTTAACTCCCCTTCGCAACTTCTCAAAATCACCCCTGCTTTTTTTCTACTCGCCCCTTATTTTTCGCTCATAATCTCCCTTTCCTGTTAACCCTTTAGTTTTACCTCCCATCCCTGCCCTTCCCAACCCTCCTTATCGGCCAAAACCTTCCATTCCCCAACGCTTTCCCATCACTTTACGCTCACAATCTCATTTCTTTTTTCTTCCCTCTCTTCACCCTTTCCCCTTACATTCCGCTAACAATCTTCCATCACACTTCCCCTTAACTCCCCTTCTTAACCTTTTAAAATCATCCCTCCCCTTTTCCTACACGCCCCTTATTTTTCGCTCATAATCTTCCTTTTCTGTTAACCCTGCAGTCTTATTGACCCTCCCTGCCCCTCTCTGCCCTACCCTCCCACCTTATCCGTCCAAACTCCTATTCCCCAAACTCTTCCAATCACTTTAAGCTCACAATCTCTCTTCTTCTTCCCTCCCGCTCCTCACCATTTCCCCTTTACTTTCCGCTAACAATCTTCCATTACACTACCCCTTAACTCCCCTGTGCAACTTTTCAAAATCACCCCTCCTCTTTTCCTGCCCGCCCCTTATTTTTCGCTCATAATCTCCTTTTCCTGTTAACCCTGCAGTCTTCCTACCCCTCCTTGCCCTACCCTCCCTCCTTATCCGTCCTAAACTCCCATTCCCCAACCCCTTCCCATCACCTGAAGCTCACAGTCTCTATGCTCTTTCCCTTCCACTTCTCACCATTTCCCCTTACTTTCCGCTAACAATCTTCCATTACACTGCCCCTTAACTGCCCTCTGCAACTTTTAAAATCAACCCTCCTCTTTTCCTACCCGCTCTTTATTTTTTGCTCATAATCTCCCTTTCCTGTTAACCCTTCAGTTTTACCTCCCCTGCCTTCCCTTCCCAACCCTTCATATCCGCCCCAAGCTCCCATTCCCCAACCTTTTCCCATCACTTTACGCTCACAGTCTCTCTTCTCTTTCCTTCCACTCCTCACCCTTTCCCCTTACTTTCCGCTAACAATCTCCTATCCCATTACCCTTTAACTCCTCTCCAGCCTCACACCTCAAAATCACCACTCTTATTTCCTACCTGCCCCTCATTTTTCGCTTGTAATCTCCCTTTCCTGTTAACTCTGCAGTTTTCCTTCCCCTCCTTGCCCTCCCATCCCTCTTTATCCGTCCCAACCTCCCATTTCCCAACCCCTTCCCATCACTTTGCGCTAACATCTCCCTTCCTCGTACCTCTTAACTCCTCTCCCACCCCTCCCTTCAAAACTTCCCACCCCCTTTTCCTCCCGCCCTTAACTTTCCGCTTATAATCTGATAATCTTGTTAAAAATTTAAATCTTGCTTAATGCTTCGATGAAGGACGAGAATTTCATGTTATAAATAACTGGTAAAAAGTTGGTAACGATCGGATAAGCCGTTCTTTAGATATCGTGTACACCGCAAAACGTCTTTTTTTGGACCTCTGGGAGATTGGCTGTAACTCGCTTGTTGTCATTATTTCACTATGAAAAAATTACTGTAACTTTTTAAAACATGTATTATTTGAATGCTACAATACTGATTTAAAAATAAATAAACCAGTTTTTGAAAAAAAATAGTAAAAATTGAATTTTTTTGGGTGCTCCAACCTTGACCCCTTAAGAAATTGTCATAAGTTATTTTCTTATTCAATAAACAATTTTGTATAAACATTTTTATTATTGTTCACTATCATTATTATAAATTTAAACGTTTAATTTCATAATAATTCAATTATATATAAAATGTAATCCCTTTATATAAAATTGAGATTTTTTAAAATATTATATCACAAACTTTTGAATACTTTTTATTATTTTATCAAAAATTTTTTGTGAAGGAGTAATAAAATTAACTTTATTCGATTAATGAAAAAAGTTTCTCATGTATTTTCGCAATCGATAAAGTTTCACTCTTTAAAACGTAAATTATTTTAATTCAAAGAATTTTCGACGAAATTTTTACAATATTCATGCAATTTTGATAGATTAGCATCATCTATTACATTAATTTTATTATTTAAAACATTTATTTGACACATTTTCATTTATCAATTTTAAATTTTATTTCTAATCTTCGCGCACAAAATGCTATGAGCGATGTACTGCGATGCAATTGAAGCCGCCTTTATCAGACTTTAAGACGTTTTTTCAATTTCTAACGTTGAAAAATAAACCTATTGCAATTACGGCATTACCTTCTAACGTCAATTTTAACTTACAATTATAATTACAACAATTTAGATATTTATTTTGTTGCTTTTATTAATTATAATGCGAGATTACTTTAAGGTTACTTTAGGGTTACTTTATGGTCACCCTTGTCTTCATTTTCCAATTGGAAGCATCCAACTGTGGTCCATTTTTCTAATTAGAAACAACCAATTTCAAATTATTTCCTATCTCGAAATATGCAAGTTTTGAATATTTCCCAATTGGAAGCATTCAAATTTGTAACACTTATCAACGGGAAGAAATTAAACTTTTGCGTTTTTTCCATATTGGGACATCCAATTTTAGAATATTTTCCAATTGGAAATATCCAACCTTGAAATATTTCTAAATTGGAAGCTTTCAACTCTGGACAAAATCTCATTGGGAAGAAGTTCAACTTTGTTCCTTTTTCCAATTCAAAGCATTCAACGTTGCACTATTTCTTAATGGGAAGAAATTAAACTTTTGTCTATGTTTTGGTTGGAAGCACCTAACCTTTGTCTGTTTTCCAATTGGAAGCACCAAACTTTGGTCTATTTTCCAATTGAAAGCAACCAATTTTGAATTATTTTCCGATTCCTTCTGCTCCTTTTGTTCGGGATGTACACAAATTCAAAATTTCCTTCATTTGAAATGGAAGAAATGAATTTCAAATGATCTTCAATTGAGAAATTCTAATTTGGATATCTGTTTGAAGAAATCAATTTCGAAATGTTCTTAAATTAGAAAATTCCAATTTGGAATTCAAATGAAAGAAATTAATTTTAAATCATCTTTAATTTCAAAATTCCCATTATCTTAAATTGGAAAATTCCAATTTGGAATTCAAATGGAAGAAATTAATTTTAAATCGTCTTTAATTTAAAAATTCCCACTTGCAAAATAGCAATTTTGAAATATTCTTCAATCGGACACAATGAAAGCCTCCAACTTTGGATGCGCTTCCAAATCCAAGTATACAAGTGAGGACCACTTTCCATCTCGAATCGAATCCAAATTTGAATCTTCAAAAGTAACAAAATAATTACCTTTTTCGTATAGTACTTGTGTAATTGCGTTTGCCCTCCGTTCCGTCTCCAAAGGCACAGAACTTTAGTCTTAGGGCTGTATGTCATATTGACCAAACGCTCGTACCACCAACGTTCGACAATTACGCCATTCACAGATCTGAGCACCAATCCATCGTGTCTAACTTCTAAAAAGCGTAAATCACCTTCCGCATCAACACCTGCATGAACGGTGAAAGACTGACGGTGCATTTGTCGAGAATTCAAGGGTTTCAAATCAATGTCATTCCCATTCTGAAAATTAAAAAGAAATAAACGTAAATTATTAAATTCATAATTACTTTTGAATTCCAAAATTCACAGATAGTATAGAATATAATAGGATAGGATAGAATAGGATAGGATAGGATAGGATAATACGTGATAGAACAGGATAGGATATGATGTGATAGGGTAGGACAGGATAGGATAAGATAGGATAGGGTAGGGTAGGACAGGATAGGGCAGGATAGGACATAATATAATAGAATAAAATGGAATAGAATAAAATATAACACAATGTAATAGGATACAATAGAATACAATAGATAGAATACAATAGAAAACCATAGAATAGAATAGAATCGAATCAAATAGAATAGAATATAATAGAATACAATAGAATAAAATAGAATAGAATTTTATTTGTGTCCTAGGTTAAACCTTTGAGGACAACCAAAATGTTATAACGATAATATTCCCTATATAGTCTAAATCATTTTCTGTAAAGTATTTAAACCTTGCAATTGAAGATACTCACCAGATTGTTTATCTGGTCAAGAAGTTGATTAAGCTCTTGACTGTAAATAAGGCCGATATGACTTTTGCCAAGCAGTCTTCGCACTTTGCGTTTAACCTGAGTCTTATCGACATTCAGCATCACCAAAATTGCTGTAAGATTGTGGAGCAAGGTGCAGAGTAATCTGTCTTCATCATGTTCCAAACGCCTTCTTTCACTCTCACTCAAACCTTTATACCTGAAACAGAAAAGAGATTATTAATTTAGATATAAAAGTTAAGAAATTTTTAACTAAAAATAATATTTTGAATTTGCTTAAACTTAAAGAAAATGAGAATTGATTGATTAATAACCTTTCCATCATTTCTCCAGGTCCTTGATCCATTCCCATCATATCACGTTCTTGTGAAACGGCGTCGAGAAATGCGTCCTCCCAAAATTGGACTTGATCCCAAAGAGTTGATCTTTCCTTGCCCAAAAGCCCTGGAGTGTGTGATAAAGTTCAATAAGGATAAAGCCTTGAATCAGTTTTCCCATTAAAAACATTAAATCGTAGTCTTTTCCGATTGAAAGCATTTGCCAATTGGAAGTATTTTTAAATTGGCAGCATTTGCCTATTGGAAGTATTTGCCAGTTAGATTCATCCACTGTTAATAGATTTTTCGGTTGGAAGCATTCATTAGTTGGAAGCATTTAACAATTTAAAAAATTTACCAATTGGAAATATTTACCAATTGGAACAATTAACCAATTGAAAGCATCTACCAGTTAGAAGCATACAATTGAAAGAATTTACCAATTGCAAGCACCCAGTGCTAACAGATTTTCCAATTAGAAGCATCCACCAGTTAGGAGCAACCACCAATTGGAAGTATCTCCCAATTTGAAGCATCCAATGCTAGCAAATTTGCCAATTAGAAGCATCCACCAGTAAGGAGCAACCACCAATTGAAATAATCTACTAATTGGAAGCAGCAAGCATTAAAATATTTACCAATTGGAAGCAGCCACCAATTGAAATAATACGCCAATTGGAAGCATCTACCATTTGAAAAAGCCTCTATAAATTGGAAGCATCTACCAATTGGTAGAATTTACCAATTGGAAGCATTCAATTTCAAACAATTTTGCTATTAGAAGCATTTAAATTTTGAAGCTTTCTAAATCGGAAGCATAAATATTTCCACGTTTCTCCAATTGTAAGCATCCAATTTCTCACGCTTCAAAAAATGACACCTGCTCACTTTGGACGCTTTTCCAAACAAAAAAAGCATTCCATTTCTAATTACCTTCAAAAAGATATGTTCTAGCTGTTTCCGGACATGTACCAATTTGAAGCATATACCAATTGCAAGCAACTACAAAATGCAAGCAACTACCAATTGTAAGCAACTCCCAATCGTAAGCAACTACCAATTGTAAGCAACTCCTAATCGTAAGCAACTACCAATGGAAAACATCTACCAATTGTAAGTATCTACCAATTTGAAGCATCTACCAATTGGAAACATCGACCAATTGGAAGAATCTACCATTTGAAAAAGCTTCTAGCAATTGGAAGCAATTGGAAGCATTTACCCATTGGAAGCATTTACCGATTGGAAGCATTCAATTTCAGACAATTTTGCAATAATTAGAAGCATTTAAATTTTGAAACTTTCTAAATTGGTAGCATAAATATTTCCACGCTTCTCCAATTGTAAACATCCAATTTCTCACGCTTTAAAAAATGAAATTGCTAACCTTGGACGCTTTTCCAAATAAAAAGAGCGTTCAATTTCTAATTACCTTTAAAAATATATGTTCTAGCTGTTTCCGGACATGTATCAATTGGAAGGATATACCAATTAAAAGCAACTACTAATTGAAAGCAACTACCAATTGAAAACATCTACCAATTTTAATTATCTAACAATTGGAAGCATCTACCAATTGGAATCATCGACCAACTGGAAGTATCTACCATTTTCAAATATCGACTAATTGAAAGCATTTACGATTTGAAAACATCGACCAATTGGAAGCATCTACTATTTGGAAAAGCCTCTAGCAATTGAAAGCATTAAAATTCAAACAATTTTGCAACAATTAGAAGCATTTAAATTTTGAAACTTTCTAAATTGGTAGCATAAATATTTCCACGGTTCTCTAAATGTAAACATCCAATTTCTCACACTTTAAAAAATGGCAGCTGCTAACCTTGGATGCTTTTCCAAATAAAACGAGCATTCAATTTCTAATTACCTTCAAAAAGATATGTTCGAGCTGCTTCCGGACTTGGTGTCGTTGTTGTCGGCACCAAACTACCTCCATGATACCTGAAACCCTGACTGAGGGACGATTTACTGGACCACACACTAGCAGTTCGCTGCTTTTGTCGAGGAAACTGAATTTGAGAAAGAAAAATACATTTTTGAATTGAAATTGTCGTTTTCAAGTTTTATAGGGAAGAAGTTATCAATCAATTTTTCGCTTACGTTGCCTTGCTCAACTTCACTGTCGGAAACGGTGCTGCGAAAAGAAGCCTGATGAGTTGCTCTAAACGCAGGATTAGTCGTAATGCTGCCTCCATCCGTTGATAAAGCCTCGCTGCTTCCAACTCCACCTCCACGTCCACCCTGATAAAAATTGGTTGACGAAATTTATATTTATGGTTCTTAGGATGCACTCAGACTATAATAGTCAATATGAGGAGATGGATATTTGCTGAAAATGGCCACGTTGATTTTTAAAGTCACAGGGAAATCAACATTGATTTATAACCACGTGGAAATCCACACTGATTTAGATCCACAATGAAATCTACGTTGATTATGAACCTTGAAGATCTCAACATTGATTTAAAATCTCCGTGTAAATAAAAACTGATTCAAACCACACAACAATCAATATTGATTTTCAACCACGAAAAAATCAACATTTATTTAGAATCATACGAAAATCAATATTGATTTAGAACCGTACGAAAATCATTTATCTAAGCACTGAAAACAATGTGAAGATAAATATTGATTTAGTACCACATGGAAGTCAACATTTATTTAGAGAAAATCAACATGGATTTAGAACCACATGGAAATCAAAATTTCGAAAATCAATCAATGTGAAAAATTGAAATCAAATCAAAAATAAAAAAATTGATTTATCAAATCACAAAGAAGTCAACATTGACTTAAACCCACGTATAAATCGATATTGACTTGGAAACTTGTTGAAATCAACGTTGATTTAGCACCACAAGAAAATCAAAATTGATTTAAAACCAGGTCAAAGATAATATTCATATACAACCGCATTTATTTGAATCCAATGAAATAAATGTTGATTAATAAACATGAAGAAATCAACATTGATTTAGACGCAAAAAGCAACATTGATTTAAAACCATGTGTAAACCATCTAACATTGATTGATAAAGCCAGGAAGAAGTCAATGTTGATTTAAACCAAAGTCAACATTGACTTTGAATCTCGTTCAATTCATCGTTGATTTAGAACTACATGAAAATCAACTTCGACTTATAACCACATGGTAATCAAAATAATTTAACAACCACATGGAAGTCAACCCTGATTTGAAACCATTTTCAAATCAACATTGACTTAGAACTACATGGAAATCTACATTGACTTATACCCACGTAAAAGTCAACTTTGAGTTAGAACTTTCAAAAATCAACCATGATTCATGAAGCCACGAAGCAGTCAACATTTATTCAAAATCAAGTGAAAATCAACATTGAATTAGAACCACATGTAATTCAACATTTATTTCTAGTCAATTTTAATTCAATGTTGATTTTTTTTCACACGGAAACAACGAGAAGATAAACATTGATTCAGGAGCACAAGAAAATCGACTTTTTATTTAAAAACAGTGGAAGTCAAAATTGATTAATAACTACTAATAAATCATCATTGATTCAAAACCACTTTCAATTCAAAGTTGATTTAGAACGAAGTAGAAATCAATAGTGATTGGAAACATTGATTTTAAACCACGTGCAAATCAAAATTAATTGAGAACCACAAGGAAACTATACATTGATTTAAAACCAAGTGATAATAAACATTGATTTAGAACGACGTAGAAATCAACATTTACTTAAAACTTCAGGGTGATCAACATTGACTTAAAACTTCAGGGTGATCAACATTCATTTAAAACCACGAGGAAGTCAACATTCATTTACAACATTTATTTAGAATCAAAATAAAATCGACGATGACTGCAAACCATTAAGAAATCAACATTAACTCGGAAATATGTGGAAGTCAACATTGATTCAGAAACATGGAGAAATATTGACCCAGAAACATGAGAAAGACAACATTAACTCATAAACACATGGAAGTGGACATTGGTTCATAAACATATGGAAAACAACATTGACTTAAAACATGTGAAAATAAACATTGACTCAAGACATGTGCAAGTCAACATTGACTCAAAATATGTGAAAGTGATCATTGACTCGAACCATGTGAAAGTGAACATTGACTCAAACCATGTGAAATTCAACATTGACTCAAACCATGTGAAATTCAACATTGACTAAAAACATCTAAAGGTCGACATTGACGCAAAACATATGAAAGTCAACATTGACTCAGAAAATCGAAGAAGTCAATATTGGCCCACAAAACTTATGAAAGGCAACATTGACTCAGAAACACGTGGAAGTCGATATTGGCCCATAAATATGTTTAATTCAACATTGACTCAAACCACGCGTAAGTCAACATCTACGAAAAACATCTGTAAGTCAACATTGATTCAAAAATGTGTGAAGTCAACACTGCCTCAGAGTAGATGTCAACATTGGCTCAAAACATGTGGAGATCAACATTGACTGAGAAGAATATGTAATTCAAAATTGACTTTTCAAGCTATATTTAAACAACTACCTCTGAATCAAAGGAAGTCAGTCTACTGAGGAATTTTCCTTTCTTGGTAAACATGTCTAGGAACATATCCGTCGTGGACTGAGAATCTTCACCACTTGATTGAGAGTGAGGCCTCTCTAGTCGAAGTTGAGGCGGTTCTGGGAAAAGGACATTTATAGCATCAGACCCTGGATTTTTTCCAATTCAGAAAAACCAATTTATATTATTTACAGTAGTATAATTTGTATCTTCCAGCTTTGAACACTCTTTCAAAAATTACTGTTCTAATTTAAATTTGAAAATTCCATCGAACTTCTAATTATTAATTTCTTAATAATTAATTACGTATTATTATTTTTTGTATTAACTTTCCAAGAGAAAACATCTGACCAGGAACTTCTTTTCCAAAATATTGTATTTTTTATTAAATAAATATTCTCCAGCAATACCGTGTGTTCTATGAATGTCTGCAATATCCGCTTGTTCCTGAGATTGGGGTGATTTGAGATTTTCTTTACTTCCGAAAGGAGTGGACGACTTTTGAAAAGACAAAGATTAGTGCACTTGAATATTTTATAAATATCAAATTTGAAAAAAAGTTTGCTATATTTGTACCTGTGACATTAATGAACTTTCAAATCCGCCCTCAGAAAGATCTTTACTCCAATAATGAGTGTGAGCGATTTCCATAAGTTGGAAGACAGAAGCCATTCCACCCAATCCAAAATTGCTGTATGTGACTGCAAGTCCATGAGCCACTGCCTGAAGGCACTTTAACATCCCCTTGTAAACGGGTTTCGAAATACACTGAAAAAAAATTATTAGCCTGCTGATGACTCAAAAATTTACCAAATTTACAAAATTTTTTTATCGAGATTAAATTAATATTCAACCCACCACATCGTCTATGTGATCATCAGGACTAATTTTTCTGTGAAGACCTTTGTTCAATTTAGTTAGGATGAAATCTCGATAGCTTTCGTCCTCCATTAGATTTTTCAACCTGTTTAGTTTTAACCAACCTACACCCTCACCTGCCAAAACTTGATTTACGACCTGCAAACAATTTTGATAGAATTATTCTTTATGTACTTTTAAAATTCAAGATTTCAGAATTATAAACTTTAAAAATAAGTATATAATAGATTCTTAAAATTTCTAAGATTTTGAGTTAAAACTTCAATTTTTTTCTTGATTCTTGGTACTCAAAATTCAACGTTTTGAGAGTAAAATAGCTGAAACTTCAACATCCTCATATGCTAGAAACTCAAAATTGAGCTTTTTTATGTTAAAACTGACAAAACTTCATCTTTTCTTTGTAAAAATACTTAAAACTCAAAGTTTACTTAATAAAATTCAACGTTTTTGGATTGAAGTAGCTGAAAACTCAACGTTTACATGTGCAAGTAACTCAAAACTGAATTTCTACATGTTCATAATATTAAAACTTTATTTCTTCCGCAGTAAAAAGTTTTCTGATGAAAAATATTGAAACTTCAACGTTTGCACCTGACAGGAGCTCCAAAAATAAACTTTTTCAATATGGAAATGTCAAAACTTCATCTTTTCCGAGTTATAAGTGCTTAAACTTCAACATTTTCTTGTTAAAATTATTGAAGATACAACGTTTTTATGTTAAAATAGCTGAAATGTCAACGTTTCCATTTTCTAGGAGCTAAACACTTAACTATTACATTATATTTACAACGTGGAAACTTCATTTTCTATTTTAAAACGTCTTAGACGTGCAGACAAATCATTATCGTTGATATTTTTAAACATAAACGTTTCTGTTCTTCAGACATTTAAACAAGAACGTTTCCATTTAAAAATGGTTAAATCTTCAATGATTCAACATAAAATAGTTAAATCTTCAGCATTTTGCGATTAAAACTGATAAAACTTCAACGTTATTGACTTTAAAGTACGGACACCTAAACATTTCTATGTTAAGGGTCTTAAAATATGAATGTTTTAGTTCATGAAAAAATACAAACATCAACCTTTCAACATAAAGATGGTTAAAACTTGAATGATTTAATATAAAAACAAAAAATTCAGCGTTTTTCGATTAAAACTGTTCAAATTCTAACGTTTTTGTCTTCAAAACGTTGATATATAAACATTCTGATAGTTTAAGCCTTTACAATTGCGTAACAGAGTTATAAACACTTCAACCTTTTGTTATCGAACGTTTTTAGCTTCAACGTTTACTTGTTGAAAACAGTAAAAATTTAACGTTTCTGGTTGAAAACTTTTCAGCGTTCAAACTTCATTACTTTTATTAAAGATGCGTTAAATTTTAACATTTGCCTCCTTTGAATTTTCAAAGTTCATTAGAATAGCAACGTTTTCTTATTGCGAATAGCCTAGCTTCAACGTTATTATAATAAATATCCTAAAACGTTTCTGCCTGTAAATTTTTCAATATTCAAACTTAATTAATTTTATGATAGATACATTTCACTCCAACGTTTTCCTATTTCATATTGTAAATAACCTCGTAAACTTCAATGTTTTATAGTAAATATGTATCCTAAACCGCTTTTACCTCTAAACTTTTCAATATTTAAACTGCATTACTTTTATGATAGATGCATTTAAACACAACGTTTTCATTTCTTTAATGCTCAAACTTCAAATTTTTTTCCGGAAATCCTTCAAATATCAACGTTTTCGAATTGTAAATAATCAAACTTCAACGTTTTTATAGGAAACATGCTAAAAAATTTCTGCCTTTAAACTTTTCAATATTTAAACTTCATTACTTTTATGATAGGCGTACTCAACTACAACGATTTCTGTTTTTTGATGCTCAAACTTCAACTTTTCTTTCTGGAAATCCTTCAAATATCAACGTTTTCGAATTGTAAATATCCAAACTTCAATGCTTTTATAATAAATATGCTAAAACGTTTCTGCCTTTAAACTTTTCAATATCTAACTTCATTACTTTTACGATAGATACGTTTAACTCCAATGTTTTCCTCTTTTTAAAGCTCGAACTTCAACCTTTCTTTCCGAAAATCCTTCAAATATCAACGTTTTCGTATTTTAAATAACCACACTTCAATTTTTTTATAGTAAATATGCTAAAACGTTTCTGCCTCTAAACTTTTTAATGTGTAAACTTCTTTACTTTTATGATAGAAACATTTAACTCCAACGTTTTCCTCTTTTTAATGCTCAAACTTCAACGTTTTAATGTTGAATAAGATTAAACGTGAATGTTTAATGCTCAATGACGAATAAATTTTAGAATTAAAAATCTTGAAGTTTAAAATTTCTAAGTTTTAAAGTAATATTCAACACTCACATCCGTGAGGAATGTCTGATTATTGCTGTTTGCACTGGACCTTTCAGCATTCTGCATCCTCTGCAATTCCTCCTGACTGCTCTTATTCGTAGAATGTTTAATTAAAGACGATCGTTCCGCCAGTCCTGGTTTACCTGCATTCCAAAAATTCTCTTAAAAATCGAATCTCTCTAAAATTCAAAAATAAATTCGTGCAATCAAGTGTCGAAGGTGCGTACCTCTCGGGAAGGGTCCAAATGAGTGGGTCTTTTCTTTGGATTTTTGTGATTGTGATAGGAGGCTACTGTTGCGACTAGAGCTATTTCTACTACCTGCAGATCAAAGTGCACAATCGATATATTTCTTTCCCGTGAACAGTTGCAAGCCAGCTATGCAAACAATATTAGCGACAAAAAGGAGCCTAAAGTCTTAAGCTCGAGTTTCAAAAAACTCGATAATTTACGACTGGCTATTTTTTATGATTAGCTTATGATTTACATTAGCTTAATTATCAAACCTGTTTAAAAAATTTCAATTTTTGAAAAGAAAAAACAATAACTCACCAAATAAATCACTGAACATGCTGCTTGTTTGAGCTGCAATTCCATTCAAATCGCTGCTGATGTTGCTGAAAAAATCTCGTCCTATGTCTCGCCGACCACTTCGAGCATCAGGAGCGACCAATTGTGTGCTGTTTGAGTCTTTTCGTGGCATCATTCCGGGACCAGGAGCCTCTGGCGAAGCCTGTGATTCTCCAAGACCCTGGAGAATTTGAAAACATGTTGAAAACAAACTAACTTTAACGTCTCAATGTTAAAAATGAACAAACTTCAACGTTTCATCCATAAACACGTTTTAACATTTATATTTCCATGTAATAGAGTGGAAATTAGAAAAAAAACGCAACGTTTTCATGATGACATCAGTCTAATTTCAACGTTTCTGCAATTTAAAGTCTTCTAAACTCAAGGTTTCAATATTAAAATTGAACAAACTTCAACGTTTCAAACACAAACACATTTTAACATTTATATTTCTTTGTAATAGAGTGGAAATTAGAAAAACAAACTCAACGTTTCTGCAATTTAAAGTCTTCTAAACTCAAGGTTTCAATATTAAAATTGAACAAATTTCAACGTTTCAACCATAAAGTCGGTTTACCATTAACATTATCAAATTTCACGTACATGTGGTGGATATTAGAAAATACTCAACGTTTTCATGATTAAATCGATATAAATTGAACGTTTCTGTGATTAAATTCCTTCTAAACTCAACGTTTCAATGTCAGAAGTGAACATACTTCAACGTTTCGACCATAAAAATGTTCTATTTTTCACAGTTCCATATATACAGAGTGAAAAATTCGAAAAAAAACTCAGCATGCTCATACTAAAAAACAATCTCATCTTAATTTTTCTGCAATTTAATGCCTTTTAAACTCTACATTTCAATGTTAAAAACGAACGAATTTCAACGTTTCAACCATAAAGTCATTTTAGCATTAACATTATCAACTTTCACGTACATGGAGTGGATATTAGAAAATACTCAATGTTTTCATGATGAAATCAACCTACCTCAGCGTTTCTGCATTTAACGTCTTCTAAACTCAACGCTTCAACGTTAAAATTGAAAAAATTTCATTTTTTTTTTCATTTTTCCAACGTTTCGATCATAAACACGTTTCATAATTCAGAGTTCCATATATACAAAGTGCAAATTAAAAAAGTTTTCATGATAACATCAATCTAATTTCAACGGTTTTGCAATTTAAAGTCTTCTAAACTTAACGTTTTAATATTAAAATTGAACAAATTTCGACGTTTCGACTATAAACACGTTTCATCATTCACAGTTCCATATATACAAAGTGGAAATTAGAAAAAAAACTCAACGTTTTCATGAACAAATCAATCTAATTTCAACGTTTCTGCAATTTAAACTCTTCTAAACTCAACGGTTTAATGTTAAAAATGTACAAACTTCAACGTTTCGACCTTGAAAATGTTTTAACATTGACAGTTCTATGTGTATGGAGTGGAAAATTAGAAAGAAGTTAACGCTTTCATGATGCAAATAAATCTAAGTTCAACGTTTCTACAATTTAAAGTATACTGAACTCAGCATTTCTTAATATTAAAATTGACAATTTCCATGTATGGAAGTGCATATGAGAAAAAACTTAACGTTCTCGTGATAAAATCAATCTAACTTTTAACGTTTCTGTGATCAAATGCCTTTTAAACTCAACGTTTCAATGTTAAAAATGAACAAAGATCAACGTTTCGACCATAAAGTTGTTTTAGCATTAACATTGTAAATTTTCACGTACATGGAAGTAGATATTACAAAAAGCTCAACGTTTTCATATAGAAATCGATATAAGTTCAACGTTTCTGTGATTAGATACTTTCTAAACCCAACGATTTAAAGTTGAAAATAAAAAAAATTCATCACTTCGACCATAAAAATGTTTTAACATTCTCATTTCCATATATTCAGAGTGGAAAATTAGAAAAAAAACTCAACGTTTTTATACCTAAAACAAACTAACCTCAACGTTGCTGCAATTTTGGCCCTTTAAACTCAACGTTTCAATGTTGAAAATGACCAAAATTCAACGTTTCAACCAGAAAAACGTTTCAACATTACCCCTTCTATACATGGGCAAGAGATAATTAGAAAAAACTCAACATTTTCACACTAAAAATAATTTGACTTCAACGTTTCTACGATTGATTAATTTCTGAAAAAAAGATAAAAATAAACAAAACGCAACATTTGTGCATTAAAACAGTTTAACATTTGCATTTCCACATAAAGAGAGATTGGGGAATTAGAAGAATGACACTCAACGTTTACATAATGAAAACTAACAAACTTCAACGTTTCTGTCATCTTATGTATTCTCAACTCTATGTTTCAGTGTTAAATATTCAGAAATTTCAACATTTCGAACATGAAAACTGTAAAAATTAAAAATTTCTTGAGATAAGAATTGAAACATTAACTGTTCCATTGGAATGTGCTAAATTGTAAGCATTACATTAATGTCTTCAAGTTTTTAGACTTGAATTTTCAACATTCCGAAATAGAAACTTCGATCTATTTGCATACAGCTTTAGAATTTGAACTTTTCCGCACTACAGGAGCTTCAACGTTTCTATCCTGATAGCCTTTTCAACTGTAAAGGTTTATTCCTTCTTCCTTGAAATCATATAAAGTTCAACGTTTACGTAAATAAATTTTGCAAAATTTACCCTACACGTGTTGATAACCCTGCATTAAACTTAAAAGTTTTCGTACTAGAACCATGGAAACTTCAGCGTTTACATATTATATGGCTTAAATCTCTAATGTTTCCATATTAAAGGATATGAACCTTCAACGTTTCTACACAAAAATCCTTCAAACTTCAACGTTTAAATGTTGAACGATCCTTAACTTCAACCTGTCCATATTAAAAGCCTTAAAACTTCAACCTTTTTATACAAAAATCCTTCCAACTTCAACGTTCAAGTGTTAGACGGTCTTGAACTTCAACGTTTCTATTCCAAAAATCCTTCAAACTTCAACGTTCAAGTGTTAGGCGGTCTTAAACTGCAACGTTTCTATTCAAAAATCCTTCAACTTCAACTTTTAAGTGTTAGGCGGTCTTAAAATTCTACGTTTCCATTTTCGGAGTTTTAAAACTTCAACGTTTCTATACCAAAATCCTTCAAACTTTAATGTTTAAGTGTTAGACGGTCTTAAACTTAAACGCGCCCGTATTAGAAGCATCAAAACTTCAAGTTTTCTATAGGAAAATCCTTCCAGCTTTAACTTTAAAGTGTTAGATGGTCTTAAACTTCAACGTTTCCGTATTAAAAGCCTTAAAACTTAAATATTTTCCATACAAAAATCCTTCAAGCTCCAGCGTTTGTGTTAGAAAGCCTTGTACTTCAACATCTCTATACAAAAATTATTCCAACTTCAACGTTCAAGTGCTGTAAGGTCTTAAACTTCAACGTTTCTGTATTAGAAGCCTTAAAACTTCAACGTTTCTATACAAAAATCCTTCAAACTTCAATGTTTAAGTGTTAAACGGTCATAAACTTCAACGAGTCCGTAATAAAAGCAGTCTCAAACAGTCTCAAACTGCAACGTTTCTATGCAAAAATTCTTCAAACTTCAACGTTCAAATGTTAGGCGGTCTTAAGCTTCAACGTTTTTGTACAAAACTCCTTCAAACTTTAACGTTTAAATGTCATGCAATCCTAAACTTCAACGTTTCCGTATTAGAAGCCTTAAAACTTCAACATTTCAATACAAAAAGCTTTCAAAGTTCAGCGTTTAAGTTTTAGACTGTCTTAAACTTCAATGTTTACGTATTAAAAACCACGTAACTTCAACGTTTCTATACAAAAATCCTTCAAAGTTCAACGTTAAAGTGTTAAACAGTCTCAAACTTGAACGAGTCCGTAATAAAAGCCTTAAAACTTCAAAGTTTCTATTCAAAAATCCTTCCAACTTCAACTTTTAAGTTTTAAACGGTCTTAAACTTCAAAGTGTTCGTATTAAAAGACTTATAACATCAATATTTTCTATACAAAATTCTTCAAAATGCAGCGTTTAAATGTTAGACAGTCTTTCTATACAGAAATTCTTCAAACTTCAACGTTCAAATATTAGGCGGTCTTAAGCTTCAACGTTTTTGTACAAAAATCCTTCAAACTTCAACGTTTAAATGTCATGCAGGCCTAAACTTCCACGTTTCCGTATTAGAAGCCTTAAACCTTCAACGTTTCAATACAAAAAGCTTTTAAAGTTCAGCGTTTAAGTTTTAGACTGTCTTAAACTTCAATGTTTACGTATTAAAAACTCCATAACTTCAACGTTTCGATACAAAAATCCTTTAAACTTTAACATTTAAGAGTTAAACAGTCTTAAACTTCAATGAGTCCGTAATAAAAGCTTTCAAACTTCAACGTTTCTATACAAAAATCCTTCCAACTTCAACTTTTAAGTGTTAGACGGTCTTAAACTTCAAAGTTTCCGTATTAAAAGACTTATAACATCAATATTTTCTATACAAAATTCTTCAAACTGCAGCGTTTAGGTGTTAGACAGTCTTAAACTGCAACGTTTCTATACAGAAATTCTCCAAACTTCAACGTTCAAATATTAGGCGGTCTTAAGCTTCAACATTTTTGTACAAAAATCCTTCAAACTTCAACGTTTAAGTGTTAAACGGTCATAAACTTCAACGAGTCCGTAATAAAAACAGTCTTAAACAGTCTCAAACTGCAACGTTTCTATGCAAAAATTCTTCAAACTTCAACGTTCAAATGTTAGGCGGTCTTAAGCTTTAACGTTTTTGTACAAAAATCCTTCAAACTTCAACGTTTAAATGTCATGCAGGCCTAAACTTCCACGTTTCCGTATTAGCAGCCTTAAACCTTCAACGTTTCAATACAAAAAGCTTTAAAAGTTCAGCGTTTAAGTTTTAGACTGTCTTAAGCTTCAATGTTTACGTATTAAAAACCACATAACTTCAACGTTTCTATACAAAAATCCTTCAAACTTTAACGTTTAAGTGTTAAACGGTCATAAACTACAACGAGTCCGTAATAAAAGCTTCAAAACTTCAACGTTTCTATACAAAAATTCTTCCAGCTTCAACTTTTAAGTGTTAGACGGTCTTAAACTTCAAAGTTTCTGTATTAAAAGACTTATAACATCAATATTTTCTATACAAAATTCTTTAAACTGCAGCGTTTAAGTGTTAGACAGTCTTAAACTGCAACGTTTCTATACAGAAATTCTTCAAACTTCAACGTTCAAATATTAGGCGGTCTTAGGCTTCAACGTTTTTGTACAAAAATTCTTCAAACTTCAACGTTTAAGTGTCATGCAGTCCTAAACTTCCACGTTTCCGTATTAGAAGCCTTAAACCTTCAACGTTTCAATACAAAAAGCTTTAAAAGTTCAGCGTTTAAGTTTTAGACTGTCTTAAACTTCAACGCTTACGTATTAAAAGCCTCATAACTTTAACGTTTCAATACAAAAATCCTTCAAACTTCAACGTTTTCACATTTAAATGTACACTTTCATTTACCTTAATCAATCCTTTCTTCGCAGCTGCTTCCTTAGCAGTCTTGGTCAGATCACCGAAGGTACTTTTTCCAACATAGGTAAGATCATCGAGGGTGTTTTTGCTAACTCCAGCCGCAGTTTTGCTCGCTTCCAAAGCAGTTTTCGACGCCTCCTGCATTGATTTG
The DNA here is from genome assembly GCA_037177015.1 of Euceroptres primus. NCBI lineage: Eukaryota > Metazoa > Arthropoda > Insecta > Hymenoptera > Figitidae > Euceroptres > Euceroptres primus. The sequence continues at coordinate 147,681 of JBAGKK010000170.1, forward strand.
CTCGCCTCTCCCATTGCCTTCTTCGTCTGCTGGGTCAGCTGCAGGAACAAGACGAAAATTCGTATTTTTAAGAGGAACTCTACTTTTTTCTTTTTTTTCAAATTTTTTTGTAACTAAAATTATCAAGCAGAGTCTTCCCAAGTGCCTTTCTAGAATAACCAGTACACTCGCAGCGTTCATTCAGCGAGCTTTCCAGCACTAAAGTGGTGATAATGCGCGCACTAGTTGCTAAAAGTACTCTTCAAAAACTCCGGTTTAAACGACATTTCATTAATCATGTACCTGTTCCAGTGGGGCAAACAAGCTATCTTCTCCTGCTTCAGTGATCTTTTCTTTCGCTTGATGCTTTAACTAAAATTAACAGAATAACGTAAATTGTAGAATTGCAATCGTTACGCTGCCTTCTCAGTTCAATATAAACTGAAACCCTGGTGAAGATGTTATGTTTTTAAACAAAATTGAAAAATTCTAATGATAATATTTAATATTTCCATCTGTAAGTGACTAGACATCAACGTTTTCGAAAGCAGTATGATGAAACTTCAACGTTTCGATAAGGAAAGTATTTAAACGTTAACTTTTTCATATTAACAGCAATGAATTATATCTGTAAGGCATTAAAACTTCAATGTTTGCTAGTTGGAAGCATTGAAATACCAACGTTTCTCTGATGGAAATGTTGAAACTTCAGATCATTCAGATCATTCAAATTGTAATATATTCGGTTTAAAATCGTCTAACTTTCAACGTTTCCTAATTGAAAGTATTCAAATATCTTGAGGATTCTTGATGACTCTGTTGAAACTTCAATATTTTGAACTGATAGTTCAACGTTTTCTAATTAAAAGTATTGGATCTTTAGGGTTTGTATAATCGAACTTTACAACACTTAAATGTCAAAATCCCAACCCTCAAATCAAAACTCTAATGCCTTATTCTATTTAAAATCGTTAAAAGTTCAGGATTTCATTATTGGAAGCATTCAAATATCAACTTTTTTATATCAGACGCATTAAAATTCAAACGTTTTTTGTATTGGAAGCGTGCAATGTTGAACATTTTAGAAACAAATATATTTAAACTTTCAACGCTTGCAGTCTTGTTTCGTTCATTCCTTCAAACTTCAACGTCTTCTCCTTAAACATTTCTATGCTAAGTGTCTTCAAAAATGAACGTTTTAGTTCTTAAAAAATGTAGAAATCAACGTTTCTTCATAAAGTGGGTTAAAACTTGAATAATTTAATTTAAAAACAAACCTTCAGCGTTTCTCGATTAAGACTGCTCAGATTCCAACGTTTTTATATTCAAAACGTTGATATATAAACATTTCAATACTGTAAACTTTTACACTTCCGTATTCAAGTTGTAAACACTTCAAGCTTTTGTCATCGAAAATTTTTAACTTCAGTGCTTTTAAGGTCTTCAATCTTCAACTTTTTGTTGTCGAAAACGTTCAATATGCAAACTTTCGAACTTTTGTTATAAAAGCGTTAAATTTCAACATTTCAATGTTCTAACTTCTTCACGCGAATCCTTAAAATATGAACGTTTTCTTACTGCAAATAGCTTAAGTTCAACGTTTTTACGGTAAAAATGATACAAATTTTCCCCCTATAATTGTTACAATCATAACTTTTATGATATATGCTTTTAACTTCAACGTTTCCCTCTTTCGAATGCCAAACGTCATCTTTTCTTCATGTAAATTCTTTAAATATTAACGTTTTCGTATTGAAAATTGAAACTTGAAATGTAAACTACAACTTTTTTGTGTTAGAAATATTCAAACATCAACGTTTTCCTCTTTTTAATGTTTAAAATTCATATTTTCTTCACGAAAATACTTCAAATATCAACGTCTTCATATTGCAAATTAAAACTTAACATCTAAAATCCAACGTTTTTGTGTTAAAAACATTCAAACATCAACTTTTCCCTCGTTTTAATGTTCATACTTCTTCTCTTTATGGAAATCCTTCAAATATTAACGTTTTCGTATTAAAAATTGAAACTTAGAATTTAAAATTCAACGTTTTTGTGTCAAAAATATTAAAAAATCAACGTTTCCATATAAAAGGAGTTAAAACTTCAACGATTCTATACAAAATATTTGAAACTTAAGCATTTTCCGTTTAAAACTGATCCAACTTCAACGTTCTTCCTTATTTTTGAAGCATTGATAACTAAACATTTCTACGCTGCCTTCAAAAATGAAGGTTTTAGTTCTTAAAAAATTGTAGACATCAACGTTTCTTCGTAAAGTGGGTTAAAACTTGAATGACTTAATATGAAAACAAAAACTTCAGCGTTTCTCGATTGAAATTGTTTAGATTCAAACGTTTTTATATTCAAAACATTGATATATAAATATTTCGATACTGTAAACTTTTACAGTTCCGTGTGACAGTTGCAAACACTTCAAACTTTTGTCATCGAAAATTTTTAACTTTAGTGTCTTCAAGGTCTTCAATCTTCAACTCTTTGTTGTCGAAAACGTTCAGTATTTGAACTTTAGTACTTTTATTATTAAAGCGTTAAATTTCAACATTTAAATGTTCTAAATGTTTCACAGGAATCTTTAAAATACCAACGTTTTCTTATTGCAAATAGCATAACTTTAACGTTTTCACAGTAAATATGATACAATTTTTTCGCCTATAATTGTTGCAATTATTATTTTTATGATATATGCGTTTAACTTCAACGTTTCCCTCTTTTAAATGCGTAACTTCATTTTTTATTCATTTAAAACCTTTAAATATCAACGTTTTCGTGCTCTCTAAATCTGAATTAGTGAAAAGTGGGACACTAATTCATTTAAGTGAAAATCTCTACTATTTATTAGTAGTTTTTGACTAAAACTTTAGTAAACAAAAATAAAAAATATAAAATTTAAAATTACTAAAAAACTTGTGAAATACGAATAATAATCAGTAAAAATTTTCACTAAAGTGAATTGGTGATACATTTCACTAATTCAGACTTAGAGAATATTGGAAATTGAAACTTCAAATGTACACTTCAACGTTTTTGTGTTAGAAGCATTCAAACGACAACGTTTCCCTCTTTTTAATGTTCAAACTTCATCCTTTATTCACAGAAATGCTTCAAATATCAATGTTTTCATATTGAACATTGAAACTTAAAATCTAAAATTCAACGTTTTTGTGTTAAAAACATTTAAACATCAACGTTTCCCTCTTTTTAATGTTCAAACTTCATCTTCTCTCCATGGAAATCCTTGAAATATCAACATTTTCGTATTGCAAATTGAAATTTAAAGTCTAAAATTCAACGCCTTTGTCTTAAAAACATTCAAACATCAACGTTTCCCTCTTTTTAATGTTCAAATTTCATCTTCTCTCATGGAAATCCTTCAAATATCAGCGTTTCCACATAAAAGGAGTTAAAACTTCAACGATTCTACACAAAATATTTGAAACTTCAGCATTTTCCGTTTAAAGCTGATCCAGCTTTAACTTTTTTGCCCGTTTTTAAAGCATTGATACCTAAACATTTCTACGCTGTCTTCAAAAATGAACGTTTTAGTTCCTAAAAAATGTAGATATCAACGTTTCTTTATAAAATGGGTTAAAACGTGAATGATTTAATATAAAAACAAAAACAAAAACTTATTAGAAGTATTTATGTATTAACTTTTTTAAATCAGTTCCATTAAAATTCCAACGTTTTTTGTAATAGAAGCGTTCAATGTTGAAAATTTTCGAAACAAATATATTTAAACTTTCAACGTTTGCAGTCTTGTTTCGTTCATTCCTTCAAACTTCAACGCTTTCTACCTAAACATTTCTATGCTCAATGTCTTCAAAAATGAACGTTTTAGTTCTTAAAAAATATAGACATCAACGTTTCTTCATAAAATGGGTTAAAACTTGAATGATTTAATTTAAAACCAAAAACTTCAGCGTTTCTCGATTAAGACTGATCAGATTCCAACGTTTTTATATTCAAAACGTTGATATATAAAAATTTCGATACTGTAAACTTTTACAGTTCCATATTAGAGTTGTAATCACTTCAAATTTTAGTCATCGAAATTTTTAGCTTTAGTGTTTTTCAGGTCTTCAATCTTCAAATTTTTGTTGTGGAAAACGTTCAGTAGTCAAACTTTAGAACTTTTATTATAAAAGCGTTAAATTTCAACATTTGAATGTTCTAAATTTTTCACAGGAATCTTTAAAAGACCAACGTTTTCTTATTGCAAATAGCATAACTTCAACGTTTTTACAGTAAATATGATACAAATTTTCCGCCTATAACTTTTGCAACCATCACTTTTATGATAGACGCGTTTAGCTTCAACGTTTCCCTCTTTTGAATGCCAAACTTCATTTTTCCTTCATTTAAATTCTTTAAATATCAACGTTTTTGTATTGAGAATTGAAACTCAAAATATAAACTTCAACGTTTTTGTGTTAGAATCATTGAAACATCAACGTTTTCCTCTTTTTAATGTTCAAACTTCATCTTCTCTCATGGAAATCCTTGAAATATCAACGTTTTCGTATTGCAAACTGAAACTTAAAATCTAAAATTCAGCCTTTTTGTGTTAAAAACATTGAAACATCAACGTTTTCACAATGTAATCGATGAAACTTCAGCCGTGTTACATTAAAAAGTACAAAAACTTGAACGTTTGCATGGTTCAAGCGATGAAACTTGAATATTTGCTCGTTGAACCTTAGCAACGATTTCTTCACTTTTCACTCAAAATTTATTTGAACTTCAACGAACAATGAATGTTAGAAGCATTCTAAAATATTGAAACTTTTTTCCAAGGTCATATCGTTGGACTTTCATCGTTTATAACTGGAAAGCTTTCCAACTTCCTTAAAGCATTTAGATTTTAACATTCTGACTTTGGAACAATTTATATT
>JBAGKK010000170.1:174963-205650 GCA_037177015.1 Euceroptres primus
GAGCCGGAAACTTGAGGTTGGGCAATTTGCATTTCATGTCTGAGTCCTTTTTGCATTGATCATTTGTTATCATTGCACAGAATGACTCTTTGAGATGTGTAAATTCCTGGTCAAATGAAAAAATAGAAATTTTCAACCTAAGATAATTTTGGGTTCCGCCCCTTAATGAAAGTTGAGGTAAAATTTGCAGGGATTGCGAGTCTCCTCTAATCTATTTATATTTTTAGCATGGAAGAAGGCTTAGAAGATGGAAATTAGTCGTTCTTTATTGTTATTTAGGTAGTAGGCTGTTAGATTTTCCCAAGCATATTTTTCCCCCGTGAATTCAAATAAATTCTCTACTCGTTTACTCCAGTTAAACTCTATTCCTAGTATTTTTTGTAAAATGTTTAAAATCATTCTAAATATTCTGGCAGACAGCTTGTAAACGCCTATTTCTAATCTTATTGCGTAATTCGGAGAATTGGGAGGAACAGATAAAATTTTTTTATAAAAGTTTGTTTGAATTTTTTCGACATCAACAAGATACCACTCTTTGAAATATACCCAAAGTTTATATAGAATAATCTCGGAATCTAATACTTTCTCATATGATGAAAATTTAAAAAATATAAAAATATAAAAAATAACATGAAATCTCGACCTTATTTTTCTCTTCGTCCCAGGTGAGTCTTGTTAAAACGAATAACCTTATTACTCGTTTCCTCTGCTGTCTGACTCCTGGGGGATCGATCGTAAGTGCAGGATATTGCGGAAGCTTTAGGATACGACTTTTCCAGGTACGAAAAGAAATTTATGTAGCGAATGAGATTTCTGCTTGAAATTTATAACCCGGATACGAATTGCGGATTTACCATTCTCGTTAAAAGGTTTCTCACTTCAGTATAACCATTATTGGAAAGTTTAATTATTTCTGTGTGATGCGACCGAAAATGACAGTCAGATTAATAAAAAAAGATCTCATACAAAAAATTAGGTCATGAGTTTAAATTTTCTCTCCTGAAAATTTTTTAAAGTATTTTTTGCTGAAAGCTTTTTCTCACATGAGAGCGAGAAAATTTAGAGTTGGGTAAATACAAATATCTGAAAATTTGTAGAGCGTAGAATGAAAACTTTGAAACTCTAATTAGTGTTTTTTATGGAAAAATAAAATACTGAACTTTTTCTAATTAGATGATTAATATATTTATAATTACTTTGATAAAAAAAGTTTAACTTAAAGGAAAATAATTGCATTTTAAGATTTGATGGAATATCTTGCGGTGTGTGGATTCTAAAGTTTATGATGTAAAGTCGATAACTATAGCACTAATCTCAACTTGGCGAACTAGAGGTAAATAATTTTGTATAATAAGTTGGACAAGCTTGAAAGCTTATCGAACCACAAAACTTGGATTCAAGCTTCATAGTTTTGGGAATAAGCTCCCTCAAATTGGAATCAATTATGTTAAACTAAATTGCATTTGAAATTATGAAATATTATATTCAACTACATTACAATTATGATTTATAACTCAAAATTTTATTAAATTATAATTTTTAATATAAACTTTTATAGTTATAAAACTTTAAAAGTTTATCTTTAAAAGTTACTTTTAAAGTTTATAAATTTTTAAAAAGCTAGTACAGTGTATGTTTGAACTTCATTCTTTTCTTAATTAGGCAAATAAAAAAATAAATAGATCTTTATATTTTATTTAACCGATGTTGAAATAAAAATCCTCTCCGATTATGGATTCAAATTAACGATCAAATTTTATGCATCAATATTAATTTTTTTTCCAAATTATGGCCTCAGAATTTTTAGAACCTTTAAATATAAGAACTAATACTCTCTGAATTTGAATCAGCCCAAATTTTCACTGACTTCCTTCAGCGATCCATTTCTCACTGATTACTCAGTGTGAATTGCATTGATTTTTCAGTAAAATTGACTGACTAATCAGCAAAATTGACTCAATAATCAGTAAAATTGACTGAATAATCGGTCAAATTCACTGAAAAAATCAGCGAGAAATGGGTCACTGAATGAAATCAGTGAAAATTTTGACTAATTCAGGTTCAGAGAGTACCAAATTTGTATCTTTCACATTTCGAACTTCAAATTTAGGATATTAAATATAAAATATCAAAGTTGATGATTTAAACTTTTGATTCCTGTAAATCCTTTTAAAAATAATATAATAATTAATATAATATCCTACACTGTTAAAAAAAACTTCAACTGCTTTACTTGAAGTTTTTTTTTCAATTACCGTAATTGCAACAATTTTCAGCCAAAAGTAAATGAATTTTCAATCACAGTAAATGAAATTGCAACCACAGTAGATTAATTTTCAATCACAGTAAATGAAAAGTGGTCAGAATTTCAAGAATTTTCTAACTCTGTTTATACTTTCAAAAAGTTGCTTATATTTTTTGCTGAAGAATTTTTTATCTTCCACATTAAAACTTCTTCTCAAGTGTTCCTCTTGTCTTCCATGTTTTTCCCAAATCTAATCCATTTAAACTCCATTTAATCCGGGAAATTTTTCTCTCTGGTGTATAAACTTGAATAAATCAGGGAGTTTAAGTTCGACGTGCTTGTACTTCCGGTCAGATCGAGCCTCAGAGGATACACGAAGTCCTTGCCTTTGGCAATGCAGCGGCGTCGCTTTTATATAAAAGGAGCAAGGCGTCCGACAAGCTATCCCAGGCGTAACCAGGGGCAACCTGGTAAAAGCATTTAGGTTCGCCAAGTCGGTTCGTAACGTGGTTAGGGGGTCATCAACACGAAGACGCCGAGATAACGTGAACTACATGGAAGAGTAAAAGAGAGAAGAAAGTCTACGATAAAGAGAGGGTAAGAGCTAAAGGAAAACAGGGAAGAAAGTGGATTGGTTGGAGGAAGATACCAGAAGGGAGAAACAACCAGAGAAGGGAATGCCACCCTTCAAGGGTCTCGTTTAATAACAATTACTGGTCATAATAGTTCTCCGAGTGGAAAACATCTTGCGTCATCAAACAGAATTTTGATCGGGTTTAATAGAGGCGAAAATTTTAATGCTGAAAACTCTCTTTTCTCCTTAAGGTGAAGTAAGCTATTTCAAGTTAAATTTGAAAAAAATTCAGAGAGGAAAAAATTCCAGACTTAAAGGCAAGATTAAAGGGAAGATTAAAGTGTGCTTGTAATTAAAAGTGGTGCTTAGTCTCGTTTAACGTTTCGCAGCCTTTGGAATTTTTAATTTTTGTAAATCGTGACCTATATTAGAAACAGGCCTACCAGCGACGTTCGAGATTGAAAAAAGTTGAATAAGAGACCAAAAAGTGGCCAGAAAATTTCGGTAGTTCTGTTTTCGACAAGTCGGTTCGGTGAAGTCGGTTCATACTAAAATAAACCTTTTTATCAATGAATAACACTAAAAATAAGTTTAAGAAGTGATCAAAAATAATTTAGGCATTTTATTACATCAGAGATTTTGGTCACGTGGTCACCTTGGTCCATGACTTTAAGACGAGGTGAATTTAATCATGTTTAATATGCAGTAGTTGGTCGAACTACTGCATATTCGAACTAATCGAACCACAGTAGTGGTTAGATTAGTTTTTTTTTATCAAACAAAGGTTAATTATGAAGATAATTATAATTATAATACATTTCATAAACCAAATAATTTCACCTAATTACGTGAAAATAAAACCCCAACGTAAATAAAGAAGAAAAAAACCTAAATACCTGTACTCTCGTAAAAGAAATGAATTCGCTCCGAAACAGTTATCGCATCCGAGATCGTCATAACAGCGCTTCCACCGTTACGTTTTCTCGTGGTGACAACGAATCGGATTCATCTGGCTCCGAGGTCGTTTGATCTACGAAATACCCAACTCGAAATCGTTCTCGACCATTGAGGGTGGCACAGTCGTTGGAAAGAAGGAGCGTAAAACTTGGAAGACGTTGAAGAATACCTAAGGTTAAAGCGCGGATGGCAAAGACGAAGTTGAAGGAGAAAATAGGGGTTTTTAGGGGGGCAGAAGGAAAAGAGGTTGAGAAGCGAGGGAGTCGCGATGAAGGTTTTACTGCCGCGGTTATGCCCGGCGGTTCTCGCAATTTCGGTATCTGAATTGAAGAGCCGTATCTAAACGAGACCGGATGAATCTCTCGCCTCTTCTTCCTCCTCCTCTGAACCATTTCAGGTTGAGATTCACCTCGGCATCATGCTTGGATCCCAATGGAACAAAATCGGACAAAAAGGGAAAAAAGACTCCCGAACTCCCACTGCGAAGCGAACATTGCCCGACTTTCTTCTTCTTCTTATTCATCTTCTGCTTCTACTTTTGAGTTTTCTTCCGCTTCGAGATCAGTGGACGAGTATTTCAACGACGCTCTCTCGGAAATGAGTAATAGTACGAAAAATATGTCAAAGAATGGTTATGAGAGTCATGAAGCCGTGAAATTTTTATGACGAGGACAAATTCTTACCGCAGGGCGGTTCCTCGGGGTATTTCATCTGCTAGGATAGTTGATGTTCTAGAAGATGAGGAATTTTCATTATTTTAAGAGGTGGATTCACTGCTTGTGGGAAAGGTGAGGGGGAACCATCTAGTGGTTATTTGTAAGACTTGGGAAGAATTGAAGGACTTTTTTGTATTGTGTATTATGTCTTAAGTCGTATAGACAAAGGAGTTTAACCCTTTAAAATCGGAAACTATTTCCAGTTGAAAAAAATCATTTTTTCAATCATCAGGATTGCTAGACAGGAGTCGAAATTCAAAATTTCTAGTCTTTTCAGGTCTAATTTTGAAAAAATTCCAGTCAATTCAATTTTGATATTCTACTGGTCGCAATTTAATTTGCCGATCATTTTTGTTACTATGATTATTGAATATAAGTGCAAGGTGGCCATTAAAATTGGTGAAAAAATTCCCGATCATTTCTTGGTGATTAAAAAAATAATTTCAGATGAATACCAGTTAATAGTTTCTTATTTCATTGATCGATTTCAGAAAATTGTTTAAACAAAAATTTGTTGTATTACATTTTTTATTCACATTAAAACTCGTATTAAGTAAATTTAAAAAAAATACTTTTAAAACAATCTTCTGATGAGAATTTGAGGCCCTAGGACCAAAGGGTTCTAACTTTTTTGCCGAAATTGAGATTTTAATACGAATAAATAATTTGAGTGATTCTGCACAAGTCAAATTAATCCAAATTTCAGTATAGATTCTTAATTAAAAATTTGTAATTAAAAGTATTTTTAACCTTGTTTAACCTACTTTTTATAAAAAAATTTATAAAAAACAAAATATAAATAAAGTCTACCTTATTTGAGAATGACACAGAGCCCATAAGTTCCATATGTTCATGATTTGTCTTAATTTTGAGCTGAAAAGTTATATCTTGAAAATCCGTAATTAATTATAGAATACTCGGAGAGTTTCAAGGCTTACATCTTTCATAAATTCTCTAATTATTCTATTCGGAAACAGATTTAAAAAGTTGTTTTTCGAGATCGCTTGATTTCTTTATAAACGAGCTTTGCAATTTAGAAGCAGGTCTTCATAGTGACTTTAAACGTGATTTTCTCGAAACGATATTTTTTTGTAAATATTGCGGGCATGATAAAAAAATACTTGACTAATCAGTACAAAATTTAAATACGTTATTCTGCTCACTAGCGGCTATAGCATAAACTATGAATTAAATTGATTGGTTCATATTTACCATTTTTTCCCATGAATTACAGGAGAAAAAATAATATATTATGCAACATCTGCGTAAAATGCGGTTTTACACACGCGATCACCACAAGTCGTATGCAACACACGAGTTGCATACGATATTCTTTGACACAGTGTGCGTAAAATTTGTTTTACACACCCATATTAGTGCGTAAAACACTGTATCGTAATAAGTCGTTTTACGCACTAATATTGGTGTGTAAAAACGCATTTTACGCACACTGTGTCAAAAAGTGTTTTTTTCAGTATTTTCAACTTTCAAAATCCGCCGTTTCGAAAATATTTGCTCAAAGTTTTTTCATTCTAGTTCATGCATACAAATTCAAAATCTACTTTAAGTTTTTTTTTCTGACATTTCAGTGGACCTCAATCACGCCAGCAAGCGATCCATGTATTTTTCAAGGTATCATAAGAAGCTGTGGATAGCCCCACTAAAATGTATGGAAAAAATCAATATAATACATATTTTTGTTTTTCAAGAGTTAAACAACACGTGCAACAAACTTTTAACATAATAATGCATTTACTTTGTTATAAAAAAATAACCGAAAATCGGCAAATTTTCGGTCGAGAAAGTATAATGTACCCTATAGTTCTGAAAATTTTGAAATTCTAAATACGGTTCTTGATATTGTTCTCTACTAATTTCGTCATATTATAGAAGCATATACTAACAGAAAAAAACGTGCTTTCCCTTAAAGGACATCCGGGGTCAATGTGACCCCACGGAAGTATTTTCTTTCATAACAGAAATTTTAACCATAATTATTATGCACATTAATAAGCAAAATCAATGCGATCCATCTACCTAATTTTTCACGAAAATCACCGCATTCATATTCGAAAATAAATACCTTTTTTCAATGCTCCATGTCAGACTAATTTTTTATGCAAAGTTTGGCATCTGTAGAGTATATGTCAGAAACTTTTATTACCAAATACCCAAAATAAATCAAGTTAAGAATTTTTTCGTAAAAAATCCCATTTTCTACGTTTTTTTTTCAAGTATTTTTTTCGAACAGTTAAATTATCACTGAGACTTTGGAAATATTTTATTCCTATTTTGTATTGTTTCAACATTACTCATGATTTTTTCCAGCCAAAAATATCGTTTACTTTTGATCTAACAACTATTTTAAGTCGGTGGAGTCAATGAGAACCCATGTGTCTTTTATGGAATTATTTGGAGGTGTGTCCTTTAAGGCTTAATCAAATTTAAAATATTTTTTTCAACAAAAATTATTAGGTGAATATTGACGATTCATTTTTTTAATACGCTTTTATTATTATCCATAAACAGCTAATCAACTTTTAACAGGACTGTACAAGGAGAACATCCTTAAATATGATGTAATGAATAAAAAAGATTAAAGAATGGAAAAGGGAAAAAACAAATGTTTGGGAAATTATACGAGAGGGCCGAGTACAAACTGGGTTCGCACTAGTGTCCGGAGTCTATGTCTATACCGTGTCTGTAATACCCACGACGCCCGTTTCCAGAAGACCATCGATCTACTTGCCCTACCTGCTGTAGCTCCGACGTCGAGCTCCGTTTTCTATACCACCTTCCGACGTGTATCACGATCCCGTATCCGATATAATCCCACTTTCCTTTAGATTCCCTATAGGATGCAGCGCCGGCACAAGGAAAGGCTGTAATTTGCAGAGTGAAATTTTCCCACGCTCGAGGCGTACCTACACACTGTATACAAGCTTAATCTAATTACGAGTTTGAGCTTGACGCTCTAAGTCCTGCCCGCTTGACGTTTAAGATCAATTGCTGTTATGGAGTTTCACTTGATTTCGTACGGACTAGCCTCGATCTCCCCCCCTCTCTCTCTCTTTCTCTCTCTTAACTACGAAGCTCCACTCTGAAAAATCTTATTAGCGAACCTATGATTTCCACCTCAACTTTATAAAGTTCACCATAAATTTCAGTCAAGGGTATGATGTCCTAACGATCTAACCCCTTTTTTTCTAAATCAATATTTCTTTACTTAAATCTTCTCTTTAGATTCCAAGCGTTCTAATTTGAGAATATTTCAAGCTGGACTTTACATTTTCAACGAAATTTGAACCGATAAAGATTATTAAAATAAATATTTAAAGGAAAGATTTATTACTCTCTAAGTCCGAATCAGTGAGAAGTGTGTGATTAAATCAAATCAGTAAGGATTGCCAGTGAAAATCCTTACTGATTTGATTCGGTGACACTCTTTTCATTGATTCAGATTTAGAGAGTAAATAGCTCATTTTGTTCTTTAACCCTTTGACGCACAGCGTATCATATATGATACACCTTGATTTTTGCAGTTTTTTATGTATAAATAAGTGGCACTATGATACTTTTGGCACTATCAGATTGAAAAAATATTTTTTTACTTCCTCAGAAAATTTGCGATCCTGTATGCTGTTTTTCGGATAAAAAATCATTATTAGTTTGCGAGAAAAAATTTGAAAATGTCGAAAATTTTCGATTTTTTTATATTGATTTTTTTTGTTTCTTTAGATCCTAAAGTAGTCACTAGACGCAGGAAAAATTGTTTTCTCACATAAAAAAAATGTATGCCTGAAAGGGTTAAAGGATCTTTTAGCGAACAAAATGAGCTGTTGAGAATTAAAATTGAATGAAATTACGACTTTTGTTTAAGACGAAGGAAAAAAACACAAATATCCACATAATTATTTTTAAGTAAACAAGTATGACCAACAATTTTTTTAAAAAATATTCTTAAGTTTGGTTAAGGAAGGAATTGTATCGACTCTCAGTTAAAATAATATTTGGATGTTGATGGTGAAATTGGCTTTAGTTAGGGTCACAAAAAATTGAAATCAATCCTTTACTTTCAACCTCCTTCTTATGAATCTGTAAGGGATCGTTCACATATTACGTGATGCGATTTTCTTTTATTTATGTAGTTGTGTCCTTCTCAATTTACGGTATAATTTTATTCTTATCTGTATTGAAAAAAGAAAAAATCGCGTTACGTAATATGTGAACGATCCCTAAGATGAGTTTCTCCACAAATTGATGGGACCTGCAAATTTTGATAACTTCTGGAAATTAATTAAATTTGTAATATTTCTATGTATTACCTATGTTCACATTATTTTTTTTGTGCTAAAAAAGTTTTTTGTCTATTTATATCTCCGAAACAATTAATTCCTCAATCAACGTAAAAAATATTGTTGTCTTTATTTACATCTCCAACAAAAAATAAATTTTTTCTTACTATAAAGTTATATCTTTCCACGAATTAACAATTTCCTTTTTTGTACTAATATTTCAGAAATAAATCACTGATGAGACCCCACAATCGAGGCCGAAACGTCTGATTAAATGACAAATCGATTTTAATTTTTTGTGACCCTAAAGCCAATTTCACCATCAACATCCAAATATTATCCTTGTTTATTTTTCAAAATTCGTTAAAAATAATTTTAGATCTACTCTTCTTGATTTTATAAATCAACACAAAGATTTTATTAATTTTGAGGTTGACTTACGGGGCAGTACATCCATAAGTAAACTGTTGAGAATTAAAACTGAATGAAAATTACGAATTTTGTCTAAGTCGAAGGAAAAAAACACAAATATCCAAATAACTATTTTTAAGTAAACAATTATGACCAAAAATATTTTTTTCTCAAGTATCCTTAAGCTTATTTTTCAAAATTCATTAAAAATAATTTTGGATTTACTCTTCTTGATTTTATAAATCAACATAAAGATTTTATTCATTTTGAGGTTGACTGTACGGGGCAGTAGGTCCTTAAGTAAGCTGTTAAGAATTAAAACTGAATGAAAATTACGAATTTTGTCTAAATCGAAGGAAAAAACACAAATATCCAAATAACTATTTTTAAGTAAACAATTATGACCAAAAATATTTTTTCTCAAGTATCTTTAAGATTATTTTTCAAAATTCATTAAAAATAATTTTGGATTTACTCTTCTTGATTTTATAAATCAACATAAAGATTTTATTCATTTTGAGGTTGACTGTACGGGGCAGTAGGTCCTTAAGTAAGCTGTTAAGAATTAAAACTGAATGAAAATTACGAATTTTGTCTAAATCGAAGGAAAAAACACAAATATCCAAATAACTATTTTTAAGTAAACAATTATGACCAAAAATATTTTTTCTCAAGTATCTTTAAGATTATTTTTCAAAATTCATTTAAAATAATTTTGGACTTACTCTTCTTGATTTTATAAATCAACATAAAGATTTTATTCATTTCGAGGTTGACTGTATGGGTCAGTAGATCCTTAAGTAAGCTGTTGAGAATTAAAACTGAGTAAAAATTACGAATTTTGTCTAAGTCGAAGGAAAAAAACACAAATATCCAAATAACTATTTTTAAGTAAACAATTATGACCAAAAATATTTTTTTCTCAAGTATCCTTAAGATTATTTTTCAAAATTCAATAAAAATAATTTTGGATTTACTCTTCTTGATTTTATAAATCAACATAAAGATTTTATTCATTTTGAGGTTGTCTGTACGGGGCAGTACATCCTTCAAGCCCTCTTAATTTTAATTATATCATAGATATAAATTTTTCCTTAAATAGGTTGAAAGCTATCAAAATTCTGTAAGAAGTGAATCCAAGATGAAGTCATTTTATCAATTTTTTTGGGAAGATATTTCAAAAATAATGCAAATTTTAATGTTTTCTTAAATCTTAAATAACATCTGAAATAATAAACATTTTTCAATGTTTACTGTTCATTTATAAATAATATTTATCAATGTTTATTAGGCTCATTTTAGAAGTAAATTTCTATATAATCGCACCATTATTGTGCTATTTTTTGCTTGTACAATGCAATGTTAAAGTTGGAACAAAAACGATGGAAAATTTTTAAATTTTTTCCGTAAAAATATTTTTGTAAAATATATGAAATAAGTAATCATGAAGATTTTATCAAATTTGTTTAAAATTTATATTCTCTTGATTTTTATTATTATTTTCCTACAGATGAGATATCTTCGAATTTTTACAACACAATAATGGTGATAAGCTGGTGCGATTCTATAGAAATTTACCAAGAATATTAAAAAACATTTGCTTATTACTTCAAATGTAAATGAAAACAAAGACAATATTCCGAAGCCACCATTTTCATTTGTAGAATTACAAATTAGAATTACTCTTCATTAAGAGCATGGAGATTTAATAAATCTTTAGTTTACCGTTTCAAATTCCTTTCAAAATGAGAAGTCCAGCTTGAAATATTCTCAAATTAGAACACTTTGAAATTCATACCAGAAAATTCTCAAAATTTATTTGCTTTGAAGCCTAAAAATATCAGAAAATCGATGTCTCAAATTCTGGAACTTTTCCAGAATCCGATTTCCTGTGAAATTTCTAAGTTTAAATGTTGCTTTTAAGTTCAAGCTTGCAAATCAGAATGCTGGCAACTATTTCAATAATTTTAAATAAATTATATTTCTCTTACCGTTAAATTGAAGTTAGTTAAATACACCCAAGAAAGAAGCTTACCTACAACAGAAAAAAATGATTTTGTTAAAAAATATGCCACATAAAATTGTAACAAATATAATTAAGTATTAAATAAAATAATTAAGTATTAAATAAAATAATTTATCACTTACAAACTTTTATTTCAGAATTTTATGTTCCATAGAAAATTTATACGAAAAACACAAACTGAACGTCCAGAATGTAAATATTAAACATTTAAACTGAAAACTTTCTATTGAAAGAGCCGACTAAATTTTTAAAAAAAATAATTATAATAGACTGGCATGTTGTTTTGGATTTAGGGTCTAATGATTAAAAGTTGAGTTTTAATTAGACGATTCGACTCATATGGAAGTCCTCTTTAGTGATTTATTTCTAAACAAAACCGAAATTACATTTTCCATAATATACTTTTTGACACAGATAACAAGAAAGAAAAAAACGTATATAATTATAAAAATTAAATTGTAATTATAAAATTGTTTGTTTTTATTATTAGAAGTTGAACTTGCTTGAAGCAATTTAGATCTGATCAGGCTGAGTTTATCTTAGCAACATTTTCACTCCCACAAATGATGGAAGCTCGCCAATGTCAACGGATTTAAGCTCTTTCATGGTGAGCAGTGATGTCATCCTCACATCACCGTGGATGATAGAATCACATGAAGGTTTTCGCCAGTTGACTTTCTGACACAACCTCGTTAATCGAGCAACAATAGATTTTCTTCCTACACGAGCATATGGGTAAAAGAAACTAAAATTACATATGGGTAAAAGAAACTAAAATTCCTTCTAAAATTGACAAATATATAAATTGCGTAAAAATCAGATAAAATAGATTTCTACCGTAATTTTTCTCATACTTCATTGTTACATTAAAAATTTATTGTTCACAGTTCGTATCTGTACTTACAGAAGGAAAATTGATTTTCAGATTCAAGCTTGTGAACCAGCAAAGTTACTTTTTATATGGTGTCTCGATTGAGTCTGTCTATATGTAACAAATTCTAAAGTTATACATGCTTTAGTTTCTGGAAGTTATGGCATTGATCGAAAATATATATATATATATATATATATATATATATATATATATATATATATGAGTGAAGTCTATAACATCCACTCTCAGCAAATTAGTCTCATAACGATAATGTTGAATATGGTAAGGTTTACGAGTTTGTCAAAGTAATTTTAAACTTTCATGATAAAAGTCTCATCACGAATTTATACAGTAATTAAAAATCATCCATGATACTAATGCTTTAAATTTTGTAAACTAAAGTTTTTATCAGCAGATATTTAAGTAAAATAATTAAATTAATAATTCCAAATTGATTAGTTGTATTGTTTCCAGTCTCGAAATGTTAATCTGTCCAATTTTCATTCAACAATTTGACAGGTTTGTCCATTATGGATCAGTAAGGGAGTCGCTTGAGGAATGGTCAATTCAATTTACACGTCTTGTCAAACCAAGCTGATCCTGGAAAGCTGGTGGTAGCCAATTTCCAGGGTGAAACGCGCATTTACTATTCAACGAGGAAACGTAGGCGTCACATCCTACCAAGAATGAATAATTAACGAAAATACACGTCCGATCTGTACCACAAGGGAAAATGCTCAAACATGTATGCGCATAACCAGGCCCTAGAGGCATGAAACTTTCAAACAAAATCACTCCGAATCTTGCTCTCTCCACTTGGCTTGGGTCGAAAAACGCCTGTTTTGCATCTCTAACTAAATACCAGGGCTCTAAACTTTTCTCTGAATAAATAATTTCATTGCAACTCAAATAAACGTTAATGGAAAATAGAATTTTGACAAAATAAATCGTTTTAATCATTATTTTAATCTGCAGCGATATTATTTTGATTTGATTTGGTTTGATATAGAAGAGTTCAGAATGTTTTTGAGGATTGTAAAAGATTTTGAAGAATTCTGCAAACCTTTAGAAGATTCTAGAAGGATATGGAAGAGTTCAGAATATTTGTGAGGATTAAAAAAGATTCTGGAGAATTCTGCAAACCTTTAGAAGATTCTAGAAGGATATGGAAGAGTTCAGAATATTTGTGAGGATTAAAAAAGATTCTGGAGAATTCTGCAAACCTTTAGAAGATTCTAGAAGGATATGGAAGAGTTCAGAATGTTTTAGAGGATTTTATTAGATTCTGGAACACACAGTAAAAAAGAATACTTAAAATTGATACACCTTCAAAATGTATTTGGATTAAATTCGGTAAAATTTGTCTTAATTTAAGCAATATCGCGGTCTAAATTTAATAAAAGGTTACCTGAATTTGAATCGAGTCTTAAATTCAGACAAATTTTACTTAAATTCAAATCAAAATTGCTTAAATTAAGACAAATTTTACTGAATTTAATGTTGGTTATTACTTTTGAGTGTCGATGAATATGTGTTTGTTGGAGAATAATAATTGTGACTTGAATTGGCTAATTACGACATTTCTTGATAGCGGTTATTGTGTATATTGAATTTTCGAAATTACGTGGCAACGATCGAGATCGAATCGACGACACACTGCGTACCGGGCATTTATTTAAATTAAGCCCTTGATGCACTTTGATTCTCCTATTCAATCAGTGTATTTTCAGCAGCCTGGTGTATATAGCCATTCATTATGAATTCAATAGGGCCGATAATAGGTATACGACTAAGTCTGTATATCTCTGGCATATATACGTTCACCACGATTCCGCATTTGCTCGCAATAATACGCGAGCGACGACGTGAATTTCATACGTCGTCATACGTGCTTCTCTCACGCTGAAATTGTATGCTATCAAACCTATTTTCTAAAATTCAAACACTCAAAAGAAGACATTTAGCATTAAATTTATTTATTTAACATTCTTATTTATTTAACATTTTTATTTATTAAAATTTTTTATTTATTTAACTTTACTATTTATAACTTTACTTTTATTTATTTATTTTCAAAGTTAAATAATCTAAAGTTCAAATACGTATGAATCAGTGAAAACTGACTGAAAAATCAGTGGATTAGATGCATTATCATTCTCCGCAAAGTGACACATTTTATTGCCATTATTTAGAATAAAACTTAAAACGTGGCATTTATATTACAGAAATAGTTTTATAGACCATGTCACAAAACCATAACTGACTGTGAGAGCTGTCAAGTGTGCAGTAAAACAGCGATTTACTTCTTCACGTCTCATTGACAGAAAAATATTTACGGACCTTCTGAAAGATAGATTACAACAGATCTGAAAGTATATAATCAATCATTTCCTTTCACTAAAAGCACTCTCTCATCTTTGCCGAGTAATTAACATTTAAAAATCGTAATTCATAATAACTATAAATTATAACGCTATTATTTGTTGTCGTTCTTTATTCAAATGTAATTTTCTAATTTCTAATTTGGTATTTCTATTTTCTATTTCTATCTTCTCATTTGAACTTTAAAAGTTCGATTAGCTCTCATTTATCTGGAAAATTGTGTTTGCTCATCAGCTTCCGATCATGATAAACCCGGACATGATAGGTTATGATGCACTTTAGATCTGAACTCTCATATTAACCTGTCCGCATGAACCTAATTATACAATTAATTTTCCTCATTACAGTGTGTACTGTTACGTATTACTTAGTATCTGCACTATTACTCGATCTAAATTATTACCTGCAGGGGATAACATGTTGCGCGAGGCAATTTAGTATGATTACGCAGATTACTCATGATTACTTATTCCTGAATTTCTTGCTTATTTTATTGTTGGATGTTTACCCTCGTAGGCGCCACGAGCGGTGCCTGTTAATATGACTCAAGATCCCATAGGTACAGCGAATATACATTTTCCTAATTGTGCTTTCTGCGTTGCATGATTTTTTATGGTTAGCCCTAATCCATCGCTCTTCGAGAAGTAAGCGATTTCAAAATTCTTGCACGCAAGATTTCTAATCTCGGAGCCATTATCCATTGCTGTTTCTGATTTTTATCTAGTCATCTACTAGAAACGATTTTCAGTTTATTATTTATTCAAAAAAGACCTGCAAGCGAAAAGTAATACCATCTTCTACAGAAAAATGTTTTTATGTAAATAAACAGGTTTAAACTAAAATACAATGAATTTTACTCCTAGATGATGATTATGAAATTAATCATTATAGAGAGATTATTATGCAAAATTTACCTTATGGGAAACAATAATTAGAACGTTTTCATAATAAAGTGCAATAACGTATTTTGTAATTCCATCGTCGAGGATTGATATTCCACTCGTGTTATTCAAACAGTATAAACAATAGAAGGTTGTTTATACAAATTGATTGAGCAGGACGTGAATAGTCTCTGGTAGGTATGCAACATTTCGAGTGTAATATAAAGTCATCAACATCGACTTGAGATTCACAACTCCCTAGACACACCCACGCATTGTAAACTAATTGATTCGTGCTCAGAACTTGGACAAACACTATGTAAACCACCGTGATTCAAAGTCAATTAATGCTTTAACTTCGAGAACCCTCGAGTGACCTTTTCTATCTATTGAGCTGTCGACTTACGCGCCTTGAGTATCAATTTCAATAGATATTTTTATTCTCGATTCAAGTTTCGTAAGCTCAATATCTTTAATTTTACGTTTCAAAGTATTTGACATAACAGTTAGGTTTCTATTTCAGCTAAGGTACCAATTTCTAAAATTTAAGCAATAAAAAGTTTATTTGTTAATTCAAGGTGTATTTATTATTAAATGCATAATAAAAATTCAAATTATTTAATGCATTTAATGCAAAACATATATTAACAGAATGTGCCACTTTCAAGAATAAAATTGGCATAGTTTTCTTTGGATCAGGAAATAAGTTTTAGATGAGATCGATATTAAAATAAGAGGTCTGTAAAAAGAAAGATAAGGAAAAGTAATTTAAAGTGAGTATTCACTTGGATGAGTTGATGGTCATAAAAATGACAGACCAAGCGTTCAGCTTTAGCACTTCTGTGTTCGAAGTTATAGATAACGATCGGTCTTCTATACTTTGTTTGGACCTATACTTTGTTTAAACTGCAATTGGTCTGACCACACATGGTATTTTTCTACTTTGGACGAAATTTGTGTTATGCTTCAAAGTCAATACAATAAAAGTAATCGGAATATTGGCTTCATCTTTATAATTTAACACTCAAAAAAAGAATTGTTAAGTCAAGAAAATATTTTTCAGATTTTATATTGCAGATTCTATTGCATTATTTTTATAGAAATAAACGAATATTTTTGGGTTTTAAAATTTGCTGATAGAAAGCAATAACAAATAAAGAAGAATAATAATAAATAAAGTTTCCTATTTGCAATAATTTATATCTTGATTTACATTAAAATGACCAAATCCTATTAAAGGGATTACAAAGATTTAATTTCGAATATTAAATCCTATACACTCGAATCCCGGTTTAAGATGCATTTTGGGCATTGTCTGTCTTAAACCGGGGTAGTCCTTGACGGGATTCGAGTGTATTTTCAACATCAAAGTCAAATTTTTATCAGCCTTTTTTCCGGCTTTTACAATTCGTTAGTAATCCAATTTGAAATCATTGACATTCCCTCGTTTCCAATTTCAAAGCTTTGAACTTCAAAGCGAATAAATTTCAGTAGGTAGAAACTAAAAACTTTAAATTTACGTGTTTCAAATTCTAAATAAGCACGGATATGAGGATAGATCCTACAAAAGTGTTACATTTTCTAATTTTAATTACGAAAATAAGTGTATCATTTTAAGGATCAAATATCAAATTATTTTTGATATTCGTATAGGGTTCTGAACATTAAAAAAAAACTAAGAAAAAACTTTTTAATATCAAATTAAAATTACTCGAAATAAAAAGCATCAGTTACAATTCAAGAAATTTTGAAAAATAAATTATAATTTATATGATGATTTTAATTACAATATTCTAGAATCTATATCTATCAATTCTATTAAAAATATTTCGATTGGAATAAAAATGTCTAATTTTGTAACACCGACTAAACAGTTCAACCCTTCCACTTTATGAAGATGGAAAGAGATTGGCAGTTAAAAAGTACTACTTTAATATAAAGATCAATAAAAGGAATAATTTTTTTCACAAAGGATATCCAGGGTGACCACAAAATTTAATTTTTCAATTTCCCTGACATTTCTCTGACTTTCTGTCAAATTTCCCTGGCAGAAAATGATTGAAAATGTAACATCTTTCAATTCCTTAAAATTCCAATACAATATTTAAAATCCCTTAAAATCAGATAAATTTGTTAAAATCTATTAAAATTCCATGAAATCCTTTAAAATTTCACAAAATCTTTTTAAAATCAGAAATAGGTTTTGAAATTTTTTAAGATTCCATGAGGAATATTAAAATTCTTTAAAATCATTTTAAAAATGTCAAATTACTTAAAATTCTTACAAGCTTCTTAAAATACTTTACAATTCTACGAAAAATGTTAAAATCCCTTAAAATGCGTAAAGATCTCTTAAAATTTTTGAAAACCTCTTGAAATTCCTTAAAATTCCAGCAAATCTTTTAAAAATCATAAAAATCTCGCTGAATCCTTTAAAATTCCATGAGGAACATTAAAATCCCTTAAAATCACTTTTAAAAAAATCAAAATTTCTTAAAATTCTTACAAGCTTTTTAAAATTCTTTAAAATACGACAAGGAACTTTAAAATTCATTATTAAAATGCTTTGAAAACCTCTTGAAATTTCAGAAAATCTTTTAAAAATCATAAAAATATCGTTACATCCTTTAAAATTCCATGGGGAACATTAAAATGCCTTAAAATCACTTTCTAAAAAATCAAAATTTCTTAAAATTCTTACAAGCTTTTCAAAATTCTTTAAAATAGAAGGAACTTTAAAATTCATTATTAAAATGCTTTGAAAACCTCTTGAAATTCCTTAAAATTCCAGAAAATCTTTTAAAAATCATAAAAATCTCGTTAAATCCTTTAAAATTCCATGAGGAACATTAAAATCCTTTAAAATCACTTTTAAAAGAATCAAAATTTCTTAAAATTCTTACAAGCTTTTTAAAATTCTTTAAAATTCGATAAGGAACTTTAAAATTCATTATTAAAAAGCTTTGAATTCCCTAAACTTTCTTAAAAATCTCTTGAAATTTCCTGAAATCCTTTAAAATTCCACGAAATCTTTTAAACATAAAAATCTTTTGTAATCCCTTTAAATTCCTAGAAGCCTCTTAAAATCCCTATAAATTATTTAAAATCTCTTGAAATCATTAGAAACCCAGAGAATCTCAAAGAATGCCTGGAAATTCTTTATAATCCTTCGAAATCCTTGGAAAGCTTCTAAAATCTGGTAAATAAACTATAAAAGCTATATATGCAATAAGACAAACATAACATAGTTAGCATAAATGTCAATTTTCGATTTTCCTTGTCAGTTACTCGCATTTCCCTGACATTTCCCTGATTTCCCTGACAAATTTTTTTTCCCTGACATTTCTCGGACTTCCCTGACATGTGGCCACCATGATATCGTATAAAATATCGGTTTTTTAAATTAAATGAGTCTGTATTTATGGTGCATTTTGCTTCTTATGTTAATTAAATACGTAAAGAGAAAACAAAAATATGATCAAATTATTCTTACTAAGTAAATAAAAATAAATGCATATTTGTGTCTACTTTGTAACAGCACCAGGAAGAAATATATTTTTACCTCTATTACTTTTTTATCTATCAACCTATGTAACCGCAAACATTACGTGAATCTTTGAAAACGTTTCAGAAGCTGTGCTTACACAACGTAGTAAACCCTCACTGTGAAGATTACGATTTAAAGTCAATAAAAATTTGATACAATGATAAGTAAGATAATATTTCAAGATACTTGGCATCGCATTTTTCAAAGGAATTTTTTAACAATAAGTACAATCTTTTTCCTTTGTAATTTTTCTCGAAGAAAAAGTACTGCAATATTGACACAATTTTTGTTGATAAACAGAATCTTTTGGATCAATGATCTACTCTTTAAATCTGAATTAGTGAAAAGTGGGTCACTAATTCACTTTAGTGAAAATTTGTACTAATTATTAGCAGTTTTTGACTAAAGCTTTAGTGAAAAGTTTAAAACTAATAAACAAAATAGTGAAATACGACTAATAATTAGTAAAAAATTTCACTAAAGTGAATTGGTGGCCCACTTTTCACTCATTCAGATTTAGAGAGTAAATATTTTGACATTAACAAAGCGAATTAACCAAAAACATTGGTTGATTGAAGCAAACGACTCAGTCTACTTAACAAAAATTTTTTTCACTGTTTTTTTAAATCAATCAAATCATTTTCAAATTCATTTTTTTAAAATCAACCA
The DNA here is from genome assembly GCA_037177015.1 of Euceroptres primus. Classification (NCBI taxonomy): domain Eukaryota; kingdom Metazoa; phylum Arthropoda; class Insecta; order Hymenoptera; family Figitidae; genus Euceroptres; species Euceroptres primus. The sequence continues at coordinate 194,541 of JBAGKK010000170.1, forward strand.
AATCCAGTCAAACAAACGATTTTGTTGAATAAAGGAAAGTTTTTCTGAGTGTTTTGTAGTGAAATTAGAACACAATGTTTTAAACCGTTAGCGAAAATAATTATTTATCTTTCTGTTAAGTTTTTAGAATGGGAAGAAATTAAAGAGCTCTCATTCACTGCAAACATTTCCATATCTTCTTCACCTTTCTCTCTCGCCTCTTTTCATCCTAAAACAACACAACTGACTCCTAATTATTAGGAAGAAGTGCCGACTCCCTGTGCTTGTATTGTTCGCAAAACGGCAGTAAAAGAGCGGCAGTGGAGGACGTCACGCAAAATACAAGTTAAACGCGTGTGAATTCATCTGTAATACGAGCACCATAATCTCTCTTGAAACATTGAAAACATCTATGCAATTCCCTCTCGTGGCATGCGCCTCACATAAAGTTGCGTCACATCCTCCGCTTTGCCTCGTTATATTGCAAACGGTTTTTTCTTAGAAATTGAGGAAGTGAGCCGGGAGAACGACTGACTCAAACAGTAAGCCAGGACTTCCCTGTTTGTCATCCAGTCCCATTTAAAAAAAAACATTTATAAGGGCGAAAAAGGGGAAAACTCGCGAATTCAATTACCTCGTTAATTCCAAGCGAGCTGCTTTAATTTTAAAAGTGAGAGAGAAAAAGCTGCTCTCTTGTCACCAGAGATTTCCACAGTTTTATGGCAGCAGTTTTTTTTTACATTTTCAGAGACATCTATCATGTTGAGATAAATAATAATTGTAATAACCGACAATAATAATAATTTTCGACTATTTTTAAAAATAAATTTTTGGAAAAATCGGTTTTTAGTATATGCCTTATTAAAAAAAGGTAATTTAACGTTCAACAATATAATTTTTTAATTTATAGATACTCATTTTGGAAAAATTGAAAATATAAATAAATTATCTGCTTTAAACAGCTTATTTATCCGGTAATAAATACTTGTCATCATTCAGGTATTTGTCACATCTCGTTTTCAAATTCAAAGCTTTAAACTTCAAAGCCTTTAAATTCCAACTGTATGGAACTTGAAAGCTTTGAAATTTACATGCGCCACAAATTTAAGAGCATTAGCATTTAAAAGCTCGAAACTTGAACGAATTTAAACTCAGGTTCTAATTTAAACTTCTTTACATTTGAAAGCTTCAATTTTTATAGGCCATTAATTTTTATAGTGCTTCTGTGAAGAATATCTCAAATTTAAAAATTACAATCTTATTAAAAATATTGTAGCTTTTAGTTGACATAACTTTTAAAAGTTTAACAATAACTTTAAACTTTAGTATTCTTAATAATTGAAAGTTTCTTCTAACAGCACAAAAATGTTACTGCTCTAAAATTGCCTAGTAAAGATAAAACAAAGAAAATCCCTTCATTCAGCATTTTATTCGATTACCATTAATTCCCTCCTCCCTGGCAATATAATTTTTATGCAGCGGAGATTTTTTTCCTGGTTTTGTGTCGCGGTCGAGATTCAAGCACGAGATATTAATTGCGTTCATTATCGGAAACTTTGAATTCCAAGACAATTATTTATCCGTCTGGATTTATTTAATCCGCTTTAATGTCCTTTTTACGACCTCCTTGGCAGTTTCCGAAGAAGGAAAACCTCCCCCTTTTTACTATAAAAATTTAATACTTTGCGAGATATTGATTATGCTCTTTATTGTAGGAAAGGTCAATATTTCAAGTCTATTAACTTAGCCTCAGTTTGATTCCATCAAATTCATTGCTTTCTTTTACGACTCTTGGCTTAACGATTCGGAAAAAGTATTATTAAATCGATGATTGATGGGAATTTTAATATTTTAATCAATCTGAAATAAAGACGGAAATAAAAAAAAACATTGTAAATGTAGAAAATAGAAATATATAAAAATAGAAAACAAAAAAAATAGAAAAAATATTAAAAACTAGAAAACAAAAATTGTAGAAAATATGTTTGTTTTATGAGTTTGAAAACTTCAATTTCGAATAGGATTTCTTGTTCCGATTTTATCAGATTTCACCAATCTCCGTGAATTCTACCGTAGTCGATAAAATTTAAAACTCAATCCGATTAGTACCATGGAAGAATTGGAGATTTTTAAGCTTCGTTCTATAACGATTTTCGATTTTTAAATGGGTATTACAAATCCTTTATATGATAATTTAATTTTTCTGACAATTTTAGAACTTACAAAATTTTCAAATAACTTATGCCTTCTATAAACTTCTAAAGCTTTTAAATTCTAGAACTGAAAACACAGTTTGAATTTTTAAGTCACAAGCCCTATTCAATTTTAAAAATAGGGAAAAATAAAAATATTACTTTATTTTCGTTTTACATTATTTGAACGCAATTTATTTTATCTTTTAGTTATTGTTGTATTTTTAGGTCACTTTAAGTCGCAATATTTTTCAGATTATTGCGAAGTTTTTAAACGTTAACCGAGAAAGAAAAACAATGTGTATTAAGTGTGTGTCAGCGGAAAAATGCTATAAAAGAAATATAACATTGATGCACGAATCGCGATACCTTGGGCAAGTCGCGAAGCATAAAAATCGACTGAATGGAGTTGTGGAAGGATCCGACAGAGTAATTACAAAAGGGACGTGAAAAATCGAGTTTTCCCGCCTCCTAGGTGAATAAAAAGTTGGCGCTAATGTCTTTTTAATGTCACTGAATCAACACAATGGTATCGTGTACAGTGTACACTATTTGTTTCAATTCTCGACTGTATCTCTCCTAAAGTTGTATCGATGCTAAAAACCAACTCCCGCATTTCTCGCTAATTCAACGAATTACAAAGCTGACGTCACTAGGCTTGACATAATTCGATTCAATTCGCTTAATTTTGCGAAAATTGCCAATCTTCCCAGGCAACGTCTTCGTCGTTCCTTCTCTGCGTTTCTAGACCACTTTTCCGTTCTACCTGCCCCTGGTATTTTCCGACTATTTTCCTAGAAACCCATTGATGTAAATTAAGGGTGCCTTCGAATTAAGGGAGGAAAGCATTACATTTTCTTTCATAGAAGGAAAAAATCAAGGATAAGTGTTTTTGAAAAAATGGGGTCCGAGTCAGATGAAAGAAACCAGGTTAAAAAAAGGAATGAAGGTAATTTCGAGACTGAATTTATATCCTCGAATTTACAATGTTGAAATTTAAGTTTGATGCTAATGTAATTAAGTTTTGCAGGATTCCAAGTTTAGAACATTAAAAAAGTGTATGCTAACAAAAGAAAATTGTTAAAGGTTGCATCATTTCCAATTTCTGTTTCCAATAACAAAAGAAAAATTCTTTCATTAAAAGATTTAGTAGTTTTATTTTACGTTTAATTTATTTAATAATAAGTCAAAATGAAGGGGAAAAAAGTAAAATATAGGCTTGGTGAGTAATATTTTCAAATTGTACTTTTGTTTGGACAACAAATTAGGAATGTACGTCAAATTAAAAAAATTAAAAGGGGATGTGAGGGTGTAATTGAGGGTGGGTGAAAATGACATTTAATCAAACACTGAGACACGGAAAATTATTTGAGAGTTCATACAAGGCGTGGCACACTCCAACCCATTATTACACAAACCACGAACACTAATAAGAGTCCACTCGCATGTCATAATTTTCGGAGATGAAAGTGAATGGAAGTAATATGGGAGTATTAAGTTATTTTTTATTCGACGACCCTTTCATAAAGTGAGCTTAAGATAATTCATTGTGCTCAAATCAACCACGGAAGTATTTTTTTTACACGTAATAAAAATAGATCACAGAATTTATATTTAGAAATTCATAAACTTCATATTCAAACTTAAGATTTAATAAAGATTTAATAAAAGATTGAATGAAATTTTAGATAAGTTTGTTGAAATTTTCTGCTCCAATTTGTATTGATAAGTAAAATACTATCTTAAAAATACTATCTTGAATAGTGCTTCAATTGATTGGAAGAAAATTACTCGATACACTTCCCACGATTTGAATAAAGTAAGAGGAAAAAATCTATTTAAAAAACTCAGATAATATTTCAGTCTGTCACTGAAGTGAGTAACGAAGCACTTTTCCAGAAAATGAATCAGGTTCTTTTTATAGATATTTTACGTATTTGAGAAATGATAAAACAGTGTTATGAGCATAAACTTTTAAAACTCACAAGCACTGTTGACTTTTTACATGTGACAAGTTTTTTTGTGCAATGTTTTTAGTAACTTTGATATTCTTTGTCTTTTACGAATTTTGATTTGCCAATTATCAGACATTATTTTTATCTATTTTACCAGAACATATTTTTCATCGTACAATAAATTCCACTTGTAAACAATTTAAATATAGTTTTTGAAGAGATATGGAGAATTTCTAAAATAAATCTTCAGATAAAAAAATCTTGTTTCACCTCAAGACTCGAAGACAGGGCAATTTCTTATTCAAGGGTTTTTCGACCGATGGGTTTTCACACGCGAAGTACTCGTTTCCAGAAAGCCATTCGCCGGAGTGCCCCGTTAACTTAGAATCACTAGTGACTTCCGACCGCAATAAAATGCGGGTTCAAAGAAAAAATATAAAAAGAATGAAGAAAACGATTCTTTCAGAAATTAAAATAAAGATAAACAATGAAAAAGTAAGTAGTTCAGTTCTGAGAATGGCGACTGGTTCCTTAATAAAATTTCATAAATGTGGAAAATGTGTAATGATTTCAGAAAATTTTGTTTCAGTCACTTGAATTGTGTAAGTCTAAACATTTAAGATATTGGGGTCTAAAGATTTTCAAAATAACTTCTTTTGAGAATTTAACAAAAAATAATTATGCATATTAAGTTGATTAAAATGAATTAAAAATTTTTAAAATTAAAACGCTTGAATTTTTAAGATTGGTAAATTGAAAGTACCGATGATTGATCTTTTTCAAAATAAAGGAGTTCAAGGTTGAAAACTTATTTATTTCAAATCGGTAACTTCCTAACTTTCTAATAGTGAATTGGTATTGTGTCTATCAATGAAAGGCCTTGAAGTTTGATTATATTACAGCTGAATGCTTTTGGATTGGAACCTGTTCAAAATAAGTAACAAATAAGTACTGAATTGCTCTTAAATTTAAAGTTCTTTGGCTTATTATAAACCAAAGAACTTTAAATAGTCGACATCAACATGTTTTTCCCATTGAAAATGAAGGAACTCTACTTAAAATATTTTTCATTAAAATCTTTGTAGATTAAACTTTTGTGATTTAGAACTTTTGGACGAGCTTTTGGAGTTATTGTGTTTGAAAAAAAAATGACAACTCTATTCAGTAAAATTTGAATTAATTTAAGCAATATTGATTTCATTATAAGTCAAATTTGTTTGAATTTAAGACTCAGTTCTGAAATTCAGGTAACGTGGTATTAAATTTAGACCAATATTGCTTAAATTAGGATAAATTTTACTGAATTTAATCCAAACCATTTTAAGGTGTAACAATTTTAAGTATTCCTTTTTACTGTAAAGGAACTAAATGTCGAACTTTTCACAGTGAAAATTTTCTAACTGCAAACTTTTTTTTTTAATTTGTCAAAGTAACTTCAACCCTTCAACCGTGAATACTTCTTTCACTAAAAGCATTTTTTAGACATGAAAGCTCTTGAAAAGAAAACCCGCAATGCAATTAATGCAGAAAAAAAATGAAAAATAAAATAATATCTAAAATAATTAAAGACTCCAAAAAATAGTAGGAAAGCAATACAAAATCGAGTGGTTCAATTTGAAGTGTCGCGACTACTTATTTATCGAAATTCGAAAATGAACACATCAATTTCGTCCATGTACCGGAACCGAGGAATATTTAATGACTCTCGCAAATTGAGTCTCGTTCATGGTTCATTCCATCCTCGCGGTGTTGGGCTTTCAGGGGAAAAAGCTCGGTCGCGGCGAACCGTCAAGTGCTCGAATTTCGAATCCTGTACCATACCAATATTGAAAATTTAATGCGACGTCCGTTGATGCCACTATCGTCATAGTCGCGTTCGTTCATCGCTCGAGTTACATCCAGGCATCGTTTTACACATTCGCGACTCACCTGCTAAGCATCTCAGCATCTTCCGAGACTCATCTGAAGCGACAGGTCTCCCACGCGGCAACCCGGATTGCACAACTTTCCCGCTGCTCTTTCTTCTCAGATCTTCAGCGCTCCTTTCAAACAAAAAAAAAAAAAACAAAAAAAGAAGAAACCTGCGTCCAATCAGTCCCACGAGATTCTTTATTCACCCGAAACCAATTCACGCGAAAACACTCGTTTCCTTTTTGTCAAAACAAAAAAGAAACAAAAGAAAATAAAGTAAAAAAGGAAAGTGACACAATCCCGGAAGTGATCCCGCACGAAAAGGGACTAAGTCCTTTTAATTTACAAAACTGACACTTTCGAAGGACCACGCACTTTTTTCCACCCAAGTTCTTTTTTTCTATCATCTCGATTATCTTTGGTGGTTTCTTGTTTTCAAACTCTGAATCTTTCATTTCCGCTAATATGATTTTCATCTCATTTGATGGAATAGTCAGCATATTTTGTGAATAATCTCCTCCATTTCGGATTGTTTTCCTCAGTTTTCCAAAATATCTTTTTTCTTTAAATCTCGTATGTGGTTCGCGAGGAGCGCGAGCCGTTCCAGGACTTGAAAGACCTCCTTAGGATGGCAGTTTAAATGCAACTATGCTTCCTCGGGTTTGGGTTGAGCGCGCAGAGCTAAAGTCGGGGGCGTTCGGACAAATTCGGACAAGTTCGGATCTCGTCGATATGCCCATAGACACTGTGTATATGTCTATGGATATGCTGTGCCATGCCATGCTATGCTACCCGGCGATGGTTTGGTAGAAGGGGAAATGGGAGGGGGAGGTTTGTGGGTGGGGGTTGCTGGCCGCGAAGGGGGAGGCGGGGGCGGCAAATGGACGCGGGATCTGGGAGGCAAAGGGTGGCAGACGCGTGACAGAGACGGTCATATGGCGCCCGAGTCGGAATGGGGATGTCTTATGTCATTCTCCTACGCGCTCACGTAACTGGTGTCTCGTAAGTACGCACATGCGCTTAATGATCAGATTCACGAGGCTTTTGTTGGGGATAAAGAAAGGACGGAAATGTTTTACGAATTCCAAGTTTCGAGAAGTGAATTTTAATTTTAATTCAAAAGAATTGAAAAGAATTCAAGGCGAATTCGGAAGAATTCAACGGAATCCAAAAGAATTCAGAATAATTCAAGTGAATTTAGAGGTATTTCAGAGAATACAGAAAAATTTACATGAAGGCAGAAGAATTCAAGTGGACTAAGAAGTATTCAAGTGAATTCAGAAGACTTCAAGTGAAGTTGAGTGAATTCAGAAGAATCAAAGTGAATTCAAAAGAATCCAAATGAATTCCATAGAATTCACTTGTGTTTGGATTTCCAATCGAAGAAAAAAAATCAAGTGAATTCAGAAAATTTCAAAGGAATCCAAAAGATTTCAAGTTGATTTAAAAAAGTTTAAAAGGGTTCCAGTGAATTCAAGTGAACTTAATTCATTCATCCTGAGAGATAAATTGATCTGAATCCAAGGTAAATTCAAAGGAATTCAGAGACTTTAAGAGAATTCAAAGAATACAAAGAGATTGAAAATAAATAAAAGGAGCTCAAAAGAATCAAAAAGAATTTAACAAATTCAAAAGGATTCACAAAAATCAACGGAATTCAAAAGAGTTGAAAGAATTCAAAGAGTTTAAGGGAATTCAAAAAAAAGTAATTCAAAAGACTTCAAAAGAACTCAAAACATCCAAAAGAATTCGAAATAATACAAGGGAATTCTAAAAAGTTCAAATAATTTAAACAATTTAAGAGAATTTCAAAAATTCAAAATAATTCAAAGGAATACAAAATAATTAAAAGAAACTCAAAATATTCCAAAATAATTCAAAGGAACTCAAAAGAATCCAAAGTCAAAATAATTCAAAGGAATTGAAAAGAGTGGAAAGAATTTAGAAGAATTCAAAGGAATCCAAAATAATTCAAAAAAACTCAAAAGAATTCAAAAATTCAAAGGAATTGAAAAAAGTTCAAAGAATTTCGGGTAATTCAAAATAATTTAAAGGAACACAAAAGAATCAAAGAATTTAAGGGAATTCAAAGGAACCCCAAAGAATCCTATGGAATTCTGTAAATTCGAAAAGATTCACAAAAATTAAGGAAATTCAAAAGAGTTCAAAGAATTCAAAGGAACTCAAAATACTTTAAAAGAAGTCAAAAAATCCAAAAGAATTTAAGGGAATTCTAAAGAATTAAAATAATTTAAAAGATTTGAAAAATTCAAAATAATTCAAAGGAATACAAAATAATTCAAAGAAACTCAAAATAATCCAAAGGAATTCAAAAAAGTTCTTTTGAATTCCTTTTGATTATTTTGAGTTTCTTTGAATTATTTTGTGTTCCTTTGAATTATTTTGAATTTTTCAAATCTTTTAAATTATTTTAATTCTTTAGAATTTCCTTAAATTCTTTTGGATTTTTTGAGTTTTTTAAAAGTATTTTGAGTTCCTTTGAATTCCTTGAACTCTTTTGAATTTCCTTAATTTTTGTGAATTCAAAGAGAGTCAAAATAATTCAAAGGAATTGAAAAGAGTTCACAGAATTTAGAAGAATTCAAAGGAACCCAAAATAATTCAAAGGAACAGAAAAGAATTTAAATATTCAAAGTAATTGAAAAAAGTTCAAAGAATTTCGGGTAATTAAAAAGGAACACAAAAGAATCAAAGAATTTGAGGAAATTCAAAGAAACTCAAAAGAATCCAAAGGAATTCAAAAAATTTTAAAGGATTCACAAAAATCAAAGGAATTCAAAAGAATTCAAAGAATTCAAAGGAACTAAAAATACTTCAAAAGAACTAAAAAAATCCAAAGGAATTGAAGGGAATTCTAAAGAATTCAAATAATTTAAGAGATTTGAAAAATTCAAAATAATTCAAAGGAATTGAAAAGAGTGCAAATAATTTAGTTAAATTTAAAACAATTCAAAGGAACTCAAAAGAATCCAAAGGGATTCAAAATAATTTAAAGGAATTAAAAAAAGTGCAACGAATTTAGGAGAATTCAAAGGATTCAAAATAATTCAAAGTAACCCAAAATAATTTAATGGAACTCAAAAGAATTCAAAAAAATTAAAGCAACTGAAAAAAGTTCAAAGAATTTCCGGGAATTCAAAATAATTTAAAGGAACTGAAAAGAATAACAGAATTTAGGGAAATTCAAGCGAATTAAAAGAAACTCAAAAGAATCTAAAGGAATTCAAAAAATTCGAAAGGATTCACAAAAATCAAAGGAATTCAAAAGAGTTTCAAGAATTCAAAGAATTAAGAAACTCAACAGAATTCAAAAGATCTCAAAAAATCCAGAAAAATTCAAAGTAATTCAAAGAAACTCAAAATAATTCAAAGGAATTCAAGAGTTCAAATAATTCAAAGAATTTAAAGGAATTCAAAGAAAGAATTTAATGGAATTCAAAGTAATTCAGAAGAGTTTATAGAGTTTACATTTAAAAGAATTCAGAAACAGGTGTACAGCTGAATTCATGGTTACCCCTCGAATTCAAATTATTCAAAATACGAGTTAAAATTGCTATATTTATGCTTGTGAAGGCTTTTGTACCATTAAGAAATTTTTCATCATCGTCAATTCCAAATAGCAGTAAATGAACACATGAGAATGACAACTCGTTAAAGACCATTTGAAGTTAGCCCCCCAAATAATAGTTAAAATAACTTAATTTAGGGGCAAACTTCAAATGGTCTTTATCGAGTTGTCATTCTCCTGTCTTCAAATAATTATCATATTTTCACATATTATTTATAAAATATCCTGTCATTTATCCTATTTATTAAAATGATAAACGAAAACAAACACAGAAATTTCTGGGACAGGGTAAAACAAATCTTTAAAAAAATAAATTACTTACCATATTTTAAATAGCGTTGCATGTCGAGCATTTTCGCACGGAATCGAGATTTGCTCGAAACATAATTAGATGTGATTAAAACGTTATGGAAATCAAGAATCTGTGGTTTCAAAAAATTATCGAGACGAGACGATCATTTAGACCGAGTAAAGTTTCGTCTGATTGCGTATATATCGTGTTCAAAGTTTTAATTCGATCTGACAATATTTTGGATGGACGACTAAGAACTATTCGTAATCGAAAAATGAATTTTCTGCATCATGATCTTTATAATATTATATAATATATCTTTATAATATAAAATAATATAAATACATTATTTTCTCGAGCTTCCCAAATTGATTTCTTGTTTCAATGATAAAATAAAGCTTTTTTTTTTAAAAACCCTTAGTGAAAAACTGGCTATTGGGAACTTTTAAAATTTAAAATTTCAAGGTTTTTAAGAAAATAATAAAAAGTACATTAGTTTCTCAAGCTCCCGCGAATGATTTCTTATTTTGTTGATAAAAGAAAGCTTTTTTAAAAAAACCGTATCGAGAAATCGAAATTGGGAAAAGTCATTAAACTGCATAATTGTTAGTTAGTCTTATTAAATGAATTTGTAGTTTTTTATTGGAAAATAGTAGATTTTTTAGTTAAGATTAGTAGAAAACTACTAATTCTTTTTAGAGAGTATTCCCTGAAACAAAAAATAGTTTTTTGAGCTTATGTAGATACAGTTAGCTAAACTCAAGAATTTCATAAATCGCATAATAAACATTTTATATGGTTCATTTTGTGACAATTATACAGGTTCAAGAAAAAGAGTTTTTTTCCATCAAAGTTTATGGTAATAACTAAAAAATGGTTCCTTGAAAAATTTATTTTTGACCTGGAAAACCTGGAAGAGTCCTGGAATTTTGTTTAGAAGAAACGCTAGACACCCTGATTGAAAATAGAATATTTCCAAAATTGGACTATGTATTTGCATTTTCATTCTCGGAGTTAAATAACTTTTTACTTTCAGTTAGATTTATTAAAGTTTCCTAACTTGAATTATTAAATTTTATCGTTCTAGCAATTTTTTAAAATGATTTTCATACAAATTTTAAGGGAATTAATACTGTTACGAAAAATTAAATTAAATGTAAGTAAAATATAATTAATTAAATATCAATAAAAT
>JBAGKK010000170.1:215408-228380 GCA_037177015.1 Euceroptres primus
ATTTAGGAAAATTCAGTTACCGTAACTGAAATTTAAGTCAAATTCATGAAAATTCAGTTACAGTATGGTAAATTTCATTTACAATTTAGATACGTTTTCTGAAAAGTATCTCAAGTTTCGTAAAACTTTATGTTACTTTCGTAACCTAAAAGTTCCGTAAATTTACGGACATTTCTAACAGTGTGTTTTGTCGTTTAAGTTAATTTTTTCGATTAGTCGGGCAAAACACATAGCTCAGTGGCATTTCCACGTGAAATAATTTACCTCTCGTGGCGGTGTGGATTCAATTTCACTGTAAAATGTTTGATCGGCACAGGCGAAAAATCCACATTGCATTCCGCACGTGATCAGTTTGCTGAAATGTGCATTGATTATAGTTATAGTATGAATTTCGACACAGGTGGCGATTATTGCGTGTCAGTGATTCTCATATCCGCTGATATTCAATTCTCAGTAAAATGTAACCCTCCACTTTTAGTGCGTTTGTAAATTTAGTCGTAAACCTCATTCTTATGTCAAGAAGAAAAAAAAACTTTTCAAGTAAGAGTAATATGAAATAATTAATTTTTTAAAATATTAATTTCCATCTTCGTTTTATTACATAATCGTTCTAAAATAACTATTGAAACTGGAACAACAGTTGGTACAATCAATACCTCAAGAAGCTTACGAAACAACTTGGATTTGTTTCGTTCAAGGAAATTATTTGTTTTAACTTATGTAATATTGAGGAACACAATTTTCTCGACTTAGGTAATCAATCTCATTGAGGGCGGAGTCCATTGTTAATTAAGTCAATTGTTCTAAAACGTTCTTTGTCTCCAAAAATGTATGTAACGTCATCAGCCGAATACTGACGATGAAAATCTAGTCTCGTTGAGATCCGAGGAGCAGAATACGTTATTATCAGCTGGCGGCACGTGCCAGGGCCACGTGCGGGAGCAGATGGTTCGGCCATGTTACACCTTGCAACCCTATAACCACGCTTGGCTGTTAATAGCAGCTTGTGAGCTGCGGGTGTCTTAAAAATAACCGTCATCAAAAAGAACAAAAAAACTGACCTGCGTCAAAAACAAACTACCATCATTTTCCGTCTCGTTTACTCCAAAAGAAAAGCAAACAAGTTAGATTCATCCTTCCAATGCCAATAACATATTTTTTATGTCTAGTGTATCTTAAAATATATCCGGAATATATTTTCTTTTAAGTGAGACTCCAGAGAATTTTCGGTCCCAAAAATACTAATTTTCTCCAGTTTAACATTTTTCTTCTTAAAAATTAATTTATAAATTTTATCATTTATCACTGAAGTATAAATTATGTATTGGAAACTCGTTCGAGAAGTTGGTTGAAATTGTCTTAAAAAATGAAGATTCATTATTAATCGAATCTGTAAGAATTTCAATGGACATAATTTAAAATGCATTCTTTCTTCAGTTTTGACCTTTGATTAATGTAGTAAGAAGTTTTCGGTATTAAAAGGTCCAAATAAACAACAACGAATTAAAAATGTATAGTCGACAACGTTTCGGACCTCATATGGTCCCTTTTTAAGCCATCTACAAATAATAATTTATTGCAAAAAACACTTTTGTTTTAAAAACTTAACTATAAAGTTAATAAATAGAGTTATATATAAATAAAAAAAATTATCGAGATATGGATTACAAAATTTTGGAGTAAAAAACAGAAGTTCGAAGAAATATATATCTTTAAGGACACGTGATTTTTTGTGTGTATGATAAAAAGTGTATAAGTTTTTTTTTTTAAAGTTATAAATAAAATGTTTTACCTGAAGACACTAGTTGAGGACGATGAAAAAAGGGACCATATGAGGTCCGAAACGTTGCCATACATTTTTAATTTGTTGTTGTTTATTTTGACCTTTTAATACCGAAAACTTCTTACGACATAATTTAAAATTCTGAAAAATTGTTTAGAGTTAAAAAATTATACTTAAATGCAATTTTAGGGGGCAAAAAGTTTATTCTTCGTAGACACAACAATTTATGGAAGGTAAGCATAATTTTTCTAATAAAAAAGTACATATTTTTAAATTTAAATTAATAGTAGTAGAAAAAAAATTAATAGTATGTAGAAATATGTACGTTTTAATTGTTATGTCTACAAAGGCTTAACTGTGTTACCTTAAATTGAACTTAAATATAATCTTAAATTTTAAACAATTTTTTAGAATTTTCAATTTTAAGTCCGTGGAAATTATTAAGTTAAGTCAGGAAAGAAGGAACTTAGTTTACAAGCGATTGAGAAGTTTAAATAAGGAGATTTTAAAAATTAATTAAAGGTGCAAAAGTAGATTAATAGGTACGCTACTGGGACAAGCCTAGTTAGAAGATAGTCTTTCGGCCAAGTACAACTTTTTTCTTGCACCCTCTCATGACTTCGGTCGTATCGTTCGGACCCTCTACATCGCTGGAAACCTAGAGATTAAACTCGATATTGAATTTTTTCTTAGAAAAACTTCGCTCTACGTAATACTGCCAAGGGCTTGGTTTAATCCGAAACCCTTCAGTAAACACGTATAGCGATGATAAAATCTTGAGATTTTCATGAGACACTTTTTCGAGAATAAATTTTTTTCCTGGGTATGTTTATAATAAAGAAATGAATCAAAGAAGGCTACAGAAAAAACGTGAGTTCTATAAAAAAAAGTTCCAAATAATCTGCAGCAGAAATGAAAAACGATAAATTATTGAAAAATGCCTTAAAGAAAAGTATTTGTATGAAAAAAATTATGAATGTCCCAATTCTTGATAACTTTTGAATTCTTGAATCGATTAAATTGGAACTGAATAAAAGATCAGTTTTAATTTAATCATAACTCAATTAGTTCCACTTTTTATAACTAAAAATTTTTCTAAAAACATTTTTAATTATCTACAATATTATTCTACATTACTTCTATCTACATTTTAAATGATCTACAAAATTATCCAGTTCGAATTTAATTGATTCATTTAATAATAACTCAATTAGCTCCATTATTTATTAATAAAAGCGGAGAACTCAAGTAAATTGGATCTTAATAATAACTCAATTGAAAATGATCTAAAATATTATTCAGTTCCAATTTAATTGAGTTATCGTTAAATTTAAAATGATCAACAATATAATTCAGTTTCAATTTAATTGATTCATTTAATAATCACTCAATTAGCGACACTTTTTATTAATAAAAAGTGGTGCTAATTGAGTTTTCCACTTGTGGAGCTAATTCAGTTATTATTAAATTTAAAATGATCTACAATATTATTCAGTTCCAATTTGATTGATTCAGAAATTTAAAAAATAATCATGAATTGGGACATTCATATTTTTTTTATACATTTGCTTCTATTTAAGGCATTTTTTAATCATTCACCTTTTTTTAATTTATGTTGTTCTATCATTTTATAAAGAATTGAGAATTTATATAAATTTTATTTAATTTTTCTCTTTAAAAAAATATTGAGACTGTACAGAAGACACGTTTGTTCCAGATGGGAATAATCTACGTTTCTATCTGGTTAAAACCCCACGAATTTCAGAACGCTTTAAAGGTCGTCAGGGTCAAGCTGGGTCAACGTGCGGTTTCATTACGAAATGCACAAGACTCGCTCGTCCGGCACACCTGGACGCTGTAAACGTCGTTATAAACGCTGGAGTAACCAAGATTTGTGGTCTTCTTAATCGAGCGCAGTTTTTCCCTTTTCACAGGTATAAACGTCATTCTAAAGCGACACCTGCACAAATTTCCAGACTCGAAAATAGATTGGCTTTTAGAATTCCGGAAGAATGTAGAAAAAAAAACATTGTGAAAAAGTTCAAAAGATTCTATGAAGGATCCTAGAAAATTCTGAGGGATTTTAGAAGTTTCTGTTTGACTCTAGCAGATTTTGGGAGTCGTTTGCAGATTTCAGATCATTCCAGAAGACTCTGGAAGAATGTAAAAATTTCTGGAATATTCAAGAGTATGCTGGAAAATATAGATTGTAGACTATAGGGATTATAGGGATTATATATTATAGGGAATTTAAAAAAAAAACTCTCAATGAGTCTGGAAGTATCTAAAAGGGTATAAAATATTCTAAAGTAGATTCTAGAGTTTTTTTAAGATTCTGGAGAATTCTAGAATAATTCGGAAAATTCTAAATAATTATGGAGAATTTATAAGATTCTGTCAGCTTCTACAAAATTTTGGAATATTCTAGAAAAAGTTTTTCCTTACAAGAGAAATATTTTTCAAAATGTCTTAAGAACGAGAATATAAAAGCTGTGATTTGCTACTGAAAAATAAAGTATCTCAATAATGTGCTCAACGTTTCGGCAAGATCTTTGGCAATAAAACAGTATGAATAAAAAAAAGCAATAAGAAGAGTCTCCTAAAATGATCTGCGATGCAGCCAATTTTTAAAGTACACTTAAGTAGCGTCTGCAAGACGCCATGGTTAGCGTCCAAAAAGTCAATTTACATTATTTGCCAACTAGGCTTGGCATTGTAAAAATGAGAGCAAAGGATGTCATAAGAGACGATGTTTTAAGGAAGGAGAAGGATAATAATGCAGGGAACTGAGACACGCCAACTTGCGTGAGTTTGCATTGTAATTACACGAAGCAGTGTATGCTTGGTGGAGTTAATTAAATTCACTTGATTAATTAGGTTATATTTGTCAGACTTTTTCATCGATTCAACTCCTCTCGTCTATTGGAGACGTAATTGAGTCACAAAGACTAATGAAGTTTCAGCACTTTTCAATATTCCAGCTACTGTTTAAAAAAATCGACTTTCAGAAGACAGGAATTTGGAACTATTTTAAAAAATGTAACTAGAAATGATTCGAATTTATTTTAACTTAATTTTAATATTCAATAAAGAAAAATTCAATATAGAAATTCAAAAGATTCTATGAAATTCCAGTGATAAAATAAAATAAGTACTTCATTCATTTTGTAAATTGGAATATTAAAAGAAAAACCTTCCGTGTATAATGAGCAACATTTTTTTAAATTCTTTTCGAATAGTTTTAAGATCAGATTTAAAATTATACTATTGAAACTTTTCTTTCCCTCTGAAAGAAATGTACTTTCGCGATTTTGTTTCGCGAATCCTTAGAAAAATGCTGCTCTAGTCCTGACTCCAGTCTTTCGTGAAAGAAAAGAAAAGTCCATCGAAGCCAAGCTGAAGGATCTCCTCTTCAACTTGATTGTTAGCTGAATACATTTTTAGCCTATAAGCTGAGTTTTAAGTACTTTGGATAAGAAAGAAAGCATAGAGCACTTAGTTTTTAAACAAAATTAAAATCAAAACTATTTAAATAAACGAAGTTATTAAAATAGTAATATGATAATTATCCTTGTATTTCTTATCAGAAAAAATATTAAAACAGAAAAAATATTTTTTAAATGAATATAAAAAAAATTTAGGGACATTGTCCGACCAAATGACTTTTGTTAGGAGGAAGGAAGTAATATTATTCGGTAGATATGATAGCGTGTTGGCGCACCCTAAGCCTAAATGAAAATTGACTTCTCAGTGACTACACAGCTCGGCTCTTTACCGTTTGACCAAACCCAGAACTTATTATGATGTACATTTAAGAAAGCAGAAATTCGTGCAGTCAGCGATGCAACAATTAAAAGAAAAGGGCAAGGAAGTCCTTCATTTTTCATTTTTGTTACTTGGAAAAAGGCGTCCGGACATTGTTTGGCAACTTTATCGACCATCGCGTGACTCCATATCGTTTGTTTTATCAGTGGACGTTTTAAAACGACTAATTGAAATTTTATATCGACTCATTTTTCAATTGCTTTCGACGGTTATTTTTATTTATTTTAAGAAATTTATTAAAAATGTTTCCTTAATTTTGTCTTCACTTTGTGATTAATTGCTTCTTATTATTTTTTTGCTATCATTTGTATTTTCATTTTTAAATTAATTATAATTTCATTAATATTAAAAAATGACTGGATATTAATTTGCTAATGCATTTAATTAAAATTCTCATTTTAGTAGTAAAATATACACACAATTCGTTCCTGAAAATCAATAAATAAGCTTAACAGATATAGCGATAGATGAAATCGTATGCTTAATGAAGTTTTGTACTTGAAAAGTAATAATAATAATAATAACAATATCCAAATATCTCTTGAAATTTGAAAAACACTTTACATTTTTAGTATAATTTCATTTTTTTAAATTATCCTTTATACTTAATTTTTTAAAATTGTATAATGTTTTAAAATTAATATTCCCGTAACTTTTATTTTCAATTGATTTTTAATGAGTAATGATACATTAAAAACTAAATACATTTTGCTGTGTATAAAATCACTATTCTCAGCCTGTCTGACTTGACGTTGAGTCATACTGCTGCGTTCTAATTCTATTTAATAATATTAAAATTTTTGACACGTGACGATTCTACAAAAGAATAATCTCCTTTAAAGTCACTACTTTATTTTCATATTCCTTTCCTAATAATTTAGAAAATGTCTTGGCTCTTATAAATTAACAACATTGAGAATAAATATTGAAGACTCGACAAATATGTCTTAAGTTTCGAACGATCAAATGATCGAAATGTTTTTTAGCCCAAATATATTTTAAATAATTGCTCCAACTACAAATAAAAAGCAGCAAAATGAGCTTTTTTAACCGTTACATTATTTTCTTCATAAATAAACCAATATTTTAGAACAAATTTAAGTTTCAACATAAAACAAATAAAAATTGCATTCATTTGAACTTCCGACACATCTTGACTACTGGAATTTCACAGTAACTTGAAATTAAATTCTCAAATTTTCTGAAATATAAAATGCAGATAAATCGCATTTGAAAATATAACCCATCAACTTCTGAACTACAGTCCCTTTCACAGGGATCACAGCGGCAGTGGTTCAGTAGTTCAATTGTACGGAAAATAGAGGATTTCTTTTTCGAAAAAAAGTGAAAAAAAGGGAGAAATTTGTTTCTTTTAAAAATACCCAGGAAGCGAATAAAAGTTAATAAATAGAACATTTTTATAATAAAATTCAAAATACATTTACAAATAAAATTATATTGATTGCAACTAAACAACTAAACAAACTAAACAACTAAAAAAACTAAAGCAATTAAATCATAAAAATTTTATCAGAAACTCTATAATATTCTAGAAAAATAATTTTAATGACACTTTGAAAATAAGGGAAAAAAATTTTTTTAAAATTCGGACAGTAAATATTGCCGAACAAAAAATTTGCCGACTAAAAATTAACGATATATAAAAATTTACGTCTGCTAAAATTGCCGACAAGAATTTTGAATTTTGAATTATGAAATCACCCAAATTTTTAATTTTTAACAAATCAAATTCTCGGAACGAGTATGCTAAAATTCTCCAGAATCTTAACAAATCCTCAGGATATTCCTGTCCAGAATCTAATAAAATACTCCACAAACTAGACTTTCAGAACCTTTGGAACTCTCTAAAGTTTTTAAAATTCTTCATTGATCTTCATGAAATCTTCTGCATTTTTCTACAATATTATAAAATTCTCTAGAATATTTTAAATTTACCATGTAGTTGTAGATTCGTTAAATCTCCTAAAGTCCCTCAAAATCTTCTAGAATCTTCACAATTTTTATAGTATTATAGAATCTTCTAGAGATTTCCTGATTTTTCCAGAATCTTTCAAAAGACTCCAGCAATGTCTAGAACCGTTTAAAATTTCACAGGATTTTTTAAAACTCTTACAGAGGTATCCAGACTTTTTAAAAGTTCTAAAATCTTCAAAAACACCTCAAAACCTGTTATGATTTTTCAAAATATTCTAGTCTGTTTTAGAATCTTTTAGAATCCAAAAAAATCTTTTGACTGTCCTATCCTAATCCTAAGACTGTCCTATTTTGATCTGTCCTAAACTTCTAATATCTTCTAGTCTCCTCCAGATTTTTTAAAAACAGTTTTGAAAAGTCTAGAGAATTTTAGGAAGATTTTAAAAAGAGTCTAGAAGATTCTTGAGGATTATGGAAGTCTTTTGCCGATCGATTTTAGAGGGCTTTAAAAGATTCTACCGAATTCTGGTGGATATATTCCGGCGGATATTCTGAAGTTCAGAATATTCTCGAGGATTCTAGAATATTCTGGAACAGTCTAAAATATTTTTTGAAATATTAAAGAATTTTAGGAGAATATTTAAGATTTTATAAGATTACAGGAGAACCCAGAAGAAAGATTCTAAAAAATCCAGAAGATGTTAATCGGTTATGGAAAAGTTTAGAAACTTTGAATATGAAAATTTTTGGAAGACATTGAAAGAGTTCAGAAGGTTTAGAGTCAATCTGGAATATTTTAGAAAATTTTTTAAAAATTTGGAAAAGTTGTGAAGTTTCTAGAAGGTTCTAGAAGACTGAATCTCTAAAGGTTTTAATATTGTGGCACGTGTTTTTGAATGTTATAAATTTATATTTATTTTAATTCTTGGAAAATTAATCGGAACTTAGAATAAAAAAGGGGAAAATTCTCAGAAATAGGGATTTTAGGGAATCTTGAGAAAAATAGGGGCAAAATAGGGCATAAGGGAACTGACTGTGATCCCATTTTTCCAAAATATTGCCAAATTTTATCCCTTTCGTTTAATATTGTCCATTCATCAATTTAATGACTCACTCTTTTTTTATCTAAAAACTCATTCATCCTGAAAAAAATCCTTTCAAAAGAATTTATCGAACAGCGAGTATAAGTCGAACGACAGTCTCACTCCAAGTTTTCCTGGAGTTAATGGACGAGATAAGGCGAAGGATTTCAAGTCTACCAAAGGATGATCCGCTGGAAAACCTGGCTGCAAAGTGGATCGAACGAACTGCGTATTACGTTTCCAGTGATATAAGTCCAGTGTTAGGAGTTAGGGGTGGGAGAACGAGGGTGGGTGGGGGTGTATGCCGACGGTTCGGGTGGACAGGCGGAAAATGAAGAGGTGGATATGGCAATAAACAATTACTTAAGGCACTGTTACACACGGCACACCCACGCATTAGCCGAAGTAAAAGCCGCACCCATCCGCGCTTGGGTTGGGCTCGAAACTCCATTTGCAAATATACAGAATGTATAAGTACGTATGTACCTACGTGCACTCTTTTCTCGTGTATGCATGCAAAAAGATAGCCATCATGCGGTCGAAATGTCGTGTGGCAAAGTAGCAGTTTACTGAAGTTATAATGACGATAATATGCGTATAATGTTTTTCAAGATTTTGTCCCCCGATAAAAGTAATATTACTTTAACACCACTGAGGAAATGACCAACTTTTTTGTAAGATTTAGTCATTTCCGTGATTTAGTGTTGCATTTTTATAATTAATGGTTGTAGCCAATTTTAAGAAGGGTAGACGAGCAAAATTGGTCGCTTAACATACATTTTCCTGTAAAAAGTTAATAAGATGGGATATTGATTAGGGTGGTCCGAAAATTTTTTTTTTAATTTTGATTATGGCTAGAAAAAATCTTTTTCTACACATCGAAATGAATCTTCATGATTTTATTCAGATTTTTAAACCGATATCTTCAGTAAGCAGAAACTTTTTGAAGTTTGAAACTTTGGAAACAGTGATTTTTTCGATATATTTCAATTATGGGTCACCATTTCTTCATCGAATTAGTTTTTACTGTACGAATTCATTTATTATGATGTAACAGACGATTTTCAAAAACTCATAGTGTAAAAAAAATTCTGGTGATAAATGTAGTTACGTAGAATATAATTTTTATTTGAAAATCGAAGTTTCGAAGAGAATAAAGAATGGTACAATATCATAATTTTTTTAAAATATCCTTCTAAGAGGTCTTTTAGATATTAAAAACATCAAAATTGCTTGCGACACAAAAATTTTTTGAAGTTGGGAAAATATTATTTTACTTAATGATACGTCAAAATGGCAATTATAGTTATTTTGTCTTTCCCTTCTAAACTTACATGTATTTTATGTCCTAAAAGACCCCTGAAAAGGATATTAGAAAAAATTTTTTTTATGATTTTGTACCATTTCTGATTCTCTTCGGAACTTCGATTTTCAAATAAAAATTATATTTTTACGTAACTACGTAACTTATTTTTTTACACGTAACTACATTCATCACCAGAATTTTTTTTACAATAAAAGTTTTTAAAAATCGTCTGTTACATCAAAATAAATGAATTCGTACAGTAAAAACTAATTCGATGAAGAAATGGTGACTCAAAATTGAAATATATCGAACTATTTACTGTTTTCAAAGTTTCAAACTTCAAAAAGTTTCTGCTAACTGAAGATATCGCTTTAAAAATCTGAAAAAAATCATGAAGACTCATTCTGATATGTAGGAAAAGATTTTTCTAACCATAATCAAAATTTAAAAAAATTTTTTTAGCCCACCCTAATATTAATGTTATTTTTTATAGCGCGGCTGAAAGTATTAAAGAACGCATTTCTCTATTCATAAACTATTTTAATTATGAGAGTATTCTGAAAAATTCTATGAACTATTCTAGGAGATTGATTCTAAAAGAATTTAAGAGTTTTTGGAGCATTCTTGAAGATTCTGAGACTCTGGAGTATTTTGGAAGGGTCTGAAAGGTTGCAGAAGTATATGGAGGAATTTAGACGATATTTGTGGATTCTAGAAGGTTCTGGAATAGTTCCGAAAATTTCTGAGAATTTGAACAGATTTTGGGGTATTTTTGTAGATTCTGAAAGATTTTAGAAATCTCTGAAAGTGCCTGAATATCTTTAGAAGTGTCTAAAAAAATCTAGCAGATCCTGGAAGAGTCTAAAAGATTGTATGGAATAAGTCAAGAAGATTGTATGACATAAGTCAAGAAGATTGTATGGTATAAGTCAAAAAGATTCTAAGAAGAATCACAGAAAATTCTGGAGTTTAGAAGATTCCGGAAGATTCCAGAAGATTTTGGTGGCCTCTGGAGATTTTTGAGGGTTCTACAAGACTCTAACAGAATCTGAATGTCTATGAAAGACTCGAGAATACTCTAGAAATATTCTGATAGATTCTAGAAGTTTTTCAAGAAATTCATAAGATTCTAAAAAGTCACAGAAGCTTCTAATGCATATAAAATTCTGGAATATTCTAGAAAAAATTTCTGGCAGAAGCTAAAATATTTTGCTAAAAACTGCTAGAATTTGGTGAGAAACTGTAGAAATTTTTGGCATGATTTTTGGTTTTCACGTATCGCTTTTAATAATAATTTAAAATTTTTTACCATTTGACTGAAAAAGGAGAAAATGGAAGGTTTTCAAAAACAGAGTACTTTAGGGGATAAAGCAAAAACGAGAGAAAGAGGGAATCGACTGCACTCTGCAAGCAAATATACTCAGATATATTTTTAGATATATGTTATTTAAAATTTAGAATGTTAAAGTTTAGGAGTTAATCTGCATTTTCGTGTTTCTTTTTTACTCCCAGAGACGAGTGCCTGAACATTTGTCAAAAGTATAAACTGGCGTTCAATGGCTAAAGTCGAGTTTAAAGTAAATTCAGAGAAAACTCTTACGCAAAAGAGTTTCGAAAAGTTTCGCAATATTTTTTACAATCACATTCTGCATGCAAAACGAATCGAAAACTTACACACAGGTAGTCGAACGGAAAAACTTTTTACAAGTTTCGACCCTCAGTTGTCAAACCCTTATGTGTATATGCTTTTTGCGTCGTTTTACAATTCTCGAGTACAAATAGAGAAAAAACTTAGTTATTTATAGAACCTAGAATTTTTTTGCAAATAACTTTTAAAAACTAATTTAAAATTTAAAAACTTCCTTTTTGTATTTTTAAAATATTCTTTCGAGTTTTCAAGATTCGATACTGAAAGACACAAGATTCTTTAAAAAAAAATTCCTCCTTTTCCTATTTAATCAAGATCGTCACACCCCTGCTTTACTTGACAGTTAGTTATCGTTTCGGTGGTGCGACTGTTGCGACGCTTTCAGACTGAGCCTAACGAAGAAAAACCTTAAAGAACTCCTCTCGCTCGTTTTCTCTTTTCTCGCACTCAAAGTCTCTCCCCAACGAACAAAGACGGATCGTTAGACGAACGTGCATGGTAGATGCACACCTACAAATGTACACACCTACAAATACCTTTAGGAAGCGAGTGTCGAGCCTCTCCTCCACCTTCTGTTCGCCTCTCCCTGAGCTCTCGCACCCTTCTCTCTTCCTGTCTAATAAAACGTGTTTCTCCCTCTCAACATCAGAGTCACTTCTACTTCGCTACCTTCTCCACCACCGGTATAATATATCTTATTAATATGTGCCTTCAACGTCGAGTCCTGAGAGATTGCTAAAGTAGTTACGAGAATAGTGGCACAGATGCAATTGTAGGTATCAGTAGCGACACCAACTTCTTCCTACAAGCAGAGAACGTGGAATAGCATGAACGTGATACTGAGAAGGGAGCTTTCGACCCGGAAAACAATTTAAATTTGCATAACCTGACGAGTCTAGCCAAGATTCTTGTTATGTAAAAAAATATCAAAATGCTCTTGATTTTTCTAGGGCCTCAATAAAAGACCATTCTCCAGTTAGAAACCTTAGAAACCTTATTTTTCTAGCGCCTCAATAAAAGACCATTCTCCAGTTAGAAACCTTGGCTTTTCTCAGTAATTATATACTCCGGAGGCTTTCGACAACCAGAAAAGTCATTAATGAATAAATCTAAAAGTAACTTTCATAAAAATTATCTTACATTTCAGCTTTCAAATTTATCCCATTACCCTGGTTAAAAATATCTCACACAGAAAAAACTGGAGGTTCATTTTTGTTTCAGTTCTAATGGATCCAAGGAAAATGACGTAGAAAGTGGCGCTATCTATGAGGGTTCCTTTTTATTGTATCTCCATTGAAACCCGAAAATCGGTTCTAATTAAGGGTATTTGATACATAATGACGTCACGAATTACCAACCGATTTTTTATTTACATTCAGCGGGTTTATTAAGA
>JBAGKK010000173.1:13619-24376 GCA_037177015.1 Euceroptres primus
TCTATATATATATAAATATAAATAGGAAATACAAGTGAATAAAATAGATAATATAATAAATTTAAAACAAATCACCTTTCTGCGAATTCGTAAGCTCTATCCAGATTATTCACCTGCTCAATCAGGACTTGAATAGCGGAAGTGTTGACATCAAACTTCTTGAAAATGGCGAAGGCTTCCTCGTAAAGTTCGTTATTGATAGCGATATTGGCTATATCAGGCGCGTCGTAGTTATCCAAACGATTGATGTACTCCATAACACGCGTGCGGTCTGCTTTTATGGCAGTTAAGATTAAAAGATTCTGCAAATTGCGATGATCACTGAAGACGCTGCTATCAAGAACGATTTTCTCGAGAAGTTCGATCAACTCGTTTGGCAAATCAGCTGTCATGAATGCCTTTACTGTCACGGATATATCTTCTGGGTCTTGAGTTTCTGAGAGAGCAGTTTGTACCACCTACAGATAAAAAAAGAGTCATGAAATTCAACTAAGTTGATATCAAATTCGAGGTTTTCTCGATTAGTAAACATCTTAAATAAGATAAAATAAAAAAAGAATTCACCTGATCGATCAATGGTCTCTTGTAAGGATTGCTTTCAAGGAGAACTTCAGCCCAAAGGTCAGGGTCTCTTCGTCTCACAAGATACCTGGCTTCGCTCTTAAAGAGGCTGTTTTCATTGCAGACGCTTATTAATTCTCGATCGCACTGACCGCGTTCATAAGCAATGCAAGCTAAGTGAGGATCACGCTTTTCGCAATATTTACCCACGACTCTGCTGTCATAGAATTGATTCTCCCTAGAAATCAAAATAATTAAATTATTAAACACTTGTTCGATATTATTTTATATCTTTTAGCTTCATTCTTGTAAATCAACAATCACTTACTTGAGAAATCTTTCGGGGTTGTTGTTACTGTCGATGTAGATTTTCGCCAAAGCATTGTGAGTTGCTGGCTCAACACATCCTTCATGAACACGCGATTCCAGCCAAGGCAGTAGTAATTTCAGACGATTGCGTTTCTCCACCTCTTCCACGAGTTCGTCTGTGGAGAACTGACCACGAACGACGAGAATCAAATTTTTAATTATGTCCTCCGAACAATCAACGTCCAACAAACCACCGATCACGACTGGCAATCGCGAAGGGTTCACCTAAGACAAAAAAAAAGATAGACTTAATCAGTCAAATGCTTAAATTAACTTTTCATCTTTTGATATTGTAACTTACCTTTTGAACATATATTTCAATATACTTTTGTAAATTATTTCTGTACAAGTATAACACAAGATCGTGTACGAAATCGAAACGATCACACACGATAATCAACGGCAGCTGATCAGAGAGCTTCGCTTCCTTCAGGAAATTCTTCACTCGCTCTGGATTGTAACAGTTGCTCTCTCGACAAATGCGTTCCACTTCCTTGATCTGTCCGGTCTTGCAAGCGGCCTGAATATATTTAAAGTGCACTTCTTGGTCTTGGCTAAAGTTCACGATAGAGCCAAGAAAGTAGAAGAGTCCCTCGTAAGACTTAAAGCTCTCAAAAAGATCTGAAAATATACAAAAACAATGTATAGTCGATGTACTGACGGTTTCTTGATACAAATTCGAAAACAATTTTTAGCTTCTAATCTAAATTCTACTTTAAAATTTAAACTAGGTTTCATAACTGATCTTATTACCGATAAGGGCTTTCGTTGTCAATTGCTCGTGATACTTGGTCGCGATCTGAACACAGATTTGCAGATTTTGTCTCATATTTGCGGTCAACATTGCCTTCAAACACTCGAGAGAGTCCTCAACAGAAAGAGTGCCAAAGAAACCTACGAGCCAATCGGGGGAAAGCAAATGCGTGTGTACAACTGCTCGCTTAATATCGTACAAATCGGTGTAATGTTCAAGAGCTCTTTGGAGCAATCCGGCTTTCTCACACAACTGGGCAACATGGGCCCTGTCATAATGAGTGAACATTTGGTTTCCTAAAATTGCATCCGCTACTTGCGGAGCGGACATCAGATTCATTTCCAGGAGACGAGTTTGCAAGGCTCCTTCGCTCGGACGATTATTCTTCAAGGCGTCCAACAAGAAGGCCGTACACTGCTGCACCATATTCTGCTCCATAAATATGTCTACAATCTGTAAAATAAAATATAGATAGTAAATAAAATCTAGTATCTTATTTAACCTAAGTTAGAAACTTTAAGTAGAAAATTTCTTTCTTTGGAAATGTACCTGATTAATATCAGCTAACGGTTCATCGTCTTGCACTAGCATTTGGGCGAAAGCCACTCCCTGATCGGGATTGATTCTCATAACGTTTCTTAGTAAAAATATATAGTCCGGAGTGTATGAAACTTTCTTCGCGTAAAGAACGATCTTTTGGAATTGTCCCGTCTCCGCAAAGCACTGAATGACTTTATTCGGAACGTTAGCTCTCAAATAAACACTGAGAGCGAGAGTGGGATCTGCCTGTTTAACTAAGTCGCCCAATTCCTCGCTGCACTCGAGTTTGTCCTCCTTCAACCATTTTTCCAAAAGCTGCTTTCGGCCCTGTACCAAAACTGGACGACACAGTTCGAGAGATTCGTACTTATTCAATTGGCCTTGGTCTAAAAGGATGCCGAAGTACTGGAGAAGAGGAGAGGTTTGCCCTTGAGTCGTTGGAACCTGGAATGAAAAACTCATAGGTACACTTGCAATAACTTTTGGATTTTAGAAAACCTTTCGCAAATCTGTCCTCTTCCTACCTGTTGAAATCGTTGTATAGTTGCTGGAGTCCTGAGTATTCCTTTAGGAGCGTTCGCCGCGACTTTGGCAGCCTCGGCGTACTGGCCATTTTGAAAGAGCATATTAAATTTCCTAACGAAGAGATCCTCGGCTCCGGATAAGTTATTTCTCACAGCCATTCTCAGCGCCAGTTCTGGATTTTGCAGCACTCCATTAATGTAGGGGATAATATTCTCTTCCTCGACGGAAACCGAGAGCACTTGGCCTTTTCGATTTACTCCAATGATACCACCTGATGCCTCGTGTGGAGCAGTGACAAAAATCGTTTCTCCGGAGATGCGATTCATGAATATGCAAGTTGCAGACTCAATATCGTACATGTGAATGTAACCGTACTTGGTTATCAGGTAAATCACATCGTACTTGGAACTAACTTGCATAGCGACTGGAAAATCGTTTCCTGCCTCGGGTGGGAAAAATACTTCGACGGCTTTCTTCGGAAATGGATGATTGCCGGAAGGAGGTTGACCGACTTCTATGATATGCAATTTAGCGCCTTGAACGGTCCTAACAGCAAAGCAGAAAAGATTGCTTGTTTCTGGGTTGCCTTCCATTTTGAACTGTGCGAATGAAGCTGCGTGTCCTTCAATTGGTTGAGAACATTTGCGTTCTACGGAATAAAGCTGCATAGCACCGACGACTCTACTGTGCTGTGCGGAAATTCCGATCAGGAGAAGCCAAGTTTGCTTCGCGTCCGTTCGGTAGTTTATGATTTGACATCCGTTCAAGGAGGAGTGACGATCGAAAACTTTGTTTGGAGTTGAGTCGCCTTCCATGGACCAATGGTAGACCGCAGTTTCGGTCACTAGAGCTAAGGTGTTCAGCGAGATCCACTTCCAGAAGACGACGTCCTCGGTCATTGTGTGGGCTTTCATTTTTGACTTCATCTCTATGTTGAAAATCTGTAGGGTTTTTTGAGCTGTGGAAAATTGAAGGGAACTTGTTAGTTTATCCTTTAAACAAATTTAAAGACTATAACATTAAAAAAATTGTAAAAGCTTTCAAACTTTTTTCTTTTCGAACACAACTAAATTTTCTAGGTATTTTAAAATTTTATTTCTGATCTTCAATTGCCGAAAAATTTCGTAAAAAGACAAGCAAATGAATTTAATCTTGTGTAATAGAAAATCTGAATTCTATGATACAGAAGAAACCAAATTAATTCTTTTGCAGCAATTCTTATAGTCCTTTTTATTTCATTCAGAACATTTTAGTCTCAATATGACACAATATCGATTCTCTTGCCCGCCTTTAATATATCGTCAATGACTTAAATGCAATGGAGGAGATAGCTCGTGATGTATATTGGGAGAAATTAATCGCAATTGAAATAAGCTCAGTGTCCACATATAAATCGAGAGGTTAAGAAATCACTCGTAAAATGTGCCTTTCCTTATCTTCAGGCCAAACTTAATTTCTCTAATCTCCAATAGATTTAAATAGCCTTTTTGCGAAATGTTTTTATTTTGATGCCTTTTCTTAAATTAAAGGCCATTGATAAAAGATATTACTCTAATAGCTAATTTTTCTGGTTAAAGAAACATAATTAATTATTATAATAGTAAGAAAACCTTTAAGAGCGATGACTTTGCTTGCTGGATTCATGATGGCCGAATCTGCAGAGATCGGCCTTCTTATGGGGTTGGCAGTATCATTCATATCAATGATTACTACTTGTGCTGTATCGCCCACTTTTTCTCGCACACAGATGAATTTATCAGATTCCATGGTGACAGTATTGAAGCTGACATTGTTTGCATTTATTCCAACTGCAGTCAGCTATAAATAATAATCAATATTTTAATTAGGTACTCTCATGTTGTCAGTCATTTGAAGAGAAGATAATGGTCGTTAGAAATGAAGCCTCTTGACGAAGATAAAATCTATCGATCTTTAAATAGACAGATCAATTTTTTTTTATTTTGAAGGTCTCGAGCACTAAACCTTGTAGTCAATTATGACTAAAACATCTTTATCAAACAATAAATAAGACTAAAATATAAATTTACTGCTGCTAAGACCCTATAAATATTTATGCAACCTTGAAAATGCAAAACTGGGGAAAAAATTATTTTTGATTCTTTATTCGTAATTCTCAACGCTTCTGGAATTAAACAATATTGCATCAGAGAATGAACCAGCAATGAGATGTGTGAAAGCTGGAATGGATCATTAATTTAAAACACGCATTCCAAAAATAGACAGCTAATAAAAAGTACAATTACTTATGAACTAAATTAAATCGTTAAATACAAAATAATATACATTTTGTAAATTTAAAAAATAAGCTTCTCTTTATCTACTTAATAATTACTCTAGTGTGACCTCCATCCATTTGAAAACACACTTCAAATTTTTTTTAGAAGTACCTTTGTGAATCATTCGGAGCTTCATTATCTTTTTGTCATTCAAAAGAAGTTAGCGGAGCGTTCGATAATGGTAGTTATATATTTTAGATAGAAAATGTGTGGTGACTAGTTTTGACTTAAAAATTATCCAACTATTTCCCTTCTCTTCCTTCAAGGTTACTATCTCGCATCAATTATAAAATATTTCTCTTCGTAGGTAAATCTCAAAGGAGTTTATGAATTTTTGAAACGAGGGTTGCAGAGAAATTTTTATAGAATACTGATGTGAAGTGCACTTACTTATTATTTAATTTAGATTCTTGCTGCAAAGCTGCATGCTTCAAAGAGCATTATTTCTTTTCTTATGAAAAACGAGTAATATTTTTAATTTTACAGTCAAAGCAAAAATAATTATACGAAATTATCTTTACTGCATGAAAATAGTTCTAGAGATAATTCCTTCATGAAAGGTACTCTGTATAATTTTATTCGGAGTTATGAAAGTGAGGAAGTTCTGTAAGAGTACATCATTTATATTGTGAAAAATCATCTTTATGTGTAAAAGGTCACAAAACATGTGAGAGAGAATGGAAAGCAAAAAACATCTATGATATTTTTAAATAACGGATCAGTTGTTGGCTCCAAATCCAAAAACAATAAATGTTGAATGAATTTCGTATTAGTTTCAATGAAATATTGCGAATTCTATTTCTGGCATTCATAATTTTTTGTCCATGACTAAATTCTGTTTGTTTAGACTTTAGACGTGAATCAGTTTGCAAACACAGTGGAGAATGATCACAAGATTTTTCTCTAAGATGATATTTAAAAATAGAGCTCAAATATACTGTAAGAGAAATAAAGTAATTCAAATTTCAACACAAAAGCCAGTATATCTGACGTTTTTTAAAAGCAAAAAGTATATTGGGAATTCACTGTCAGCAAAAACTTTTCAGTTGAAAATTAGATAACAGAGCAGGAATCCTGAGTTTCTATAATTCAATTTCGCTCTTTAAGTGCCTAAGGGTTAAATTTAAACTTTAAACGAGTAGAATTCTCTCCAGAGGTCAATTAACCTCTCAAAATGAATTTCTACAATTTCGGAGAACAAATAAGCCAATAACGAAAACGACTCAAAATAAATTAATAATTATTCTCTGCACACATGAGCAATAAAATAAATCCTAGTAAGTCATTTTATCTTCAAACAGCATAAAATAAGCTTTCCCTCTTTTCAGGAGTTGCAGAAGATACCATCTTCATGATTCCTTTTGATATAACTGCCAAGGATCATCGTCTAATAATCGAATAAATGTAAAAAAAACACAGATCGAGGAATCACGTCAAGCGACAGTACCGCACGGTGTTTTGTAGGCGGAAGCGAGGGGCGTATATGTCGAGGAGCAGACGTGGCTTCCATGCCACTGGCGATCGGTTATCGGAGAAAAATCGATTCCCTGATTTTGCCGCGATTCTCGCCCTCAACATGCTTCCAACTGATAACCCCGATCCTGTCAAATAGAGCTGATGACTAAATACTCTCAAGGCACGAATAAACTCATAAAAAAACCCAGAATTTAACGGCTCTAGATAGCTGTCAACGTAACGTCGATGGCATTTTGAGCTCGAGAACGCGTCTCAATTGGACTTTGGAAAATAAATTTTAACCTAAATCCTTTACAAAAGGTCATTCCCGTTATCAAATCTCGAAAATCGGCCAGGTTGAGGTTCGGAGGGCAAAGGCGATGCACCTAGCGGAAAAAGCAGGTCACCTACCTGGAGATGTTCCTGAAACCTTATGGGCAGTAGCTGCGTCATTTTTGCGATGCTTTTCCAAGATTACCGGAATCTTTGAGCCGACAAACTTGGCAGGATCTTCTCGTAGCCAGTGACGGTTCAAATCGCAACTACACCAACTTTTTCGTGCACCTTTCACCCCGAGAATCTCGATTCAATCATCCGCACACAAAACCGACTGACGCAAGGCAAATACCGTCACTGCTTGCCGCTGACACCCATCATGGACGCCATTATTCGTCCCCTTCCACAATTCCTCGGATTGCAAAATAGTCCCTATCGAGTTTTTCCCGGTGAGGACACTGTTGCAAGTCGGGAGAGAAATTTGGAAGGAATTGAATGGTGTGAGATAAAAGATTTTTGCTGAAGAGATGAACTGAGGATGAAAGATCGGTGGATTTGAGACCTGGTGCGCAAGGTTACAAGCCGTGTACAACCCCTCTCGCGTCTCCCACTTAAATCTCGTGAATGAAGCCAACGGCGACGGCGCGTACGAGAACGTGCCAATGCTTTCATATAAATTTGATCGTAGATGACACTATCACTGTGTCTCGTGTCTTTATTGACACGTTCCGGAACTCGGAATGTTTGGCAAATCGTCAAACACGCGGTGCGAACTGAGACCGAAACTTTTGTTTGTCTTCGATCAGTTTCATTTAGGTATGAACGTCTGGGCCAGTGAATTTTTGTTTTTGTTATTTTGACAGCATTTTCCGAACACAGTGGTTTTTGATTTTGAATTTTCAGATGATTCGCGCGGCTGTATTCCATTGAAAATAATAAATAATCATTTCCACCCCTGTGTTTCATCTCTAACCTCTTTAGTTTTTATTTCATTGCTAAAAAAGAACAGATCTTTCAATTTACAAAATAATTTTTAGAAGTCATTTGAAACACTTAAGTTTATTTTTCTTCCTTTGGTAATAAATTGCTATTTAATGGTAAAGTCTGACCTCTAAAAATAAATTGCTTGATTATAATTTTTCTTCTGAATCATTTTCTGCAGCAATTTGCATTTCAGTTCTCCGAAATGACTCGTCTTTCTGAACGGAATGTAAGCTTATATAGTTATCAAGAATCCAAGTTACTCCCAACCTACGGCCAAATCTCATCTATTCACACCAAACCCTCCATTTCTCAACTCCACGCCCACTCATTCCATTTCCTGATAATATCCACTTCATCCTGACGTTTCGAAATGAATTCTCACTCCAAAGATAAGAGGACTCCTTAAAGCTTAGATTTAAATATAAGAAACTTCTCAAAATAGTTTTTAAAAAAACTAAAAAACTAAACTTGGGCTAGACAAAATTTAATTTAAAAATCAAACTTCTTTCTTTTATTTATCTTATTCTGAAACGCATACATATTTCTGAAAAAATATGTATGAAGAAATTCCGATATTTATCTAAAATTTTCTATGAACAAAAAGTCAAATATTCACCGAGTCTAAACAACGTAAATAAACAACATACAGTTACATTATTGTGATTCAAATCACAATTATTTTTTAAGATAATAGCTATCTTGAAGTTAAAAAGATTTGCATGGAATGTGGTGAAAAGGAAAGGTTCTGGTACTTATCACAAACGCCTAGGTTTAAAAAAAAAGATTTATTCCTCAGCAGTGGTGTGAAAAAAGGAAGAGATTTTTGTACAATCAGTCTCAGTGTTGCACCGCTACTGGAGAATAAAAGTCGTCGCTTAGTCAAAGAGACCGAATCCCATGTCCTCGTCTTCGGATTCCGACTCCTCTTTGGCTGGTTTCTTCTCTTCTGTTACAAAACAAATAAAACACTGCATTAGTAAACGGTTAAGTTATCCAAAGTTTTCTTTAAAAGATTGAAAATATTGCGCTCAGTTAAGTTTCTGGCATCAAATCGACTCAGGCGAAAGATGGTATAGTGGATAACATCATTTATAAGTTCCAATTGGTCATGAACTTTTTGCTACCGAATTTATTTGAGATTTGATATTCAAGTAAAATAAAATTGAAACTTCTTTTTACCTTTTTTCTCATCTGCTGGAGCTGCAGCTCCAGTTGCTGCAGCAGCTGCAGGTGCTGCTCCGCCACCCACGGGCATTGAAGCCAGTTGCACGCGACCTAAAAGATATATTTTATTTTTAAATTTGTCAAAATTGTCGTGTCTGATAAATTCCCGAAAAATATCATTTTTTTATCATTATGATTCTATATGTGATATATAATTTTTAATTAAGTAATAAAAGCAATAGAGGTAAAAGAAAATACCTTCTGCGATCAGATGATCAATGGATTTTCCATCGAGTTCGGAGATGACCTTTTTAAGTTTCTCTGCATCTGCTTCAATTCCCACGGACGACAAAATCTTTTCTATGTCGGTTTGGCTGGGCATAAGTTTGCCACCCAGGACAGCCAAAAGGTAAGCAGCCACGTAACGCATTGTAAAACTGGTAACAAAAACATTATTTTTATTTATTCGAATTTTATATACAGTTGTTTATTAAATGTATTACAAGATTGAACGTTTCAGATTGGAAAGGTATCATCACAATGACTCAGTCGAAAGATGGTGTTAATTTAAATCATCATATTTGCAGTTGTTCCTAAATCTCAACCATAAATTATAAAATTTGAGTTTTCTGGTTAAAATAGAAACCGTTTAATCCATAACTTGTAAAATAATATCTTTTTTCACGTGATTCTAAAGTAAACATTTTAACCGAAAAGCCCGAAAAGTTTCCAGTCAACTTCTAAAATTTGGAGGATTTCCTCTTTAAAAGAATCTGAACACTGAAATTTTAATGAAACCAATATGAAGCAATTATATTCACGTTCATAAATAATATCAACAGATACACAAAGTCCGCGGTGACTAAACATAACCTCGAAAAAATCACATTACTCTATGAAACAGAGTAGAAATAACAGAAAATTAATTTTGTTTAGCGATCTTAATGAAAAATTAAGTACATCAAAGAATTTGTATTAATGCAATATCTGATTCTATAAAAGCCTTTAGATATCTTTAGCTTCGCAAGCATGGAAACGAGCCGCACGTCAAACATATCGGAAAACATCGTCGGTTTTTCAAGTAAATTTCAGCGTTTTTCCCAAAACTCAATTCCTCCAACATTTAAAAAACATAAATTTAACATTATTTTTTAAAAAGGAATGTTAAATGTTACTTACTTTTGAGTCAAACGACACGAATACGTGTTAAGCCACCAAGTAACCTGTCTGTTCGATGGACGAAGGAACAAAATGGATGAAGATGGAAGAGTCCATGATCCAACTAACAAGGTCCCGCCACGCACAACTAAAAAAAAGTCATCCAATCACAATCTTCTTCCTTCCGCCGACATTTTGATTCTATGTTACCGACAAATTTGAAACGCGGAATTGAACGTTAATGTACACAAGTATATAAAAATGATCGAAATTATTAAATATTAAGAAACAGTATTATAATATTATATATAAGGTATAGTCTTATTTTGTTTAATGTCCCTTTGGAAAAAATAAAAAAATAATAATATTAATATTAGGAGGAAATTAACAAAATTTGTTTTCAATTAAATAATTGTCTGTAAAAAGAATCAGAAATGTTTCTCATAATTATTGTAAGGAATTAAAAGTGGAAATAACAAATTAGGAAAATATTTTTTTTATTTTATATTAATAAATAATATTTATTTATGTAAGTACGTATAAACAAAATTAACAAAATTTGTTTTCAATTAAATAATTGCCTATAAAAAGAATTAGAAATGTTCCTCATAATTATTGTAAGGAAGTAAAGGTGGATATAACAAATTAGGAATATTTTTATTTTATTTTATATT
>JBAGKK010000173.1:160136-173861 GCA_037177015.1 Euceroptres primus
TATAACAACCGTCTTCATTGACTCATTTGAGATTGATATATTTCACGAGCGTTATCAAAGGAATGACCAAAAAAAATACTTCTTTAATTTCACTAATACGATGGACACATTTAAAATAATAATAATTTTGTCTCAGGAAGGATTGAAAAGAATTCATCAGTTCTTAAATGAGGACACGGAATTGAGAGGCATTGCTTTCAATTCAATTTTCAATACATTTTATTTTAATTGGCACTTTAACCGTAAATTTGATTTCAATTTTCTTTTTCAGATCCAAGCTCCTCCTGCCCCATCGCCACTTTCTTCAAGTAGAAATTTAAGAACTCGGAAGAAGTAAACTCTCGTTGTACAGATATTGTGTAATTATTTTATAAGAGTATCTTTTTTACGATTATAGATACTGTTGCTGCTTTTGTATTTCGCTCGGTATTTATTAGGATATAAATTGTGATTTGATATTTTTAAGTATAAAACGTTAATTCTTTCCTCAGATCCAAAGCCAATTTCAATAAAAAATCTCAATTTAAATTTATGGAATTGATTTCTGATTTATACTATTCCAAATAAAAATAAAAGTTTATTTTTGAATTCAATAAAAACGAAAATAATATATATTAATTTATTTCAGGTACATTAAAAATTAAAACCACATTGCATCGCTGTGATTGGTTAACTAAAATGACGCGCGAATTTTGAATCTCGCTTCCAAATATTACTTATTTTTCTAACCTTTTCAAAAACTCCAAGAAATTTTTTTAAATTTAAAACCATCTACTTCTCTTAAAAATCAAAAATACGCAAAATAAAATTTGACTAATCAAAATGTACGAAATATTGAAATCTGATGTTTCAATTTCCAAAATGTCGGTAGGTAGCGTGATTTGGTAGCATTGTCAAAATGGCAGCTACGAGAAGGTTGCAAAAGGTATATCTGACTTTATTTTCACATTAATAATTGCCTGGGAACATTTACGTACAGAAAAATAAGCTCAAATCTCATTTTTAATCGAACGTCACAGTTTCCTAATAAAAATCCGTTTTTGTATCACCGCGTTTTCACGAACGACACTAATTAAAATTCTCTCTTAAGCTTCTCACGGATTCTTGAATATTCGTTTTTTTACTTGAGTTTCGTTTTCTGAGTATGTGTTTAAAGAATTAAGAACGTAGAAAAATGAGATATTTAGCAAAATTGAACTTTAAACAGGGATTTTTATGATATTTTTTTTCCGATCCTAATGATGATCCAGCGTTTGTCTTTTTCAGGAATTGGGCGATTTGAGAGCTTCTGCTCTAAAGAATTTCACAAATATCCAAGTGGATGAGTCAAATATTCTTACATGGCAAGGACTCATATTACCAGTGAGTAAAGAATTTGTTAATAATTAATTCTACATTCTAACCTAGCAACCTTGGATGCCAATTCAACTTATGAAATAACGAAGGCTTGATCCGTTAAAATTATTGACCTCGGGCACCTCGGACTTTCTTACTGGCTGCTTTTGTTATTTAGAGCTTTCATTTTTTCTTCTGGGATATTCTTTCAAAAATATAATGTTCAATTTCGCGGCAGTGTTCTAGATTTACATTTTAGAGCAGTATTTCAATTCCTGGAAAAGTGACAGTTTTATATTTTTGGATTTCATAAATCGGTTATGCCTCTTAAATGTTGCTTTTTATACATTTGAGGGATTTTTATATATTTTTTTTATTTTAGTCTTATCTCTGCCACTGCTTTGTTAAGTTTCGTAATAAACTAAGGAAAGCTAAAAATACTGGAATTTCACAGAGTTTGTCTTTATATTGAAGTGAATCAAGTTTATATATTTTTTCTAGGACAACCCACCCTACAACAAAGGTGCATTTCGCATAGAAATCAATTTTCCAGCAGAGTATCCGTTTAAGCCACCAAGGATTACTTTTAAGACAAAAATATATCATCCAAATGTTGATGAAAAAGGCCAGGTGTGTCTACCGATAATTACTGCTGAAAATTGGAAACCTGCTACCAAAACGGATCAAGGTTTGCCTGTTTTCTTCTTTTTATTATTAACCAAAAACTCAGAAATCTTGATTTGAAATAGCCGAATTTTAAATAAAATTTTATTTTTAGATAAGTAGTTATGACAAATTGTTTTCTAAACACGTTTTAATGGATTTATTTCTATTTCAGTAATCCAGGCATTAATAGCATTAGTTAACGATCCCGAGCCGGAGCATCCTCTTCGAGGAGATTTGGCCGAGGAATTTCTTCGAGATAGAAGAAAGTTCTTAAAAAATGCAGAGGACTTTACAAAGAAGTACGCGGAGAAAAGGCGGGAAACATCATCGGCTGACTAACCATGATTAGCCTTATACACCAAGATGCCTGATAAAAAGTTAAATCAGGCTCAGATCCACTGTACAGATCGACATGAAAATTATAATATTTATATGATGGAAAAAAAGTTCTGAAAAAAGAACAAAAATATTACTTGTAATAAATAACATACGGTATTGTAAATTAGCAAATGCTGCAAGTTCACTTGAAAACCTTAGAATGCTAATGTGTTTCGTTATCTTGCTGAGCTTTTTTAAAACCGATTATTTATTTATTATATTAGAAAAAAGAAACAATTCTACTTGGTAGGCTAGAGAAACGATAACGAACGATTTATCGGGCGATATTTCCATCGATTTTTACACATCACGTTCCTCCTGAAATCGAGGAAACGAGTTTACATTTTTTGATATACATACCCGTTAATTATATATCCTTTTTCGTTAAACCTTTTTTCAGGGAACAGTGTGCAATTGTGTATAGGTCGAGGCCCACAGTTCTTGAGAGCCAAAACTGTTTGCGTGTTTACATTTCCTGTTCGATAAGTATAGAAATGAGTTTTGAAATCAATAATAGGAGGAGAGTATTTAGTAATTCTTCTGGAAATTTAATTGGACAATAGAATTGTAGTTCTCTCTAAGAGATGAGTTGTACCCGTTGTACCGAACATTAATTGATAAATATAATACTTTTAGTATTACGATTACACTCGAAAGAACTGAGGAGGCATTTCGTTTTACCCTGTCAAATACTTAAAAAAGTCAGAATGTAAGGAATAATAATCGTAAGTGTACTGTCAAAAATCGTTAAATAAACTTTTGTAAAAAAAAATTAAGACGTTCAATCACTCGCGTTGAAGCAACAAATAATTATTTACAAAATAGGTATAAACCATGTTTTTATTCCAATTTAACGACTATTTGTTTTCTAATACATATAAAAGTTTACCAAGTCGAAAATATTTTTTAAAAAAGCAAATTTTTTTTAGATCAATCGATGTTGTTGATGTTGTTGGATGTTTATTTATGTTTATTTATTGATCTTTTAGTCTGAAGTATGTCAATATACCTTTCAACAATTTAAATTTAAAAAATTTTTTTACTTATGTAATATTAAAAACATTCCAAGCTACAATTAAATCTTGATATAATAAATATGATTTGAAGAACAAATGGAAAGAGAATAATATTCAGAGAGACTGATATGAAAACTAATGATTGGTGTGAAAATCAATACAGTTTGAATAAAGCCAAGTTTTGATAAGGTATTTACAAATCCTGACGAGCGATCTCATCAACATAAAAAGATTTCTCGTTTCAGAACGATTACAGTAATGCGGAACGCTTAAAGGCACGATTTGTTGCAGCAGTACAAAAATATAAAAGAACTAAATATACTATGTATATGGCCAAATTTTCACAAATATGTAGATATTTATATAATTTATCGAAAAGCTATTATAACATAGCCATACCTTGAATAAATATATTATTTATAATTATAATAATCGTACAAAAATTGTGTTAGAGTTACAATAAATTGGTGGAAAAGTAGTGTACAGATATAATGTTATCGATTATCTTTTAATTCATCTATTAGTGTCCCTCACAGAGGCACAAGTCTTTTTTTTTAGATATTCGATACTCATCATGATTATAAGGTCTAATATTCCTGTCAAATAAAAAAAACTCGCGTTGCTGCAATCTCGATTTCCAAGTTTTTTTGTTTCCCTTTCTTGTTCTCTCTTCTCTAACTTGCGAATGAGAAAATAAATCGTACAGTGCAACGAAAGCGAAAAATCTCGTCTTCTTCACTTTACAGTGTTTCTAAGAGCAAAAAGTGCTGAAATTCAAATTTGAAAGTCAGAGAAATGCAAGCAAGAGCGCAGAGTCTACAAATAAATAAACAATCATTTTATTTCAAGAGAATCCTTACAATACCAACGAAACGATGACTATAAGCAAAAACAAAAACTTTCAGCACTCTAGGTGAAAATGATCTACAGATCTATGATCTTGATGAAAGCGTATAATTTTTTTTACACAAAAAGTTGTGATTTGATTTACAATATTACACAGGTCCTTAAAGTTAAGAACTTTAAAAAATTAAGAGACTAATATTAGCACCTGAAAACTTTTTCAAACTAGTTTTACAAAACGTATCTAAAGTAGAAATTTTGGAATTTGTGTCTTTTTTAGGTTCGAGATGACTTTAGTGGTTTCCATTGTTGGGTCCCCCGTGTCTATAGAAAAATTCGCACTTTGTCAAAAATCACTGTAAAGTGGTAGAAAACCTGGTCAGTACAAGTTATACATTATTTATACACAACGTTAGTTTACCACAGGGAGGCGTAGAATAATGTCACACTGTCGCGATGGTTGCTTAAGGTTTGTTAGAGTAGAGTGCAGCATTTCGCTTCCTTCTTGCGTTCACTCGCTTCCCCTTGATTCTCATGTGCTTTGCGAGCAGCTATTGCACGCATCAAGTCAAAAAATACCTGTAACAGATTTTCAGTATTTTAAGATATTTTTCTTTA
Source organism: Euceroptres primus (assembly GCA_037177015.1). Classification (NCBI taxonomy): domain Eukaryota; kingdom Metazoa; phylum Arthropoda; class Insecta; order Hymenoptera; family Figitidae; genus Euceroptres; species Euceroptres primus. The sequence goes on from JBAGKK010000173.1 coordinate 164,993, forward strand.
AAAAAAGTAAAGTCCGCAGAATTTCTACAATTTAAATTTATCTAAATTAATTCAATCCCTCTGAAGTATGTAAACATTAAAAAAGTCAACGTGTATAGAAGCAACGTAAAAAATGAACATGATGAACCATGCTGTGTGAAAGCTGTGATAAGCTGGCTATTCTAAAAACAATTTGACGATTGAAAACAAAAAGTCTTAAATTTGATAAGATTTGTGAATTTGATGTTAATTTAATAAAATTCATGTAATAAAACTGTGAATTTCATATAAATTCGTTAAAACTCAAAATTTAGATGTCAAACCTATAGAATAATGCACTTCTTTTTCTTCCTCTTCGCACGGTCCTTTCCACGACCATTACTCGCCGATTTGTCCTCAATCTTGCGCGACCGTATTTCACGCATCAAGTCGAAAAATACCTGAAAATTCGCAATTCATGCAGTTTCTAAAAGCATCAAATAAATTACGATGCATAAGAGCAATGCTCCGCCAACGAAAGCTCAATTTTTTCATCTTAATAGAGATGCACATGCTTCATTGCATTTACTATCTAATATATCAAAATGCAGTAAATCAAACTTGAAATAAAATAAGAATAGATAATTCATTTTTCTGCCGGAGAACGAAAAATAGTATCACGTATATGTATTCAATTTCCTGCTTTATTCATGTTTTTAAAATATTTCATGTGATGAAAAAAGGTTAATGAAAAAATTTCAGAAAGAGAGAAAGAGAAAGTGCGTCATCCCAGTCACATAAAAAAGCCAACATTGACAACATTTAGAGAAAAGCGTTTAAATGTAATTAATTTTTCTTTTTGATAGATAAATAGATTATTTTAGAAATTGTTCCTACAATATTTTTAAAGGTATCGACTCCCTTTTATACTTCAAAAGTCTCACCTTGTCGACGTTTTCTCTCGTCTTTGCGCTCGTTTCGACGTAAGGAACTCCCCACTGTTGTGATCTGCCCTGAGCTTCAGCTAACGAAACTTTTCTTTTCTCTTGAAGATCACTTTTATTTCCCACTAATAAAAAGGGAATGTTTTCGTCGTTTTTCACTCTGAGAATTTGTTCTCTGCGAAAGAAGAGCTTTAATTAAATTTAATTAATTAAATTAATTTAACTTAATAACTTGTTGCTCTAACCTGAATTCCTGTGTGGCTTGGAAGCTGTCATCTTCTGTAATAGAAAAAACACAGAGAAATCCTTCTCCACTTCGAAAATAGTTGTCCCTAATAGCTGCATAGTCTTCTTGTCCTGCCGTATCCAAAATATCTATTTGTACTTCCTCTCCATCTAACACAACTTTCTTCCTGTAAGAGTCTGCTTTCGTCGGTTCATAATCTTCCACAAACTAAAAGAAAACATACTTCTCATTAAAGTACAATTTAAATTTTCATAAGAGCTCTTTAGTATAAATTGATTCCTAATTGTTGGTATTTTCATTTAACTATAAACACACGTGTGTGTTTATAAGTCAATGACACAAAACTTCTTCCTTAATAGACATCTGAATAGTATGAGGTAACAGGTTATTAAACTATGTTTGATTCAGTATGAGGAATTTGATATTCCACCCACACACCTCGTCATACATGAACTGTAGAGTGAGAGCAGATTTTCCAACTCCTCCACTTCCAACCATGATGACTTTGTGCAATGCCTGAGTAGCACCTGGTTTCTTTGACATTTTTATTTCTTGTGCCTATTCACATAAAACATTTTACTTTTAAAAACATAATGAAAAATGTGCAATTTAAAATTATCACTTAAATTAATTAATTTTCTTTGAATAGAAGAATATAAAAATTAAAGCAGTAAATTAAAAAGTAATTTCTTATTTGATGGTGTTGGATGATAAAAGGATGTTTGTTCAGCAGATTTTTAAACTCATTATGGCAGAGTTTCGTTTTACACAGTTTGCAAAAGAACAGACGATGTATTGCAGAAAATAGAATTATTCCCACAAATTTACACGGTGGCGATGCAGATTGATTTGAGAGATGTGAACATTCCCTGTGAAAATCCCTGTTACTCTCATTACTGCTGAGAAAGACAGGATATGGAAATTATCTTGTCAGTGTGGGAAATCTGTAGTAAAGGGTCAAGTGTAAGTAATTATAAAGAAAAAGCTGCATAACTTTAGTCTCCAGAGTAGACACAACTTCTACCTTATGCAATCAGTTCAATTATTTTTCACTCGCCTTGTTGTGCAGTAAAATTAATGTAGCAGGGGAAAGTTATTATCTGTGAAGAAATAGAGTAATAGAGATTTGTTGTATCAAGTTCAACTCGCACATTCAAGTGCAGATATAAATTTTATTAATAATTTATTTTCAGTCTCTTTTGTAAGAAATTTTGATTTTTTTGAAGCAATATAATTTTTAAGAGTTTATTGACCTTGTATAAAATTTGCAGATTAAAGTAGGTATACTCTCTACTTTTTCTAATAAAATAAATTTTTATTTTAGATTAAATTAAATTATTTGAGTCGACATAGATAACCATTGAAAAATCTTTATTTGTAAAGTAACAAAAAATGAATTCAGCAAAACAAATGTGCATGAACCATGAAGGTGGTTTACTTGAAATGAGTAATGTACTTCACCCTGATAATGGATTTCGTTCCTTCCAATGCATTTTTAAGCACGTATGAAAGCAGATTAGAGGAAGCTATGAAACAAGTTGGAATATGATAAGTGAAATATCAACTGGACACCAAAACCAAAATAAAATTAGTGAAATGAGTTACATAAAAAGAATCTTTTCTAACCTATACCAAGTAAAAGAAATACAAAAAAACAAACAAAGATTTTGAACCAATTTCATCTCTTCATACCAAAACAAATACTAAATTCCTCAGTCGAAATCCCCTCAAACGATATTTGCTCGAAAACAAAAATAATACCGCAAACGTCACTTTTGACACCTGTCACTTGTCAATTCCATGAAATTTAAATCCTCAAAAAAATGAACAGATTTACTTGTTCACGATTATTGGAAACTCTTTTAACTTCACCAAAATGCAGGAAATTGGAATCTTTGATTCTCGTTTGGATATTTGAGGAAAAAAAAAGAGTTCTGGAGAATTTGAGGTTAGTTATCAAAGGACACAAGGTTGTGATAATTAATTCGAAGATTAAGGGCGTATACGAGAAATGAATAACGAAAAAGGCGGTGCCGCGCTGTCGTGATATCCTTCGATGTGCGGTTATAGCGCATATCGATTCCCCTTTCTCCTTGGTGGATACGAACCGATTGAAATTTTATAAAAATCTTTGCTGACTGAACCTCAACTTCTGAGTCAAAATCTCGACCTTTGGAAAAACTACCTTTCGGAATCAAATCACAATAAAAAGCTCTTGTGTGTATTCAGTATTCACGACCGCCGACTTTTGCTGACTTTTGCAGTCACGCGTTGATTCTCTCTTTCACCGCTGGGACTATAGCGTTCCGTAAATTCCTATACACAACTACATATAAATAATAAAAAAAATGTACACCTTTAAATTTACACTTGTGCATAAGTTGACGCATGCGCAGGATGAAAAATAAACCTTGCATGAATTTGAGGTTATGTTGGTCTCGAGATCCTCAAAATCTTTCAAACGTTGTCGCCGCAACGCAATTTTCCGAGAAACTTCCTCGAGTTTTGATTATTTTATACAGATTTTTAATTTAAGAGATTGATCTTTTTTATATTGATACTCAAGATGCGGTCCAAGGAACGATTTGTGACTCAAGAACTGTTATTTTTGAAAGAGACGTTTTCAATTGTTTCTTTATTTGTTTATTTGAAAACAATATGTAATCGATTGTCGTGCAGTTTTTAATGCGAATAGCATTTAATATTAAACTGGACGTGCAGTGGTTCCTGATTCATTTGAACAAGTTTAAATCTAAAACAAAATTTCCTTTTCACTTTTTGATAATATTTGATGATTTTAATTTTATGTCCCAACTATATTTTATTAATTGACTACTTTATTGATTTGACTACTAGAAGAAAATCGATTGACGCATAGTGATTAGTATACTAAGCATATATGTATATATGTGCTATAAAAATGAGTAGCATCAAATTAGAAGTTCAGTGGTCCCCGATCCATTCGAATAAGTTTATCACCTGGGGAACTGAGATATTTTTGTATGAAATATCGCAAATCAAAGACTCTGTCAAACCCTCCTGCATTAAAGTTTCGGATTCGACGACCGCTTATCTACTTGCCACAAACACTAGTCATCATTATGTCAAGTGCATTGATATTTATCCTCAAGCTGAACCGGATATTTTACTTGCTGTGGGGCAGGCGAATGGAAAAATCGTTTTGACAACCTTTGGTCCAACTGCCTTTGATTCTTTGGGGCTTGTAGGAAAGGAACTTGGTATGTTTCTTATGTTTGTTTTTCCTATGTTTATTTTTCAGTGTTGCTTTCATGTGAAATTGATTAAATATTTCTTGTTTAGCTCCAAAGCATGCAAGACAATGCAATGCTGTAGCCTGGAATCCAGTCGATCCAAACTTGATAGTTTCTGGATTAGACAAATATCGCACGGATCACTCAGTTCTTCTCTGGGATGTTCTAAGAAGTCCATCTGGTTCTGATAGAACTCATCATCATGGAACAAGTCAATCAGATTCAATCAAACCCATAGCAGAAGCTGGTGTTTCCGAAACGACTCATTCTCTTGCTTGGTTCAACAACGAACCAAAATGTTTAGTCGTTGGTGTAAATAACAAACAATTAAAGATTATTGATTTCAGAGGTAATAGAATAACTCTCTACATCTTTTAAGTATATAAGTCAAAATAATACATTTCCAGTAGAGATTCGAATTGAAATGGCTTTCTAGATTCGGTCAAGATAGCGAACGCGACTCCTACAAAAGCAGTTTACAGTTTATCAGTAAATCCACATAATGATTATCATCTACTCTCGCACGTTGATAATCAAATTACGATTTGGGATACTCGTTATTTCGAAAAACCTGTCCTCACTTTGTCACAGAATAGGCAAGTTACAAAAGTTTTGTGGTGCCCAACTAGAAATAATTTGTTGGGTTCGTTACAAAAAGATTCAGGTACGAAAAAGCATTTCTGATTACCACAGATATAACTTTTATGAGGATTAGTAAATAAAATAGATTTAATTTTTTTAGGGGCCTTGTATCTTCATGATATTCAACATTGTGGATCTGGAGATGATACGGAACCTGGTGCATTAGAAAGAACCGTCGTACCACCCTGGATGAGTCCAGCGAGTTTCTCCTGGCATCCCAAACACGTTAATAGGCTATTGGGTATTTCACAGCAAGGTGAAATAATCAAATATAATAATATAAAATAATTAAACCAAATGCATATAATAATTAAACCTAGAATATAATTGTAGGTTTGACTGACTATACAGTCTGCGAACGGATTACATTGAATTGGTCCACACGTTCACATCTCGTTTGGAATCAGGCAACAAAGGCATTTAAATATATCTGCAGCAGTGATAATATTTATAAAGCTTTCGACGACATTTCAATTTTGACTAAAACTCGCGCAATGAGCGAATATGGTTTAATTGTAAGTAATTATTTTAATTATTAATGGTAAGAAATTGAATTATTTCTAAAATTATTAAATTTAATTTTAGCCCGAATTGTCACAAAATGGAGAGCTAGCAGAAAACGAGACTTTGAAAAATCTCTGGCAGTGGCTTTACTTGAGTCAATCATTGGTGGAAGATGGAACCATTCCAAGTCCGGACAATAAACATCCTGGAGTTAGGTAAAGTTTTTAATTAAAAGCAAAACTAAATTTTAATAATTTAATTTAAAAATTTAATTTCTAGAATGGTTTTGAACCTCGATAGCCAGCAAAATGCCAGCAATGGTTTTCTAAAGTCTGAGCCAATTTATCGACCCTGGACCGATATTGGTTCGAATCACACTGCCAAAATGTACAGGTGAGAGGACTAAATTTTAAATTAAATTAAATTAAATTAAATTTCTTCTGATTATAGTTCTCCAGATCGCGACAAAGCATTACAATTGTGCGGTTGGCGATTTGAAAAAGATACAAATGCCCCCTACAGTAAATTATTTATCGAAAGACTGGAAAGAGAAGGCGCTTATCCTCGAGCGACTGCTATTTCCGTTTTCAACCTGTGTTTGCGTCAAGCGATAGAAATTCTTAATAGAGGTGCAACCAAAATGTCTTTGCCGACGAGTTTGAACTTGAATATTGTGGCAATGGCCTTGTCAGGTTTCTCGGAAGACAGAAATAGTATGTGGAGAGAACTTTGCTTAAAATCCAGATCTCAGTTGTCTGATCCTTACCTCAGAGCGACGTTTGCCTTTTTAACTGCTGACAATGACTCTTACGAAAATGTACTTGTAAGTTTGTTTACTACATTTTTTATATTGTAATTTATACTATTATTGCAATAATTTAAGAAATACTTTTATTTTTTAAGAACGAAAACGGAATGGCTGTGGAAGATCGAGTGGCGTTTGCTCTAATGTTTTTATCAGATAGCAAACTATTCGATTATTTAAAGAAATTGACTCAGAAGCTAAGCGACGAGGGAAACTTGGCAGGTTTTCTGCTCACAGGTATGATTAGAAAATTTAATCGCAATTTTCGTAAATTAAAATTAAATTTAATCAATTTAGGCGCTAGTTTGGAAGGTATTCAGCTACTAAACAGGTACCTCGAATTGACTGGTGATGTGCAAAGCTGTAGTCTCATTGCGATTAGAGCTCTGCCTCCAAAATTGTTACAAGAAAACCAAGTTCAAGTTTGGATAAACAGGTATTATTATGATTTATACATAAATTAAAATACGATGTACCAATGGATGACAAAACAGTTACAGAGGTTTGCTTGACGCTTGGAAAATGTGGAACCAGCGGGCGCATTTCGATATCACCATGAGAGCGTCGACAAACGAAAAACCACCGCAGCAGGTTTATATATCCTGCAATTTTTGTGGGAAGAGTATATCTTCTTTTATGCAGGGTCTCAGTCGTGCTAGAGGTCCTTTTGGTAGATTGGGAAATACTTCAAATAAGTTGAAGGTACTCAAATTCTTTTTTACGCCAAAAAATCTCTTATCTAAAAGAAATCATTTTTGTAGATGTCAGCTTGTCCTGGATGTAGGAAACCTTTGCCTAGATGTGCTATTTGTTTGATGCATATGGGAACTGTAAGTGGATTGCAGATGACGACGAATGCAAATAGAAATGAAGATGATAGCAAATTAACTGAGTTTAACAATTGGTTTACCTGGTGCCAAACTTGTAGACATGGTGGTCACGCAAATCATATAACGCATTGGTTTCAGTATGTATTGATAATTGTCCTTTGATATTCTTATTTTAAAAGTATTTGTTATGGATTTTTCTTTTGTTACAGACAACATTCCGAGTGTCCAGTCACGTCTTGCACCTGTCGATGTTTTTCACTGGATGCCTCCTGTAAAGTAGGAGTCGGAAGTTCCTAATATATTGTACATAATTTTTGTATTAAAGTTTTAAATGGAAAATAAGCCAATTGCAGTTTAAATTAATTTTATTACAAAATAAAAAAAAATCATTTCAACACCTTGTAATCGACACTAAACCTAGTTAAGGTTTCAAGTAATTAGAAGATTTTAATTTTTAATTAAAAGATTCGTGATGCAATTGGGTTTTCCTTAGAAAGGCTGAGTTGTGGCATCGGAAAAGCGCCATTTTTTGTCTCCAAGCAGGTTGTAAAGTAATAAAAGTTCGGTGTACTGTGCGGCCGCTATAATTTAAAAAAATATATTTTATTAATACATGGTAATTTATATTATTATTTTAAAGTCTATGTAAAAATTCTTACAGAAATCTTCGGTTATTTCAAGTGGGAAATGATGAACAGAGTTAGCTAACAACGTGGATTTAGATTGAACAGTACCACAAACTTCGAAATAGCCTTCTGAACCTCCATCGATTGGTTCTGGTAAAGTTACATTGAGTTTCACGTCGTCTGTTGTCTGAAGTTCTATGTATTTCCCATTTGGGCTAATCTAAAACGGAACAAAACACTGCATATAAAAACTGAAATTTATTTTTAAACTTGAGATGATCATTTATTTATTATTTTGGTAAAATAAATCGGTCATAAGACAAATAAAATGCATAAAAATAAAAACATTGATAACAATGAGACGTTGAAAAATCGTTTTGCTCTTTGTCAAAAACAAAATCCATAGGTTAAAAACTCGTCTTGCAAATTTTACGATTTTTAAAACACCTGGTGATTGAACGAACATTCTGTAATATTCGGTACAAGATTCAATTTTTAAAAAAATATTAGTATGTAGTTAAAAACTTTTTTTTTACCATCCCAATTTTTCCAAAGACAATAACTTCTTCGCCAATGTTTTGAGGTAAATCTTGACCTCGCATTCGTTTTCTAATCATTTTTGCGTGAATTAAAATTTTGAATCACTATTATCTATAGACAAATTTCTTCTTCTTCTCTAGGGTTGAAAAGCGGTGAAATGACAAAATGTGCCGCGCAGTACGTGGAGAATAGGAGTGAGGCCTCCAGAAAGAGACAAACTGCAGAAAAACTGGACAAATATGCAGGGTTGCGTACTGGGCTTTTCATACCTCATCTTGCCAGCTAGGGTTGTAAAGTTTCATGAAACTTTGACCAAATGAAAAGTTTCATGAAACTTTGACCAAATGAAAAGTTTCATGAAACTTTGGAAACGTTTCAAAGTTTCCAAAGTTTCAAACATTAGGGCGGAAAAATTCAAAATATGAAAAATACTATTAAGTATTAAATATAAACATTTAATAGTATCCTTTGTGTTTCAAAGCCAATCGATTCAACTAATTT
>JBAGKK010000173.1:181418-207199 GCA_037177015.1 Euceroptres primus
ATATTAGTTATCCACTGCAATCAAATATTGATCCAAAATTAAATAAATTCATTTCAGTTTTTGGCATGCCAATAATTGAGCTAAGGTGCCAAGAATTGGTTCTCTTACCATAATATTTAAATATGTTTCTTCTGAATTGAAAATTGTATAATTAAGGGTATTAAAAGTTTTATATACATACATATACTTATATTATTTTTTTGTATTCACTTAAAATATATTTTTAGTTCATATTTTTTTTACTATCTTTTAACAGTTGCTAGTGCAAAATTAAAAAAATTTTGCAAATGTTGAGGGCTAGTAATTTGTATATTATGTATAAATAATATATAGATAAATAACTATAAATACTATTAATTTGACGTACAATTTTTGAAGATTTAAAATGTATTCCAAACATTTTTAAGTGTTTTCAATTGAAAATGATTTAATTTTTAACGATTTAATTTCTTTAATTATTAAATCATAATTCAAAATTTATCAATTAATTTTTAACGTTTTTAATTCAATAATGCCGTTTAATTAAGAACATTAGCAATTAACTGAAATACATATTTTAAATATGTATAGAATTTTTAGTACGTGTCATTATATCATTTTCAACCCGGAGGAAACGTATTGAAATATTATTGAAGAATAATTAAAACTAACAATTATTTTTGTTAAATTTTGAGCATACAATGTGAGTAGAAAATGTATATAATTTTATGTATATAATTCTAAAAATTATTATATTAAATCAATAAAAATTTTGATATAGTTTTCTTTTTTAAAGAGCATCTTCTAATTTCTTCAATTTACATTGCATTGCATAATATTTTATGAAAAAGGTAATACTTATAGGCTACTTAGTGTTTAACTCCTGTAAATATAAGGAAAAATTGCTAATGAGTAAATAAATAATACAAATTTATGTTTACTTTTTAAAATAATTATTCACTTCGCTTCAGAAGGGCGTAATTTAGAGATTTAAAAATAATGAAGTGTGAATATTGCCGATTCATTCACCACATGATTTAATAATCATTTTTACTAACTTTTATACAGTAATAATTTATTCACACTACCAATTAATTTAGTAGAAAAATCTATTACTGAAGTTAAATTCAATATTGTGACTGAAGTGAATTAACAGTATTTCACTGTTAGTCAGACTGAAAATTAGTAAAAATGGTTATCAAATCATTTGGTAAACAAAGCGACACAATTTCATTAGTCAAAAGTGACTACATATTACAAATTTAGAGAGTATGCATAAATACACGTTATTACCACAAATGTATGCATTTCATTATAATTAGATCTAAAAATTACTCCCTTTCAAAGCGAAGTGAATAATTATTTAAAAAAAGCAACCACGAATTTCTAGTATTTATTTTATTTAGTAGTATTTATTTAATTATTTAAAAAAGGAAACTATATTAAAATCTTGATTGTTTTAATGTACTTACATAGAATTATAGTCATAAAATTGTATATACATATATTTCATACTCAAATTTGACGAAAATGATTTTTAAATAATATTTAAATACGTTTCCTCTGAATCGAAAATTAAATAATGAAGTGTATTAAAAATTCTATATAAATACATATACTTATAGTATTTTTTTTGTATTCACTTAAAAAATAGTTTATTATTTTCTTTTATTATCTTTTAACAAACGCTAATGGAACGTTTCACGCGCGCTTCAGCGCGCGTATAAAATTGCTAGACCGAATCCATTTCAAATCAGGCAGGCAGAACAACTTCAAGTTACAGAATCGGTCGTCTATGAAATATATTGTTTTTAAAAGGAAATAAGAAGACACGTATTTTACAGTTATCAGAAAAAATACATTTTCACGAAGTTATGAGAATTTGAATTTTAAGCTTCTTTTTTTTTAAAACAACATTTTTCTTTAAACTTTTATAACTTTAGACTTAATTAAGATATTTGAGTTTTCTTTCCTGATTATGGTGAGGTTTATTGGCCCTTTTTAAAATCTGCCCGAAAATTTAAAAAATATTGAAAATTCGCAAAGTGGCGACGATTTTTTTTTTTTGAAAAAAATGAAAGACGATTTTCTCAAAAACTCCACCTTGTTTTTTTGCCCAAATTTTTTGTTCTAAATTACTACTCATGTGATGAAGAAAATAGATAAGTTGCATGCGGGCTAAACTACTCTTGTAAACAGGAGAATTTTTTTTATTGAACTCGAATGTTCAAATTTTTCCTTCAACTGACGGCACATACGAAAAAATATCAATAAAAAACGCTACTGTTATAAAAAAGTTCTACGCAAAAGATCTCTTAATCTTTTATGATATCTTGCTTTGTTTGTGAGAAAAATTCGAAAATGCTATTTTGTAAAAACAGAAATTATCTTGGACTCAAAAATGGTTTCGCCAACATAAAACTCTCTGAATGGTTTCCTGATGTAAACAAATTTTTTAAAAATATTTGATAAAATTAAAACGATGGGTTTTTCGATGAAATTACTATTTTGTGTTTGCAGAATTCAATTAAAAAAATAAGATCGATTATATTGAAAACCCCATCTTTTAAATTTTTTCATATATTTTTCAAAAATTTATGTTTATATAAGGAAATTATCCAGCGAGTTTTATATTGGCCAAACCATTTTTGAGTCCAGGACAATTTATGTTTCTACAAAATCACATTTTCGAATTTTTCTCACAAACGATGCAAAATATCATAAAAGGTTAAGACGTCTTTTGCGCAGAACTTTTAAAAGCATCAAACCTTTTTGTTGATATTTTTTCGTATGTGCCGTCAGTTGTAAGAAAAATTCGAAAATTGTATTTCATTTAAAAAATTCTCCTGTTTACAAAAGTAATTTAGCCCGCGTTAAACTTATTTATTTTTTTCACCACATAAGTACAGATTTACCAAAAAAATTGGGGCAAAAAACAAAGTGGAGTTTTTGAGAAAATTGTCTTTTAACTTTTTCAGAAAAACCGTCGTCATTTTGCGAATTTTCAATATTTTTTTAATTTTCTGGCGGATTTTGAAAGAGGCAAATAAACCTAACCATAATTAGGAAAGAAAAATTCAATATATTAATTGAGTCTAAAGTTATAAAAGCTTAAATAAAAATGTTGCGTGTTTTTTTTTAAATAAGCTCAAAATTCAAATACTCATAACTTCGTGAAAATGTATTTTTTCTCAAAACGGTAAAATGCGTGTCTTCTGATTTCCTTTGAAAAACAATATATTTCATAGACGACACATTCTGTGACTTAAAGTTGCACTGCCTTCCTGATTTGAAATGGATTCGGCCGCTAGTGTAAAATAATCCTTTTGGAATCAGGGTTCGTCCATATATTACGTAACGCTTGTCGTATATTCCTGTCTCTCTCAGATGCACGAGAATCATATTTCCTTCTCTCTCACATTAGTGTTACGTAATATATGGACGATCCCTTACCATGGAATCTAAATTAATAAAAGCAAGTTCTTATATGAAATTTTGTGACAATTAAGAATTATGAAATTCTAAATTAAATTTTTTCAAAATTAAAATGTCAGGTGGAGTTGAAACATTTTCATGATATAAGTCTTCGTTTAGAAATTCGAGATAAAACTGGGTTGTGGATGAGCGAGGAAAGAAATTGGAAATGGAGAGAAAACTTTAATTAAAGTTTCGTAATTGAATTTTAATATTTTTCATGTGAAATACCTTCTCTAACCGAGTACAAAGCAATAACTTTTTTTTCTTTGACCTCTTTCTGTTTTTTAAAGTTTTTAATTTGCTGCTCGTTTTGCAGGTCTTGTTGTGGTTTCACTACACACTTTTATTTTAAGCTTCTGACCTCTAGCTGCGTGGGATGAACGAAGCACCAGAAAAGTCTTTTTTGTAATTATTATACTGGATTTCTTCACGTTTTATTGCATGTTTTTCTGGAGAGGAAAACGATTGTATGATAATACTCTCGACGTGAAATGATCAACAAGTCATCAATAGATATCTTTAGATTTTCTGTAGGAATGTTGTTTTGGACGAAGATGACTAGAATTTGAAACACTCTCTATATAAAAAATACTGAAAAAGAGGACGAAAATAATGCGAGAATGGAGGTTTTTACAAAATAATTGATATTGACAGAGTTTTTGGAGAGGAGGACCAAAAAAATGTGAAAATTAATTGAAAGCTAGAATGGGTTTTGATTTGAGAGCAGTCAGATTGAAAATCTGATTCCATCCGCTGTACTCTTTGATTAAATTTCAAGTTTAACCAGTCCGTAATAAAAAGGACTAGCTCGATGGATGTAGGTATACGTTGCATGGATTTCACGCCAGGCAGACACATATCGTTCTAGCCAGTGTAGCGTATAATCTTTAAATCCACCTATATGCTCGTGGATCCCCAGCTATTAATCAGATTCTCGATAGGGATAAAGCTGGGCGCCAGAGTGATTTTTACCGAGTAGTTTTTGCTCTTCGGCGGATGGGGTGGCCCAGGGTTCAAGAGGTTAATGCAAGGTGGCAGCACCACCCTAAAATTTCCAAGGGTGCAACTTTTGAATGAGATAAATAAAAGTCACTTATCCAGGCAAAAGATTTCCTTATTGTTTCTTTGTTTTCTATATTTTTTAAACTTAATTTAAATCGATAAAAAACTTGGTTTTGATCTAGGAACTCACAAGGATAATTCGGATTTCTTTTAGATGTACATACTGGTTAAAAAATATAGGATTACAATCCTATTCAGAAATTGGCAACGAGTACAGCTGATGGCCTTGTGATTCGATATGAGTAAAATTTCAAGAATCAGTCATATTTGTGTGACTAACCCAGTAAAATCGTTTTACTGTGATTGTGCTGGCTAGATACTCCATTCTAAATATAATGGCCAAAAATTTTGTTGCTAAAGCCAAAACTTTATTTGCTACAATATTGATTATTGTTTCTGTCCTTTGGGTGTTTATTCTCTCAAAACCTCTAAGAGGTTCAAATTATATCGTTTCTCCAGAGCTATTTTTCTTTCCACAAAAATCTATTACAAAAAAAATCTGCTCCCATAGTTTCAGTCCAATTCAGTGGTTTGAAGGGAAGTTGAGGTTTATGAATGCCAAGTCAGTAAACCAAAAAAAAAGATTTAATTCGATTCTCTCACACTCTTTTAGCCCCAATTCGAAAGTGACGTCAGTTTTGATTTCGGAGCATTGAAAGTTTCATGGCACTCGAGTGTAGTAGGTCCATTTTGGAAGGTAATAAATTGACTTATCCATCCGTTCATCTCTCTCTCGTAAAGGACCTAGATCACGTGTGGTGGGCGAGGAACGACCCGTGCATGTGCAGACAGTCTGGACGGGTTGGTTCAGGTGCGAAGAGGGCTGGCTATAGGCTGTAAGTGGAATATGGTTTGGGGCTTGGGAAGTTGGGGGTGGTTGGGTGGTTGAGGGCTTATAGCGGTGCTCTACGCTGTTCTTCGCCACGTAGCGCCATGCTAGGCCATGCCAAAGAGAGAAAGCGGAAATGGCTCGAGTGGAAGGAAGACAGAAATTTGAGAAAGAGAGTCGGAATTTTGTGAAAGAGACGGAAGCGGAACGAGCATCCGAGAGAGAGAGTGAGAGAGAGTGATAGGGGGGGGGAGTTGGGCTGTGGCTGTGGCAGGATTGGTCGGCGCTGGGGTTTGTCAGTGGGGGGTTAAAGGGGTGGCCGAAAGCAGGGGGTAAATGGGGGTTCGAACTCGCGGGTTGGCTCACTCTGCGGCTCCCGCCGCTCGGGAGCAGACACGCGGGGCCAAAATAACTAATTTGAACTATTTTATTAAAAAAATTTGTAAATAACACTAAAACAAAAACTCACACACTCTCTTAAACCACTACTATTTCTAATCGCTATCTAAAATTCTGTAAAAAAAAGGAAAGAAAAGAAGAAAGCAAAACGAGAAACTTCCGCTCCGTTCCGTGGAAACAAAGAGAATTTTTAAACAAAAGAGAAAGAAAAGCCATCTATTTTCTGATTCTAATTCCGCCGCGGCGAGCGTAAATCGTTGTTAAGGACTTGAAGCGAAAAACCGGTTAAAAAAAACGCGTACTTTTTTTCAGTTTCCATCTCTATCTCGCTAATCTCTCTACACTAACTCTACTCTACGTGTGACCCTTACATTATTTTGTCCCCCGCGTGGGATGGGTTCAGTGTTGTAACTTAGGATATAAGAAGAACAAAGTTCCGCACAAAAAGGAAAAAGCAAAGGACTGGGGAGTGCAAAGATAGTGTGAGAGAGAGAGAGAGAGAGCAAGTCGAGGGGAGAACGAGGCGATAAGAAAAATCTGGTCCTGATCCTGGAACGTGTTCTTTCTTGGTTCCTGGATGGATTCGAGACTCATTTTGTATGTCTTTTGTAAAAATGGAAGATGAGAGACTTTTAACACGTGGAGGCTGAAAACTGGTGGAGAGAAGAGGAGTGAACAAGGAATCATCCAACGAAAGGCTGTGCAATATCGTCCTGGGGATGTTCTGCCGTTTTGCAGAGTCCCTGCGAACTGTCCCAACGGAACGAACGAATCCGACCAAGTTTATCGCCTCTGATCCCTTCTCCTGACAGAAAAAGGATCGACAATCGTCAAAGGCTCCTCGATCAAAGTATCTTGGATCAAAGAATCATCGATCAACGCATTCTCGTTCAAAAAAATCCTGGGTCCTCAACTCGTCGCTCAAATTCATCCCTAAAAATCATCATCAAGCGTTTTTAATTCTAGTACCTCCGCGGGAAAGACTTTTTCGAATTCAAATTTCATCTCGGGAGTAATAAATATAAATTAAGAGTAATTTGTGCCTCGTGAGGGAGTTTTAAGCAGAGTATCAGTGCGAGCCTTCTCCGTCGAGAGTTTCCTTCTCTCGTATTCGCTTTTATCCGAGTTTGTATTTATATAATATAATCCGCAGTAAGAAGTCATTTTAACCTCTAGACGATTGAGATAATTTTTAAATAATTCTTAAATAATTTCTAAATAATTCGTTGAAAATTGGTGGAGTGAAACGATGGCGGGCTATAATCACGCGAATCCCCAGCGTGTCGTCTACCACGCGACCTACCCGACGCCTCTTGCCCCAAGTGAGTCTTCCTCACGCTATGCTATTAGATATATATTTTTCTTCTGTTGTACGCTTGTAGTTGTATCTTGTCATGACGCCACGACGAGTACGTCGCTCGTCATGACGTCGGAAGCATCCATACGCTTTGAGACGTATGCAGGGTCACGATCGACCTTTTGATAAAGCTGGGCATGATGGACAGAATCACTTAAGTTTCGTTTCATGTGAATTTTCATGCAAGACGGAATTTTAAGAGCTTTTTCATCTGAAAGAACCAAAGAATATTCGCATTCTTAAAGATTTAAACCAAGAAAATTTCATTTGATTCTCAGCTGAAATTTTTTCATATATGGGGCATTATTTCTCAAGTGCATCCACCCCAAAAAATAAATTTCTCCGATCGGGCTCAAATTTACAAAAAGTTTAGTCCTATTAGATTGCACTTCAAAAAAAAAAAGTTGATCAGATTGGTCGAAAATTCGCCGAGGTAGAGGGAGTGAAATTTTAGATATTTCGGATATGAATATCCTTTTATGTATGGCATATAAAAAATTTTGACCCAAACGTTTTCGATAGATTATTTTCCAATCTTTCAAATGAAATAAGAAAAATGTTGAAAAATTCAATTTTCAAAATTCAAAAATTTAGCCATCATTTTTGAAAATCAAAAATATTTTTAATTTTTTTTTCAACTTCGATCCTTTTTTTTTCTTTTTTTTTTTAAACTAAAAATAAAGCTTGAGATGCTTACTTTCAGATCCTTGAATAAAAAAATGTCGTTTTTTGTTGTTTTCGAAAAATTGAATTTTAAGTAACCTGGTAAATTCAAAAAAATTTTCCGATGCGCGAAAGAAATTCGGAAAATTGTTTGCATGTGCAGTTTTTAATATGAAACAATATTCTAAACACAAAAATTAAAAAAATTTGTTGATTTTAGAATTTTTTGAAAATTTTCAAAAATGAAATATTTTGAATTTGGTTAATTGTGCATTTTCAATGTGTAATTTACATGTAATGTACATAATATAAGTATAAATGTTATTTTTACAATAAAAATGCGCAATTAACCATATTAAAAAAATTTCATTTTTGAAAATTGTCAAAAAATTCTAATTTATATTGTATAATCCATCCATCCATCCATTATAAATCCATCCATATTAAAGTCAACAACAATTTTTTTTTGAATTTCTGTTTTTACAATATTGTTTGTTATAAAAAATTGAACATGCAAAAAATTTTTTGAAATTTTTTCGCGCAGAAGAAAATTTTTTTGAATTTTCCAGGTTACTTAAAATTCAGTTTTTCAAAAACAATAAGAAACGACATTTTGCTATTCAAGGTCTGAAAGTAAGCATTTTCGCTTCATTTTTAGTTTTAAAAAAAGAAAAAAAAGGATCGAACTTAAAAAAAAACAAAAATATTTTTGATTTTCAAAAGTGATGGCTAAATTTTTAATTTAAAAAAATTTTTTTATTTCATTCGAAATATTGGGAAAAAATCTATCGAAAACGTTTGGGTAAAAATTTGTTATAATTATGCTATACATAAAAAGATATTTATATCCGAAATAGATGCTCTTTGCGCAAAGTACAAAAATTTCACCCCCTCTACCGCGGTGAGTTTTTGACCAAACTGATATACCTTTTTTTTCTAAGTGCCATCTAATAAGACTAAACTTTTTGTAAATTTGAGCCCGATCGGAGAAATTAATTTTTTGGGGTGGATACACTTGAGAAATAATGCCCCATATTTTAATTAAACTTCTTTATTCAAAGTAAAATTTGGTTTGTAACAAATTTTATTTGGCAGTGAGAAAGCTAACATCAGGGTGGCCGTAGGTCAGGGAAAATCTGAACGTAATTTAAAAAAAAAGAATGTTCTAACCTCATTAGCTTCCGATTTACGGCCTTCCAAAAATTCCGGTTTTTTTCATTTTTTAGCCGGAAATCGAAAAACTGTGTTCTTTGGAAATAAATCGTTTCCTATATGTCACAGGAGAAAGTTCTACGAAAATAAATTATAGAGGGTTAAAATCGGCGTAAATTAAAAAAAAGAATGTCCTAGCCCAAACAGATCACAAGTTATGACCTAGTAACTTGGACCCTTTCTCTATACAAAT
Source organism: Euceroptres primus (assembly GCA_037177015.1). Taxonomy (NCBI): domain Eukaryota; kingdom Metazoa; phylum Arthropoda; class Insecta; order Hymenoptera; family Figitidae; genus Euceroptres; species Euceroptres primus. Next base: position 190,590 of record JBAGKK010000173.1, read on the forward strand.
ACTAAAGTGCATCGTGGAATGTAATTATGGCCATATTTTAACATTTCTGTAGCTCATTTGTTTAAAAATGAATAGTTAAGTCATTTTTTATCAATAAACAAAAAATTATTTAAAAAAATGTTACCTCCTCGTGCCTGAAATATACATTTCTTGGTATTTTTGAGCTACAATTCCTCCCAAGGAGGCTTAATGCAAATTAAAAAACTACCAATTCAATATTTACTGATATTTTATGAATAAACAAATGTTTCTTCTTCGTTTTCAAAAAATATGCATTTTTTGTCATTTTTTAAATGCAATTTCGCTCACAGACTCTTACTACATCTTTAAAAAATACCAATTCGATATTTACTGACTTTTTATGAATGAACAAATAAATGTTTAAACAAATTTTTCCTTTTCGACCTCAAATATGCATTTTTTGGCATTTTTGAGAATATCGACTTGGTATATTTTTAAGATGTAATAAGAGTCTGTGAGAGAAATTGCATTTAAAAAATGCCAAAGAATGCATATCTGAGGACGAAGAGAAAACATTTGTTTAAATATTTATTTATTTATTCATGAAAAATCAGCAAATATCGAATTGATATTTTTTTAAGATGTAATAAGAGTCCGTGAGAGAAATTGTATTTAAAAAATGCCAAAAAATGCATATTTGAGGACGAAGAGGAAAAATTTGTTTAAACATTTACCACCATCTTCAATTTATTTGTTTAGTCATAAAAAATCAGTAATTATCGAATTAGTATTTTTTTAATTTGCAGTAAGCCTCCCTGGGAGAAATTGAAGTTCAAAAATACCAAAAAATACATATTTCAGGCACGAGGAGGTAACATTTGTTTAAATAATTTTTTGTTTATTTATAAAAAATAACAACTATTCATTTTTAATCAGTTGAGCCACAAATGTTCAAATATGGCCATAATTACATTCCACGATGCACTTTGTTATCAGTATAGAGAAAGGGTCCCTGTTACAAGGCCATAACTTGTGAACTATTAGGGCTAGGACATTCTTTTTTTTTTAATTTACGCAGATTTTAACCCACTATAATTTATTTTTGTAGAACTGTCTCCTGTGACATCTAGGAAACTAGTTATTTCCAAAGAACACAGATTTCCGATTTCCGGCTAAAAAATGCAAAAACCCCAGAATTTCTGGAAGGCCGTAAATCGGAAACCAATGAGATTAGTACATTCTTTTTTTCTTTAAATTACGTGTACTTTTATCTACTTTCATTCATCCTGTGGCATCTTTAATGTTAATTCATGTAGAAATGAGTTACTTTCAAGAAATTGAACTCATGTCATTTACCCCTAAAAACAGGCCGAAAAGGGTCGACTTTTAGAGATGATAACTCGCGATTTATTATAGTTAGAATATTCTTTTTTGATTTAAATTACAGATAATAACGTCTAGTTTAATTCCTCTGTGAACCATTTTGACATGTGATCCCGGATCCGAGATACTCGTAAAGCAAAAAAAAGAGTTGTGATTTTTAGCAAAAAATTGAAAAAATTGTTTTTTTTTTTGGAAAGACTACAACTTTTTAATTATTTTTCCTAGAAAACTTTTTTTTTTAGTTTTTCTCAGTATTTCTTCTACTTTCTTTTTTGTATAATGCATTATTCCGCTACGATACGGAAAGCAACAAACCACAGGTACATGATTTTTTGCTCCTTTTTCAAACAATTTTCTGGGTTACCGGGCAAAAACCTTGTCACGAAACCTGAAGCGATATTTTGCACCTCAAAATGAAGCGCTTTATTAAAAAATTTGGTTTTTTTACTGTACCAGATTTACACCATTTTCTCGACCAGATGGTTGGACTATCAGTAGGACGAAATTTAAATAAATACAAATTTACAAAAATCCATATTAAATTATAAATTTGACGAATTGTACGTTTGCTTTGCTTTATTCGGGATATAAAAGATAACTAAATGTGATAACTATAAAAGATAATTATAAAAAATAACTAAGAAATGTGAACATTCAAATTCTGAAGTTAAAATATTAATGGTCAGAGAAAATTAAAAATTGATCAGTGAAAAGTTAGGCAATTTAGAAAATGAAATTTTACGGTCACCCTGTAATATTCTTCACACAGTAAAAAAGAATACTTAAAATTGTTGCACCTTAATATAATTAAATTCAGTAAAATTCATCTTAATTTAAGCAATATTGTTCTAAATTCAATACCACGTTACTTAAAATCAAATCAATATTGCTTGAATTAAGGCAAATTTTACTGAATGTAATCCAAACCATTTTAAGGTGGAACAATTTTAAGATTTTTTTTTTACTGTGCAGTTCAAATTTATTGGATATCGAAAGATGTTGGCAAATTATTGATGAGAAAAACCTTCTCACCCTTGGATGCAGCAATGTTTTGGTTCCGATGCTTATACTCTCATTTAATCTAATTTGCATGTTTCATGAACCATTCGGTAATCACATTATTCGCATTATCTTTTGCCTGCTTTCCGTTTCTGTTTTCACGGTATAATAAATATGTGAAAACATAAAAGTGACTCCATTCCAAAGCAATGAAAACTTGATGTTTATTTTATTTTTTATTTATTTATAGTTTATTTATCCATTCTTAAAATGGGAACTAGATAATTAAGTAAAAGATTTTACTACAAATTTTAACTCAAAACTTTTTAATTCATGTTTGGATATTTCTCTACATTATTATATGATATGTTGACATTGAACAGAGTTTATAACAACCTATGAAGCAATTATCAAGACAAATATTTCATGTCCAGATGGATTACGTGATTAACTTCTCGTACATGAAATCAAATTTCATATTAATGCGTAATAATGGATAAATGGTGATTCGGGATGCAATTTCAAAATTGTATCAAGGGAGTTTATCACTCGAGATCAAAATAGTAATTAAAATCTATAATTACTAAAACCATCACAAATGCTAAATTTATTACTGAAACTTTCGCTCTAATAAGCTCTCATTGAGAATTTTTTTATTCTTTTTGAAAACCTGTTGGGTAAATTTCAATTTTATATATTTTGGTTTTTAAAAAAATGGCGCTAGCCATTAATCTTTTAAGATTTGTTACCACTCTTATTTTACTAGTTGTAAAATTTCTCCAAGAAACTTAGGGGTTCTTTTGGTAAAACTATGTTTTAAAGAGCTTGTCGTAACTTCAAAGTAAGACGTAAGTTGTTTTAAGTAAGCAAAGTGCTGACGGCTCGATACGAGTTCCCCCTACTCCGTTTCTAAAGTTTGAAACAATGCTTTGACCGAATACAGTCTCTTTCAAACTACACGCGATTGAAAGAGAGATTTGCCATCAGCTTATTGGATACAAACTAGGATTTATTGATCAGAAAGTAAAACAAAATGCTACCACTTTCAGATTTTTATTTGAAATTTATTTTTCATTTTATTTAACACCATTATCAAGGAAATTTAATAGTAAATTTCTTAAATTTCAAAAAGGATACTAGAAATGCTGAAAGATAATGCATTTTCGAAATTGATGGAGGAAAGCTTAAACAATCTTATAAGTTGTACAAGACTCCGCACAAAAAAAAATAGCCATAATTGGTTCAAGTCTTTTTGGGAAATTTCTTCTATTTTTACGAACTACAAAATAAGTGAATATTAATCAAATTCACCGGGACTTCTTTTCTTCGTGTTTCGTGCGGGGTCCTTTTACAATTTAAACAATTTAAAAAAATTGTATTTCTCTTTGAAATATTTTCATGATGTCTTTTTATTAAAACTGAAATTATTGCATCAGGATTGCTTCTGAAAGATCAGTTTTCACTTTTCAAAACTTTTTAAATATATTTTGATCAAAAATAAAAAATTTTCTCTATCGCCTTCAAAAAATTACTTGCCTCATATTTAATATTGAGTTTATTGCAAAAATAACAGAAAAGCTGTTTATTAAAAAATGTTGGCATTTTAATAAAAGTTAGACAGTAATTGAAGAATTCAAATTATTTTTCGAAATTGAATTGTATTCACTAGATTAAAATTAGTCTATGGACAACTGCCATATTTTGAATTATATATTCTTGGAAAGAAATGATATAGAAAATTACTATTATTGCATCACAAACCTGTCTTTTCATTTTAGCTAATTTTAGTTTTAGTTATTTTTGTGCCAAAACTTACATTTTGAGATATTTAACGAGAAACAATAATTATACCGATACGAGAAACAATAATTCATACCAATACGAGAAACAATAATTCATACCGATACGAGAAAAAATAATTCATACCAATATACTTTTTTGATCAAAATTAAAAAAATGTTTTTTTTGCTTTTCGAAAGTGAAAAATAAATTGAATTGAAAACTTGTAGGATAAAAATGTTTGATAAGTCATTTGGTAATTATAAGAATTTGGTGATTATAAGAATTAAATTTCTAATTTCCAACTAAAATTCCATCAGAAAGTAAAATTGTATTCAATTCCACTTTAATCCCTTCGATACACAAATTCTTCTTAATACATAAATTCAAAGTTATTTTTTGAGGATAACTTTCAACTCAAATTAACTCAAATTCGATTTTTAATTATTTCTCAAATGTGCCTAAAATTAGATTCTTTTTTTTTTCAAATTTTGTTGTCCATTTACTTGAATTCCAAATACGTAAAATATTGATAAATTGATATCTTACAATGGTTTTTGAATTTAATTCATTCTTTACTTTATTCTAATGCTTCTAATGATATACATTACTTAACAATAAAATTTCATTTCATTCCATATATTTATTAATCCAACAATAAAATAAGAAACGGTTTTATGTTAAAATAAAATTTTTTGTCTACAAGTATATAATGAAAAAATAAAATAACAGATAAGAGTCTAGGAATTTAAATCTTGAAAAACTGATTGCCTTTTAAATTGGAAGCCATCGATTGGCATGAGCTATCGAGTCACGTGCTTCTTTTGGGTGGAGCAGGAAGGAGTGCTTTTTTCGTAACGATCGTGGAAGGGGTCTTTCCTAGTGAATCTTATTTTCGTAAGCAACGAGATTTCGCGAAGCCAGTTTCATACGATCAGGGCATTATTATTTGCGCGCAATTTAACCCGCGTCTTTCTTGCATCCGTACATCCTTACATATACAATATACATATACGAAACAAGGCTGACCCAGTTCGTGTTGGTAGACCGATTGTTAAAATTTATCCGATTGCGAGGCAGTACTTTGTATGGAACAGGGTCACACAACGCGATCTTAGCAGTCCATTCCGATAGTTTGCAAAGTATACTGCGCCGGTATTCGAAACTACGTTCCGTTTTATATTGCTATTAATCATTCCACGCTCACGTGGCTCTTATTAATCTTATAAATCACCTTCCTCTATAATCATGCCGCAAAGTCATTAACGAAACTTGTCCAATTTGCCCACGTTAGAGACATTCGCGTTCCAAAAGTCGAATTTAGTGACTATAAGTTCCAAGTTGTGAGTTGCAAGTCGCCCCTTGATGCTTTCAGGGGACGTGACTCGACGATTGGTCACAAATTTCACCTTGAAGGAGTCCCTTTGAGACTCTGGTCACGACATTCAAGCGAGAATATCAATTTTGATCATTTTTGCTATTTTTATTTGGTATTAACCGCAGGAACATATTTTTAATATTCTAAACACCTGTATGATTAGATATGATTAGATATGATTAGATATAATTAGATATTATTAGATATGATTAGATATGATTAGATATGATTAGATGTTATTAGATATGATTAGATATGATTAGATATGATTAGATATGATTTATATGACAGACATTTTTCACTAATGTATTCTTTTCTTTGCAATGTTTAGATGGAGATCCGATCAAGCTTCCAGAAAATTTGGAGACCCTGCCTCGAGCAGAGCACTTTCCTACCCAAAGGCATCGATGGAACACCAATGAGGTGAGTTGTTTATAATCTGATCATAATTTCGGATGGATTTCTTTTTTATAACGTTTCTTATATTTTACATCATCAGCTTTAGATGATCCCAGCATTTAAAAAGAAATTTTATTTCACAATTTCAAATGCTTTTAGGACTTCCAATTTGGATTCTCTTCATCCAGATGAGGAACCAAGAAATTTTCCCATAAAAATGACCAATCTGAGGGAGTAGATCTGCAACATTAAAGCTATCTTGCTCAGCCTCGAGAGCTACTTATCTAGGTGCTCTAAGCCTCTAAAGCCTCCTATCTTTCTCATTTCTCTTCTGCTTCAGATCTCGCAGAATTGAGAGAAATTCGCGAGACATGCTATCGTCCACGTGGCTCGAGTTTTTTCCCTCCTTTTTCTGCCTGGTCAGTGCAGTTTCCATCTCGAGTTTCTGTTATAAAAGAGCGGAAGGAATTATCGGAATTCGCTGGTGGTTGCAATTTTGTTTTTTGCGCTCATCGTCTGCTCTTTAAACCGACGGTAGCTTTCGTTGGACGATACGGCCTGAATATATTTACGGAGTGTTTCGGTGGGTACAGGAGGCAGATAGCATCGTGTGGTTCGTGGTCTGGGCCGTTCTTCGTGGTGGTTTAGAGCCAGAAACAGTTCCGTGCCAGTGTGCTGCACCTAGGTCTGTACGTGCAGACACAGAGGCCAGATCTGCACACGGTACACAACACACACAGACAGGAACGTATACCGATGTAGTCCACTGCTACTCTGACCCCGGTCGGCCTCCGATCAATAGCTGGAGCCAGCGAGCTCAGCCGAGTTGAGTTCAGAATTGAGTCGACCTGAGTTCTCCCGAGCCTCCTTTCGAGGGACCCTGTCTCACAATAAGTATCTGGGACCACCAGCCCTCCTTTCAATAAATTTTCGATAAATTGACTCTAGGTGACTTGTCTCCAATTGAAGCGTGCTCTATTATTATAGATTATTATTATTACTATATATACTATATACTATTATTACTATATATACATATAGTGCATTATGCGCCATTCGGACGATTTTACAGGAAGCTCAAAAAACTGAAATTCTACAATAATTTTGAATTTTTTATCTTAATTTCCTGACTAACAGTTACTTTTGCCTCTGCTGCCTACTATGGCCTGCATTTAGTTTACTTAATATGCCCTTCAGGTCCTAATTCATCAATTATATAATTTCTCAGTCACACAAAGCTTGTCGAATCGCATACAGTAATGTTTTACTATCAATGTTCACATACAACTTTGTTTTACTAACGCTTCATACATGAGCATAAACTAATGTTCAAAACATCAAAAGTCGGTGAATTTTGAAGCTATTTTGTTTTTTTTTTTAACTTGAAGAAAAAAAGGGCTTCTATCATTTTATAATTTTGGGCCAATCCAGTGACTTTCGTGTAAACCAAGTTGCGATCATATTTTTAAAAATATAAGCTTCATACATTATTAACATTGGTCTATTTGGCATTGATTTTTCGTTTTATAATGTATGAATTATTTATATTTTATTCGTAAATCGTATTAAAAGGTGCTTGGGTGTAGACAAAATGACCCTTTCAACATATATTTAAAAGTCTTCAAACCAGAAAACTTTTTATGCAAAGTTACTTTGGTGATGATACAGCGCAGTGGGGAAAAATGACGAAAAAATGTTCAAAATACGATTTCGGCTACAATTTTTAACCGATTTAAAATTTTTTTCTTGTAAATTAAAGATAACTAAATTCTTAAGAGATCCTTCAAGGCCGATTTAAAAAAAATATTGTTTACTTTATTTATACACAAAGTTGCCAAAAATCGTAAAATTTAAGATATTGTTACTAGGCCTTTAATAACACGCAATTAATTCAAAATGATTGATATTAGTGTTCAATCAATAAGTAAACATTCGTGAAACATAGCCTAATAGTTTATTATAAATTAATAAATTGTTATTAACAATTGTATTGTTATAAACAATGGTAGGTGATTTTTGAGTGGTTTTGGATATTTATTCAGCGATTTTCGTTTTTAATCTAATTTAAAGTAACCTCAAAACATATGAAGACAAAACGGAATATATTTCTTATTCTTATAAAGAAATTTTATAAACAAATGCGCAGTTTGAGCAATTTTTGAGTATTTGAGGTACTTTTTTTTTATAAAAAATGCTTTGTTTGACTTAAAAGTGATGTTGCAATAAATGATGTTGCAATTTCATGACGATTTTGTAATTGTTATAAACAAATTTTATAAACAAAAGTACAGTTTGATCAATTTTTAAGAGTTTCAGTTACTTTTTTTAAACGTACTTTGTTAGTCTTTCTAATGAAATTTTTGTAAACTATATTGTCATTTAATGACAAATGTTATTGTTATAAACAAATTTTATAAACAAATGCGCAGTTTGAGCAATTTTTTAGTGTTTGAGGTACTTTTTTTAAAATGTGCTTTGCTTGGCGTGGCAGTGATGTTTCAATAAACACTGTCATTTCATAACAATTTTGTGATTGTTATAAACAAATTTGATAAACAAATGCACAGTTTGAGCAATTTTTAAAAGTTTCAGCTACTTTTATAATTTATAAAAGTATCACTAGGAAGACTAACAAAGTACGTTTAAGAAAAAAGTAACTGAAACTCTTAAAAATCGCTCAAACTGTGCATTTTTTAATAAAATTTATTTATAACAATTACAAAATTGTCAGCAAATGACAACATAGTTTATTAAAGCGCATTTGAGCAATTTTTGAGTATTTGAGGTACTTTTTTTATTAAAAGTGCTTTTTTTGACCTGGGAGTGATGTTGCAATAAATTATGTCGCAATTTCATGACGATTTTGTGATTGTTATAAACAAATTTTATAAACAAATGTACAGGTTGAACAATTTTTAAGAGTTTCAGTTACTTTTTTAAACGTACTTTGTTAGTCTTTCCAGTAAAACTTTTGTAAACTATATTGTCATTTCATGACAAATGTCATTCTTATAAACAAATTTTATAAACAAATGTGCAGTTTGAGCAATTTTTGAGTGTTAGAGGTACTTTTTTTAAAAATGAGCTTTGCTTGGCGTGGCAGTGATGTTTCAATAAACATTGTAGTTTCATAACAATTTTGTGATTGTGATAAACAAATTTTATAAACAAATGCGCAGTTGGAGTAATTTTTGAGCATTTGAGGTACTTTTTTATAAAAAGTGCTTTGTTTGACTTGGGAGTGATATTCCAATAAATTATGTTGCAGTTTTATGACGATTTTGTGATTGTTATAAACAAATTTTATAAACAAATGTACAGTTTGAGCAATTTTTAAGTTTCAGTTACTTTTTTTTAACGTACTTTGTTAGTCTTTCTAATGAAACTTTTGTAAACTATATTGTCATTTCATGACAAATTTCATTGTTATAAACAAATTTTATAAAAAAATGCGCAGTTTGAGCAAATTTGAGTGTTTGAGGTACTTTTTTTTTAAATATGCTTTGCTTGGCGTGGCAGTGATGTTTCAATAAACATTGTCATTTCATAACAATTTTGTGATGGTTATAAACAAATTTTTTAAACAAATGCACAGTTTGAGCGATTTTTAAGAGTTTCAGTTACTTTTATAGTTTAAAAAAGTATCACTAAGAAGACTAACAAAGTACGTTTAAAAAAAAAGTAACTGAAACTCTTAAAAATCGCTCAAACTGTGCATTTTTTATGAAATTTGTTTATAACAATCACAAAATTGTCCGGAAATGACAACATAGTTTACTAAAACATCACTTCCACGTCAAACAAAGCACATTTAAAAAAAAAGTACCTCAAATACTCAAAAATTGCTCAAACTGCGCATTTGTTTATAAAATTTGTTTATAACAATAAGAAATATATTCCGTTTTGTCTTTATATGTTTTTATGTTACTTTGAATTGAATTAAAAACGAAAATCGCTTAATAAATATCCAAAACCACTCAAAAGTCACCTACCATTGTTTATAATAATACAATTGTTAATAAAAATTTATTAATTTATAATAAACTATTAGGTTATGTCTCATGAATATTTATTTATTGATTGGACACTATTATCGATCATTTTGAATTAATTGCGTGTTATTATAGTATCAATATCTTAAAGTTTACGATTTTTGTCCACTTTGTGTATAAATAAAGTAAACAATAATTTAAAAAAAAATCTGCCTCGAGGGATCTCTTAAGAATTTAGTTAGCTTTAATTTGCAAGAAAAAAATTTTAAATCGGTTAAAAATTGTAGCCGGAATCGTATTTTGAACGTTTTTTCGTCACTTTGCCCAACTGTGCGGCGATAGATACCATCAAACGGGGCAACTTCGGACAAGTGGGGTAATTTCGGACAGCCCTAAATTAATCGTTTAAATTATTCAAGGTGATTTTAACTAGAATCTGGAACCAGTTAAGGCCTAAACTGATGCCAAATTCTAGTTGGAACGGTTTTTAGTAATTTAAAGTTTAAATTTAGGGCTGTCTGAATTTACCCCACATGTCCGAAGTTGCCCCGTTTGACGGTAACACTTTAAGTTTCTTATTCTATTGCTTAAATATTAATTTTAAATGAAAATAATAGCTAAAAAATATATTTAAAGTGGCATGTCAAAATGTATATTTTTAAAGATATTTAAATATTCAAGATTACAGACATTCAAAGCTTCACTGTAAAAAAAGTACTTTAGATACAATTTTGAAACTTACCAAAATTATATTTTTACCTTAAATTGGTTTTCAATTCCACTGGAGATGACTCCACAATTATTTTCATTTGATAGAAATGAATCCGGGAAATTTGTATAAAAGGTTATAAACAGCTCTTTCACTAACTCGTAACTTTTTCTGGGAAACTTGAAAAATATGGGACTTGGATCATATCTAAGTTTCGTCAAAATATACACCCCGTTGAAATTTCACAAGGGTACCTTGCATAGTTTTTAAAATAACTAAATTAAAAAATTCACTCATAAAAATGTTATTTTTCAAAGGATCACGTTAAGTACTAAACTTAGCAAGAAAATAGTAGTACCGTTCGACTATTCCTTTTTTTAAGTTTAAAATTTTTTTCAATTATACTGTTGGTTACTGATTCTCTTACTATCTTTAGCGCATAATATAATCCATTTGTAAATAACTTTTTGGACACAGTATGCGTAAAATGCGTTTTTACACACCCATATTAGTGCGTAAAACGGCTTACGACACACCCACTAATATGGGTGTGTTAAAAACGCATTTTACGCACACTGTGTCAAAAAAATATATTTGAAGTGGCATGTCAAAATGTGTATTTTTACAGATATTCAAAGCTTCACTATAGAAAAAGTACTTTAGATAGAATTTTGAAACTTACCTTATTAACTTACCTTATTACCTTACTACTTAACTTATTATTGTTTCCCCAAATCTGTTTCCAATTTCACCGGAGATGAGTCCACAATTATTTTCGTTTAATATAAATCAATCCGGGAAATTCGTATAAAAACGCATTTCACGCACACTGTGTCAAAAAATATCGTATGCATCTCGTGCGTACGGTTTTACGCACATGTTGCATAATATACTATTTAGCTATTATTTTCAAGTAAAATTAATATTTAAGCGATAGAATAAAAATTTTTAAGTGTTATCTATCGCTGTATCATCACCAGAGTGACTTTGAATAAATAGTTTTCTAGTTTAAAGATTTAAATATGTGTTGAAAGGGCCATTTTCCCTACATCCAAGCACCTTTTAATACGATTTACAAATAGAATATAAATAATTTATACTTTATAAAATGAAAACTCAACGCCAAATAGACCAGTGTTAATAATGTTTGAAGATTGTATTTTTTTAAATATGGTCGCAACTTGGTTTAGACGAAAGTTAGTGGATTAACTCATATTTCATATAGCAAATGAGTAGTTCAAATGATTATAAAATATCGGAAAATTTTCGTGTGATAATGTAAAAATATTTTGCACTTTATTATTCATTTTATTTTCGAAGAAAAGTCTGAGAAAATTATAATTTTAAAATCATATTTGAATTATAATTTTAAAATCATATTTGAATTATAATTTTAAAATCATATTTGAATTGCTCAATTTCTATATATGTTTCAAATATGCATTTGACTACATGTTTATAACCTTTGAATACAAAATTTTCGAAATGTTATAAGTGATTGCCAAAAAGTTGACCATTTTTTTTTTAAGTAGACAAATACGAGATAAAAAGGTTTTAGAAATTAAGTGCCTTATTGACAGCCTTTATTTCTCTTTTGTATCAATAGTGGCCAGATTTTTAGTATTTTTTATTTTTAAAATAACATGCACAAACTTGAACTAGAATTAATTTTTATTTGACTTTATTTATAAAATTTTCATAAATTATTTTAAGCCTTTTTCATACATCTGTAACGACGTATCTTATTTATTTTGGTATTTTATTTGACATTTGAAAATATATATTTTTTCTCATACTTGACGTAGATTGTCCAAATATTTTTTCTCATACTTGACGTAGATTGTCCACTTTTTTTGTTTGTTTCGTCTGCTTTGGTTCTTTTTTTCGTTTTTGATTTATAAAAAATCTTTTTTCAAAACTAAAAAATTACTTTATGAATTAATTGTTTCTTGAATTAAACCGATTTATTAGTTTCTGACTTTTTATTAGTTTATGACCGATTAGTTTATAACCGATTATTACTTTATGAATATTTTTTTTCATTATGATATGACTGCATACGATGAAGGAATGTGTCTAGAATATGATTCCACTTCTAACTCAATTTCGACCAAATGGGTGTATAAAGCACGCTTCAATTGTAGCTTTCGAATCTACGTTTCCTCACCAAGAATTTTAAATCTGGATCCAGATTCTGAATGTCTGATTCTGAATTCCCCGACTTCTCCTTTTTGGGATTCTTGATCACAATATGCTCTCTACGAGACCGTCTGATTTTGACAATTAATTGGACTTTGACATTTACATAATTGGCAAAATTTTCGAAACTCGTTTTTTTGTCTTCCTTTAATCTCTGGATCCTACCTCAAGTCCCTATGAAAAATTTTGGTCGAATTCGAATTGGAAGTGGGTGGAAAACTTGGACTTCTATAGACGACGTCCTACAAGATTGTAGAGCAAAAAAGTTGAGAAAACAAAACTTGTTTGTCCGATGTACTTGGGACGATTTGCTCAAAATCCAGTTTTGATAAATTTTTTCTTGAAACAAATTGCTTTACAGCTGCTATTTTTCCAATATTAAGAAAATGATTTATTTGATTTTATACATACATATTTTGTGTAAAATTTGCCTCTTTTTTTTGGTGGTAAAATATTTTGTTATTTTTTGCAATTCCTTTATTGCTGTTTTTAAAGATTTATTTGAGTTTCAAAGAATACTCTCCTTAGGAGAAAATATTTCATCTCTGCTTTCGGAATAAAATTTTCTCCTTCGAGAAAATCTGATTTTCTTTTCTTGGTACAAAATATTTCTCTACTTTTAAATCTATAATCTTCCCCTACTTTTTGAGGTAAATTTTTTATTCAATTTCAGTTGAATAGATCAGTGTTTTAAGTTCGATCTGACGAGTAGCTTCTTTTCAGAATACTTCAATTTCACTATTATTAAATTTTAAAAATAAATTTCTGGAAAATATTGAATTTGATTATGTTAAGTCTCTTATTTGGAATATAAGTTTCTCTATTTTTATTTTACACGAATAAGGTTTTGGAATCAATCAAACAAATTATTTCCTTCCACTATTGGGAGTTTGCATTTAGGAACCGAATAGAGTTTCCCCTTCCATTCAACCCAAATGACCTTCATTCTTTCGAACTTTATGCACCGTGCAATCGTAAATCTAATATATTTTGGAAGCTCCTCTCTAATTATTTTTCAAATTTATATAGAGGATTTCAAACAGTCAAAACAACCTAAAATGATAATAATGCAGTAGCAAAATTATGTACGCAAATTAAATTCCGGGCAGAAATTTATTTAATTTCTCTATGAAATCAATCACCACATTAAAGTTAAATGCGAAAGGTGAAAAATTGCTGTTTGAGCACTCTGAAAAAAATATATACATACAGACTCTACACCGAATGCATGTAGCAATACTTAAATTATAACGAGATACATACATAAAACATTGTTTCCACAGCCTACATTATTCTTGCTCTTCGCCTGAATTATTCATGTCGCGATAATTATATCACTGCCCTTATTTCTTAAAGACAAGATTGAAAGCAGCACTATCTTTCAACTTTACTTCCAGAATATTATTCACCAGAATAATTTATATTAAAGTGTTTAATTCCTGTTTCACATTTCACATTTCCCTTCTTACTTATTTTTTGCAAATAATCAGTGGCGAAAAATAATCGTTAATTTCCTAATTTCAGAAAGAATTTTATACCTGTCTAAATTACCCTCGTGCTGAAATGAAATAATAATGATAAATCACCTAATTAAATGATAATTCCCTTCATTTCCATACGGCAAATTGTATGCACATTTTCTACTTAGAAATTCTCAACTCACCTAGGCCGAATAAAGAAAATGAAAGAAAAAAAGACTTCGAGTAGACACGAAGCTTCGTCAGTTACACGAAATAAAACTTGATTTAACTAAAATTAGCTTCTATAATTGCAGAATCAACTTTAACGAGTGTTTGCTATTGAATCGAAGAAATTATTTATGAGGATATAGTAGGTACTGGTTGGTGAGACGATAGGGGGCAAACGGTCGACTTCAACTCGTGTATTTTCTCACTTGAAGATTAACGGGCTTTCGCATGGCGTTGCGTGTTGAGCTTAAACGGAAAGTTCTCCCTTCATCGAATATACACGTCGGAACTATACCAAGAAATTCTACGGTATAATTTACTCGGAATATAGTTGACATTACGTGACGTAATTCGATCGAGTAATGAGGTCAACTTGGATACCGATTAGTGGGTCAGGATCACAGTTAACATTTTTATTTCGTCCTCTTTGAGGTTGATTGCAATCAACCTCTTCTCATTTTCTCGAGGGAAGAGCACTTTGCTACTTTTTATCTTTAGACTGATAAGAAACAGGGGTTTATAGGCCTCTGGAGAATCGTTATTCTACCACTAAAAACAGAATGTGTCTCAAATCAAAATACTCCGAAAGAGTGGTCTTTGAAATTTTCAATGTCGTATTTTTTGGCAAGCTTTTACGAAAACATTTTATTTGGGTCAAATCATTTTTTATATTGATGTGTATAAGTTGAACTGAACCAACTATAATCCGATTCGACTCACCTGAGAATTGAGTCGAAAGATTCGATTCCTGACTCACGCGGTGAGTCGAATTTTCGACTCCGACTCAGGTGAGAATTGAGTCGAAAGATTCGACTCCGACTCACCTGCGAATTGAGTCGAAAGATTCGACTCCGATTCACCTGCGAATTAAGTCGAAAGATTCGACTCAAGTCGAATTCGAAAGATTCGATCAAGTCGAAAATTTCGAAACCCACTCAGATTGATTCGAGTTTTATTGAATCGATGCATAAGGCAAACATTTTAATTTGTATTCAATCTCAAGAAACAATGACTCGTTTTGTTCTTTGAAACATTTTATACAATTGTACTTCTTACAGTCTGTTAAAAATAATTTTTTATTCAACAAATTCTAAACAAATTGTTTTTATTCAAATTCTTCGAGTATAATAGAGAAAGTTTCACAGAACAAAATGAGCTATTATTTATTAAGACTGAATGAAACTTTTATTTATTAAACAGGGTTGTTTAATGATTTATAACAATAGAAATTTTCAATTATTATCTGCTCTTGAGATTGGTGCATAAAAAATGTGGTTTACATACTTTATTTCTGAGAAAATTGAAAAATAAAATTTTACAACGACCTTGAGTTGTTGAATCATTTCTACCAATCAGTGGCTGCATTTAAAAATATATGGTTTTTCTAATAAAATACAAAATTGAGACTTGATTATGCAATTAAATCATTTTTTAAAAGCTACTAATACTAAACTAATTGAACGCATCTGTATATCGTAATATTCGAAATTAAATTTATTTTTTAATACTATATGAGCTTTACAGGAATAAGTAGTCTACTTTGTGAATGTTGCTTACATTTTCAAAACTTGGGGTCCGAAACGAAATTACAAAATTATGCATAATACGTTGTCTAATCTTAGCACATCTAATCTTGTGCACATCTAATCTTGTCACATCTAATCTCTAGCAATATCACTTCTCTATAATTCGTAAAGAAATGTTAAATTTGTTGAAAAAAAGGATAGCAGGAATTTATATTTTCGGTCAATTTAAGCTCTAAACTAAATTCAAACTATTTATCTCTATCAAAGAATCTCCAAACTGTTTTATTTCCAAAAACAGCGCCTTGTTTTAGGTGCGAGAAAAACAAATCGTGTTCAGACACTTCCAAAATACCTGGAAATTATTATTATGTTCTTACACTAGAAATAACGCACGATTAGTAGAGTAGAGAATCAAATCTAGCATTACTGAATCAAATCTAGCATTACATTTGATACGAATAATCGGGAAGTGATATTGTAAAGATGATAGGCGACGAACTTTGTATAAATTCGTACCGTTTAAGAATAGTACATTTCGATACGTGTGTGAGAGGTGATTATTTAGCGCACGAGACGTTTTTCGCACGAGCGAAGCGA
>JBAGKK010000180.1:100274-125470 GCA_037177015.1 Euceroptres primus
ATTTTCTTTATTAATAAACCAATATTTTAGAACAAATTTGAGTTTTAAATGAAATCCAATAAAAATTTCGTTCATTTAAACGTTCAGAACTTCAGGCACATGTAAAAAATCACTTTGATAAAAATCCAGATCTGACTCGAAACGCGCCGGTGTAAATTATTCTATTGTTAAATAAACAGCATAATATAGACGAGAAGGACTAGAAGCTTTTTTTATTTACTTTTTCCTCAATATAATATCACTATACCATCAGTAATATGAGGTAAACAGTTCAGGTAGAAATTGCCAAGATGGGCCAAAGCTTGTGCGAGCCTTCTTTTGCTCAGGCTTGATGACACAAGTTTCGGTCAAGCTTGGTTCTATTGTTCATGACAACCTTGAAACAAGGCTGGCTGACAGCCTTGTTTTAAAGTTAGATAGACAGTTGTTTCAAACTTAGGACATCAAGGCTTAATTGCAAAGATTGTTCCAAGCCTTAATCAATTTTCGGTGATCAATCCTGAATTAATAGTTTCTATTTTTGTTTTTTCCTCATTCTGCCATAATGTTATAGTAGTTTTAATGTATATATTTTACAATTATTAAATCTTAACATTAGTATCATTATCAGTAGTGAGGTCTGTGAGATTAACACATCAGTTATGCTTTCCCCATGAAAGAAATGTATGATTGTCATTGTTTGTAAATAAGTCACATTTTTTATATACAGAAAAAAATAAATATTTAATTTAAAAATATATTCACTGACAAAATAATGCTTTTCTATATCTATAGCATCTGTCATTGTGAAGTTCTATATATAAAAGCAATATATGCCTGAAGTTCTGAACGTTCAAATGAACGAAATTTTTATTTGATTTCATTTTAAACTGAAATTTGTTCTGAAGTATTGGTTTATTAATAAAGGAACTATTGTAATGATAAAAAAGCTCATGATTCTTCTTTTTGTTTTGTAGTTGGAACACTATTTCAAGCTAAATTTTAGTTATAAAACAAATTTTCGTTCATTTGAATGTTCAGAACTTCAGGCACATAAAGCAATTTATAAAATTAGCAATTCAAAATTATCGAGGTTTAGCTCAAGCTTTAAAATTTTGACTATTTAAGGCTTGATCAAGGTTTTATTAACAACCCTAGTCAAAACTTGGCTTCCAAGACTGAAACGGTGTTATTATTTTCGGTATAGTGACAGGCTTGGATACCAAAGCCTCTCCCAAGGTTGACTAGCCTTCACAGAGGGCTTGGCGGGCCTTGCCACCGTCGTCAATTTCCTACCTGGGAAATAAAAAAGAATGTTATTCATAATAATTTCAAAATGAAAAAAAACGGCTCCCTGATAGTTGGTCCATTTCGAGTCACTCTATCAACAAACGTGCTTCTTTTGAAAGCAAGAATTTGGTTCGCTTGAATACATTTTCGATTAATCGTTTCTGATTAACAACCCAGTTGTTTCTGTGATAAATTGCATCTGGATGAAATCAGTTTTGAGTGAGAAAAGCTAGAGCTACAGGCCGAGGTTACAATCTATCTCGACATGAATCCAAGATTCGTCCCGCCTTCCTTGAAGAAGGTAGACTCGCCTCGAGGTTTGTCGATGCAGAAATATACGCCAGGAGATGGTTGCATATAAATCACAAATGTACAAGCACAGACGAAACTACTCGTTGGTGGTATTGTCTGTGCAATACGACATAAAATATATAGTATAAATATTCCCGGTCCCGCGACAGCAGGCGAGCTTGTTCATTTTTTGTCACGCTTAAAAGCCCGATCCCTGGATAGATAAATCGATGGAGGCCATTCACTCTCGGGGCCCACTGGCACCACCTAATACTTGTCAGACGACTTTGTGGGGACGCTGAACTAAACCATAGACTACTTGGGAACGCAGGCATTGTTGGGGCTACGCTCAACGTCTGTTCTAACCGAGGTTCCAGCACGAACGGCCCTTGGACCTTAAATTGAATAAGGGTGACTGACCCAGACTTCGAATAGAACTTTCAATCATCAGTGAATTTTCTACACAATGTATGTAGCTTTTTTTTTTCAAAACCAAAAATTACACCGAAAAAAAAAAGGTTTGTTGTGAAACTAGTTTTTAGTATTAAAACAAAACGTCAAAAATTATCAAAAATAGCCTCGGGTTGTTCTGTTTTAATCTCACTTCAATTCTAACAGAAGATGGATGTTGGATCAAATAGTTAACAAAGAATTTTGCTACTATATGGACAAAAAAATAATTGGGTTGCGGCAACTAAAATTTTAGAATAAAATTTCCTTAATTCAAAATATTTGGTTCAAATAACAAACTAAGTGGTTCAATCAATACTTTCTAAAATTAACAAAAACAAATCTAATACCTTCTCATACGATGATGAGAATGTAAAAATCAATCAAAACCGTGGATAGATTAATTTGCTCCAAATGAAACTTTTTTCTATCACTCCCTGTTTTTTTTTTTAATTCAACCAAACGTAGTCACAACCTAACAATATGTTCAATAGAAAAAACTTTTTTCAGAGTGTGATTTAGTCTTTTAAAGGCGTATGACACATTATGATGTCACGCATTACCGATAAGGTACAGAAAAATATTCGGCGGTTCTATTTTTAAATAAATAAAGATATCGCGTTGAAACTTAAGGAAATAATAGAAAACATGATGACGCATGGCTGTTATATGTAATTTTCACAACATTCTGAAAAAAATTATTTTGAAAAATGAGATATAACAGCCATGCCATCATGTTTTCTATTATTCCCTTAAGTTTCAATTCGATATCATTATTTGTTTAAAAATAGGACCGCTGAATATTTTTTATACTCTGTCAGTGATTCGTGTCATCATAATGTATCACATGCCCTTAAGCTTAAGCATTAAGGAAGAATTGGAAGTACAGTAAAAAAACAAGTTAATTTTAGGGTTCATTTCCTTAGTTTTTAATAGTAAACATTTTTTTTATTGAATGTTTTGGCTGAAGGTTGCATCTGACTATCGAGGATTGAACAAATCAAAACTTTTCATTTTTTATTCAGATCGGTCAACATCCTTAAGTTGCACGGTATGTACGACTTTTCAACGTGTATGTTTAGCGTACGGAAAGTTGACAATTATGAAGCGACGTGGGAAAGTTACATTTCCACGTCTCTGCGCATGCGCAGAGGACAGAAACTTCGTTTTTTCCATCGTGCCCATGCACAACGACGTGGAAAAGTGTTTTTAATATGCTTGTATACTTTTTCTATACTTTTGTACGGGAACTGGCACACATTCTTTTTCTTTTGCTTGTCACTTTTGGCACAGGATCTGGTTGCGAACCTAACACTTGATTCGTGTGAAGTTAGCAGCACTCGCCGTCGGTTCGTTTATAGCTCACCTTCAACTCGCCTACGACTTGACTTTGGCTCGTGTTACACACTTCACACTCGCTCTGAAACTGCCTACTTTCCGCACTTGTCACACAATATACTATTTTCGATCAGATTAATGTTTTCAGTTCATTTAACAAAATAATCTTAAAATCCTCAGCTCTTAAATTATAAGGTAAAAGAACCAAATCGGAATCAAGGGTCCAAATGCGAATCACTATTATTTTTGCCACAAATAACTATCTACAATTGTAATCTAAATTTTTGTGAAAAGTTTAGCTTAACAAATAAACTGAACATTTTACAAAAATTTAGTTCATAATTGTATTTTCTTACGGCAAAGGTAATAATGAACGGAGTGGCTAAACCTACGCTAACGTGAAGAGACTTTATAAAACTATACCTACGCGAAGAACTTTATTAGAAATATGTATTACGAACGGAAAAATAAAAATTCGAATTTTCTAATATTTTTTATAACCTTTTAAAAGTACATGTCCAAACTCCTTACAGTATCCACAGTTTATAGCATTAATTTAGATATTTACAAATACTTAAATTGTTAATTTGATGATTCCAAAAATTTGAAGCGCAGTAAAGTTTTTTTTTCAGTTTAAGATTCAAAATTTATCGGCTTAAAAATTTGAAGCTTATAGGTTTAAAAAGACTTCAAATTCTAACAATTTTAAAACAATTTTAAACTTCAACTTTAACAAATTTTAACTAAAAGTTTCAATAAAATTTTTAACAGTTAACTAATGGTTTCAAATTTTAAACCGTTTTAATTTAGTATTTCCAAAAACTTGAAATTTTTAGCAAAATATAACATTTCCATTAAAAATTCGTTAACAACGTTAAAAATTTCAGTTTATAGCATTAATTTAGATATTTGCAAATATTAAAACTGTTAATTTGATGATTCCGAAAATATAAAGCGTAGTAAAGTTTTTTTTCAGTTTAAGATTCAAAATTTATAGGCTTAAAAATTTGAAGCTTATAGGTTTAAAAAGACTTCAAATTTTAACAATTTAAAAAATTTTAAACTTCATCTTTAACAAATTTTAACTAAAAATTTTCATAAAATTTTTAACAGTTAACTAATGGTTTCAAATTTTAAACCGTTTTAATTTAGTTTTTCCAAAAACTTGAAATTTTTAGCAAAATATAATATTTCCGTTAAAAATTCTTTTATAACGTTAAATTTTTCAAACAAAAAATATAATTTAAAATTATACAATTAAAAAGCAGAATAAGTTACTCAAATTGAACACTTTATTTCAAGGGCCTCAAGAAACACTTTTACTACTACAAATTCTAAACTAAAAACATACAAGCTTGAGCGATTCAAATTAAAAATAATTATTAATTCCTGAATTTTATACCTAGCGTTAATTTGAAATTCTCTAATTTTTAAAGTTTCATTGGAATTATTCTTTAAATGTTTTCAATTTAAAATTGTTACCAGTTATTAAAGCTTTTAATTGGAAATTGTTTAATTCTAAACAATTTATGTAAATAAGCGAATCTTTAATGTTTAAGTCTTAAACTGCGATTTTGAGTGTTCAGAATTTATAGTCGGTCAAGTATTAAAAGGCTTTCTTTTTTAAATTATAAAATTTTGAATGATTTAAATTAGAATTATATAATTTTGAATTTTATTAACGTGACATTATTCCAATTTTAGCCTTTTCCATTTTATTAATTATTTATTTAACCTTTTTATTTATTTATTATTTAACTATAAAGGATTTAAATTGAAAATTGTGTAATTTTGAACATTTTAAATTTGAAACTTCGCGTAGGTTTAGTTTTGGGAGATCAGTTCACGTTAGCGTAGTTATAGCACCAGCCAATAATGAATCGCATTGGGACCTCTGATCCGGATTTGATTCCCTTGTCTTAATAGAAAATAAAAATTCTGCAGGAAAAAGTATTATTCGCAAAAGCGAATCAACACCAACATATTTGAAACTCACCAGACAACTCCGAAGGCCCCGTAGCCGATGGGTCGGTCAGGCTGGACGGGATCCTGGGCCGGTGGAGGGGGCGGGGGCGCAGGGGCCGCGGGGTGATAGTAGGTGGGGGGCGCCTGAGCCGCAGCCGCGGCTGCAGCGGCGGCCAGGACCGCCTGACCCGGGTGGGCCCCCGTTGCCCCACCACCCGTCGCCCCCGCCCCACCACCCTGCATCAGCGACATAGACACGCTCATG
Source organism: Euceroptres primus (assembly GCA_037177015.1). Classification (NCBI taxonomy): domain Eukaryota; kingdom Metazoa; phylum Arthropoda; class Insecta; order Hymenoptera; family Figitidae; genus Euceroptres; species Euceroptres primus. The sequence continues at coordinate 105,853 of JBAGKK010000180.1, forward strand.
GACACTCGCGAGTGCCGGCTGGGCCCCACTACTGCCATCAAATCCTCCCTAGGGCCCCCTAAACACTGCCACTCTTCTCTCGTTCCTCGTTCCGCCTCCTGCCGCCGTTACAATTCTCGATTCACTTGGTTCCTGAGTCGACCCGGTTTTCTCTCACTTTTCCTCTCTCTGCTCTCGATCAATCCGCTCCGAAATCTCTCGTCTCAAGAACTCACAACTCGGGTCAAGAATCGCCAACCGATCTCATGAATTCAGGCCCAAAATCTTGTAAAGTAGACTCTAAAATTTAAGAAATTATCTTGTAGATTGGCAGCTAAACCGTGTAAGGCCCAAAACTGATTTCGTGCAGAATCTTAAAACTGATCTGATGAAGTAAGACCCATAACGGATGTCATGAGGCCCACGTGCACCTGAAGATCGTCGAGAGCTGACCTCACTTCCCCTCTACTACTTTTGTTTCTTTACTCTTGACTCATTTCCTTTCCTTCTTTTCGGCTTCCTCCCTCTCTAGCATCGCGTGCCACCAGGCTCAAGAAACTCGTTTACCCCGGTGTCGTCTGCTCCACTCGCTTATCATCACCGAAAGGAGCAATGTCCTCGTTCTCCACAGATGCCGACTAGCATTATTCGCAGGAATTATTCAAGGAACGTTATCCTCTCGTTAGGCTTGGATTGAGTCTGAATCTGAATGCATTTGCCGAACTAGTTTGCAAACCGGGTGCGGGTTGCCTCCCTCCCCCTGCTTGTCTCAGGACGCATGCACTTCAAGGAAGAGGCAAACTGGAATTCTTCGCCCTCGGATTACTTCAACTTTGGGAGAAACGAACTGGAGTCGAGGAACTAAAATCCTTCTGAATTGTAGTCGTTCAGAATTAAAGTTGCTTAAAATTCAACTCTCTGGACTGGAAGTCAAGGGATAATAAGTTGACAGCAGCAGGTCGAAAAATGCTTCCTGGTTTCACCAAATTGTCGACCGTAGAGGAAAATGAAACACAGATACTATAATATTATACACTAGGGGCAGAGCACAGAGTCGTCCACCTTTTCACGATAATCGAGTCACTTAGCACAAGCACTTTCTTCTATCTGGATCGCGGAACACTTGCTAGGTTAGGTTCCCCGCACACTATGCACGTTCTTCGTTCTACTTGCGCTCTTTCTCTTTCTATCACATTCGATGATCCGCACTCAGCTGTGCTGGAACCGACATAAAGGAGTATTAAACACGAGTGTGACAAGGGAAAAAATAACGAGGATTGGAAGGGAAATTATGGAAAGAAAAAGACGTCGCGTGGCAGAGTAATTAAGATCGGTCCGTTTGGAGTTTGAGTATCCGATTTTCTGAAGACAGACACACCACTTAAAAAGGAGGGAGAATCCGCTAGCTCGCGTACGCGGGTGGAGATCTTCACGAGCGAAAATCAAACACGTCACACACCGAAGGCTTTCTGGCCACTGACTGAAAGATGAACCACTGGCAGCGCCAGCTGTCGTCACGTGACCTGCGCAGTTGACCAATGCGCAAACAGCTTGAACGCGCAGCGCGCTCTTCGACGCCGACGCCGACGTCGGTCTCACAATTCGAGAATTCCTTTGTCTGAGGCATTGAAATCTGGAAAATTGCTAAACAAGAACCCACAAAAAAGAAGTTTGATGCATTCACTATATTTCCGCCAACACGAATTTTTCACTTTGCTAGAAATCAAAAGTTTCCAATGATCTTGGATCGTCATTTCTTCAAGTCCCCTTTTTGACGCGAAAATATCGATTTTTAAAATTTTAATTTTGACCAGTTTTGAATTATTTAAAATTTGAGAATTGAAAACGAATAAGATTGTTTCTATAGAAGAGTCAAAATATTGATGTAGATTATTTATTGTTTTACATTCTCATCACATGAGAAGGTATTACTTTTATTTTTTATTATGTTTCATAGAGATAATAAAGGAGGGGTTGCAATAAGGCTTGTTTTTGGTCCAGAATCAGAAAATAAAAATTTTTACGAAAATGAAAAGTCGAAAGTGTCTGATTTTTTTTTGCTCCATATTCCTCTACTTAAATGATATGGTTTTACATAAGAACAATTCAAATTGAACGATTTTTTCAGAATATAAAAAATATCTACTGTAAATTGAAGACATTTTTTATCTTTTCGAAAAATCATTTAATTTAAATTGTTCTTACATAAAATAATGTCTTTTAAGTAGACGAATGTGGGGCAAAAAATATCAGACACTTTCGACTTTTCATTTTCATAAAAAAATTTTTTTCTAATTCTGGGGCCAAAAACAAGCCTTATTTTATAAGATTGATTTGACCTCTGTCTTGACATAAGTTATTTTTATTTAAAGGCCGCATTCGTGGAGAAAAATAAACCGTGGGGATCAAAATGGCCTTGAGCCCAAAATTCTTAAACTATTTTAGTTTATATAATTCACAATGAAAAAAATGGCATCTCGTTTAAGAAATACTGTAAGCAGAAAAGCATTTCAGAGTTTTCCAAATTTATTTTATTAAAAAAAAGAAAATGAAACTAAATTTTTAATACTGGATGAAAAAATTATAACAGGAGTATTTAAAAAATTTGGTCAGTTTGTGTGACAGAGAATTCTTTATTAGATTGATTTTTTATTCAAAAGAAAAAGATTGAATGGCTCTTCATTGATATTCTGAAACTTTAAGTAGTAACAAACTGGTTGAGTCAGGCAACTAAATATAGACAGAACAGGTCGTTCAGCTTGAAAATGTCACATCCACTCAAATTTTCAAACCTTTAAACGCAAAATATTCTGGATTTCAATACCTTGCTTACCATAAAATTTTTAAAAAACTGCCCCCAAATTATTACTTTAACACAGGACATAAATGAAAACTTCAAATATTTTGTTTGCATATTTACATGATTATTAAGAATCCTTAGATTACATAAACATATTAAATCATCCTCTTCATAATTTTCTTAAAATATCAATAATATACATGTACGCTTATAAAATATTGCGTTTCTATGATACACGACAAGCGAGTCATTCCAAAATCGTGGTCCACATTGTCGCAGGTTTGCAAGAACATTTTTTGCACAATTTTAATTAAGCCTCTTTTTATAGAAATTGTAATTTTCTTTCTCTTTTCTAAAGTCCAATACTTAAAAAAATAATCACAATTTTTCATCCAGCCTAAAATCACTAGAGTTAAATTTACTTATTTTTTTCAGAAACATAAGGAGTATAATTGAGTCCTTTGAGAAAATATGTGAACCGACAAAAATAATTACAAGGAGTCCTTCGTGATTAAAAAGCCTCAAAAGCGAAGTCCAAAAAAACAATTACTTTTTGTACTAACTTTTCAAGCTATTGTTTATCTAAAAGTATTACTGTAATTCTATTTCTAAAACTACTTGACTAAAGAAATAAAAATACAGTCTGTACACATGATTGTGCGTCGAAATTATCATCATTCTCTTATCGTTGAGACAGTAAAAAGCATATTGTGTAAAACAAAATTCTACTTCGGTTATCTAGTAATTTCACGACCGTCAATTCCTCTCTTCGAATTAGTTTAGCATTTCAAAATATGATAATCTGTTCATCGTTACTGCACTTATTTATTGTAAGTAATTTATAAACAAAGCTGAATTTACTCTCTAAGTAAAATATCTCGAAAATTTTACTAAGAGTGTAGAATCTATTGTGTTCGAAAAATGAGTTTAAAGAGGATCAAATATCGAGTAAAATCCAAGATTTTTGAACTGGCTTAGAATAATCCTCCTTAATAAATCTGCTTTTCGGTTTTATTCATATATTTGCAAGTCACTTTGCAATTTTTGGTTTTCACAGCTGTAGCGATACATTATCTTCAAGAAAAGTTACGAAAGTTCGAATCCTGTGTTACTCGTAACAGCATACCGCAATTTCTCTCTCAAGGTACTTTTCTTTTGATAGTTTGGCAGCTTCAGAAGATTAAAACACGTCGAAGAAGTAGGCAGTCTGTTCTGAGGATCCTTCTTACGAATCGTAAAAAACGCCCTAATTATGCTGCCTGACATAAAAGTAATAAAATATTTTAATATATTCCGAGGTAATAAACCACTTAATTTTTGAGTGTACATCAGATTTTAAGATTTCGAAAAATTCAAAGATTTCGAAGAATTCAAAGATTTCGAAAGATTTAAAAAATTTCCCAAAGAGTTTAAAGACACCATATTTATTATTTCTTTTCTTTAGGGGTAAATTTGTTTTCTTACCTATTGTATCACCCGTGTCCTCATCAGCACCAACCTCCACACACCTTATCGAAAAAGGAGGTTCCAAATGAGCGAAACCCAACAGCGGAGACTTGGAGCAACTCGTCACAAACTGCAAGTGAATTATTTATGAGATAATAATTATGTTATAATAGATCCTTAGTCATCGATTAGAAAGGTCATTTCAATAAAAACAGAAAAATGTTATTGTTAAACTTTTCGGTCCTAAATTTGGACCCTCTTCAATAAAAATTTTTATTAAAGTCAAATTTTGAAAGGAAAAAAACAATAAATCGTATAACACACAAATAAATAAATAAAGAATACAATAAAATTAACAAAAGTTTGGTTAAGTGACAAGATTTTGAGTTAATACATAAACAAATTGATGACTGTTTAAAAAAAGAAACGTTACGTCTTTATAACTCTGAATCTCTTACCAATAATAAAAAACTAGAAAAGAATGTTGTAGATTATACAGTTTGCCCGTATATCAAAGGTTTATCTGAAAAAATCGAACAGGTTTTAGGTAATCATAAAATTAAAACGATTTTTAAACCAATTAGGAATTCTGGACAGTTTTTCTCCAACTTGAAGGACCCACTTACAAAATCCAAACGAATGGGCTTACAGGGTGTCTAGCAATCAGGCCATTTAAAATTCCCGGGTTTTTTCACGGTATTTTCCCGGTCAATTTTGATTCTCCGATCAAGCTAAAAATGTCTTTTTGAGATTTTTGAAAGTGAACATATACATAGAAAAGGGAATTTTAAGATAATATACATATACAAAATTTATATTGTAAAGAAGATAATTATTTATTTACACGTGCCAAACGTATGTTTAATCACAGACTGAAGTGACAAATATTAATCGAAAATACATATTTTAAAACTTTCGTAACACGTAAAATAAATACTTTTTAACAGAATCACAAATAGTTGCTTAAATGCTATTGAAATCCGAAGAATAAAAAAATAAAATATAAGTATAATCTCGATCATAAATAAAATTCCCCGTTATTTTCCGGTAAAATAAAATTCCCGGGTTTTTCCCGGTTTTTCCCGATTTCCCGGCCCGCTAGATATCCTGGCTTAATACATAAATGCAACTGTTTAAATTGCTCGGCAATCCATGTTGGTGAAACTGGAAGAAAATTAGAAACTAGAAATAGAGAACATAAATATTGAATTACTAATATTAATAACAAAAATCATACAGCTCTTACGGAACATTATTTAGATACCGGTCACCAAATCGACTTTGAAAATACACAAATTCTAGCTTATGAGAAAAATAAACTTCGTCGAAAAGTCATTGAAAATTATTTTATCAATAAACACCAAAATGTTTCTGTTAATTTACTCTATGAAAATAATAATTTCCCGGAAATTTATATAATACCATTTTAAATAAAATTTAAAATTTAATTCCTTTCTCGTACATTTTCAGCTTAAATTATGGAATTGGACAATAAGTCCCCTGTTTATTATTTGTTTGATCGCATTTGAAGGTTTTGAAATTACTTATGAAGATAGATTTCATTATTGTGTGTCGTTTTCAGTTTTCCGTTTCATTATTGTCCTTAGTAGACGTTCAACCAGGTTGGCGACCGGTTGTGTCTGTGAAATTTTGCCAACTTGGAAAAAAGTTTTTAACAATTTTACTAATTTTATACGTCTTTTATGTTTGTGTTTTGTATGTGAACGCTACATAAATATTTTTTTCGTTAATTTATTGATTTTGTCTTTCGGACTTTAAACAATTTTAATGGAATGACTGAACTTGTTTTGTACAGGTATGTTTTACTGTTTTTAAATAAGTGAACTTTTTAAAATGTTTTTAATTTATCAAAATGTGTCGCTCCATGAAATGCTTATCATATTTGAGTAATTTCTTTTATTTATTAATTTATTTTATTTGTTTACTCAAAATCTTGTCACTTAACCAAACTTTTGTTACTTTTATTGTATTCTTTATTTATTTATTTGTATGTTATACGATTTGTTGTTTTTTTCCTTTCAGAATTTGACTTTAATAAAAATTTTTATTGAAGAGGGTCCAAATTTAGGACGGAAACGTTTAACAATAATATTTTTCTGTTTTTACTGAAATGACCTTTCTAATCGATGACTAAGGACCTATTATAAATACAAGGTCGAGACTGACTCATCAACATAATAATTATGCTCTTTAAAAAATAGAAAAAATAGCTTGTGAGAAATAAAATAAATACCTTGAGGAATAAACCTCTTTCCTCTTCAGAAAAATCTTTTTCTAAAATGTCCCACAGCCAGCAGACGACTCGGTGGCTGTCGTGAAAACCTCCATAGTATTGAGTGTGCCTTCGTAAATCACGAAGATCTAACGGAACGTTATCTCCTGAGATCAACCTTTGCAACTGTAAATTCGAAATAATAAAATTAATTTAAAATTCATCAGGCACATACAAAAAATAGCTCTGGATTTTACCTCAGGTGTTGAGAAAAGAGACAACCATTCCGGATTGATGATGGAACGAAATCCTTTGATGAAAGCGGCAGTTTGATCTTTGATCTGCGTGACCATTCTAAACCTAGCCATCATGTGAATGTAATTAATCTTATTCTGATTAGTAACTGGTTCAGCTCTTCCGCCAGGAATTAGTTCGTGTGTAACCAATTTTCCCATAACATCCTCGTCCAAGGAAAAAGTCAGTTCTAGTTGTTGTACGTCCCCCTTGTAATGCTTAACAAGTGTCAAACTTCGATACAAATCTCGATCAAGCGATGCCAATTCGTCGAGAGAACTGTAAAGTGCACCACCAGTTTGACCAGAAAACTGGGAGACGAAAAATGAGGCAAATGGAACGTCAACCACGATGCCCTGGAAAAAAATGAAAAGGTTGATTACGTTTGAAAGTATTGATTTAAATTAATTATTAACTGATACAATCATTGGAAATGTTATCTACTTCATAAACAGCCTTTCCAAGCATTCGACCAACAAATTCAAACAGTAGCAAGTGATTTTCCTGTATCGAGGACGTGGGCGAAGGGTAAAGTCTATTTTCACTCGTTGCTTTAAATAAATTTAAGGAGGGATCAAACACTCTTTTAATTGTCTCCTCTAGGAATTCTTTAAACACGCCGTCCTGATCGATTCCAGCCTCGTCCAAACCTTGTTCATTCACGAAACGAACTCTTATCACTCCTTTCAAAGCCTGAGATGGTAGCATCGCCAATTGTCGATACCCGTCTTCAACTATTCGAGACCTAAAATATTAATCAATTTAGGGTAAAGTTATTATAAACAATTTACCTGATTAAAAAGATGTTATTTTGGGATTAATGTTATTATTGAATCTTTATGCAGTAGTTTACCTATGAACTGAGATCAGAGTCGACGGAGGACTGTTACAGGCACTTTCGGTCAAACCCAGCACTGCTTTTTCATCAGCTATGTGTTTTCGAAATAGCACGATTCTTTCAGAATGAGGTATCACATGAGGCATTTTAGAAAGAAGTAGCGCTGCTCCTCTTCTTCCTTTTTCGAGATCAGCGAGAAATCCGGAAACCCGAACTTCCTGTTTAAAAAGTAGAGAAAAATAAGCAAAATCACAATTTTTTATGTCAATTATAGAAGTGTTTTATTTTATTGCATTTTGTTTTAAGCTTCATTTTAAGATGAAGAAAATACTTAACTTGGCTAACCAATGACCCTCTGGGCAAAAAGTTCTTCTACAATCGCGACGATATATCGTCATCAGCAAAGTGTGAAGCGAAGTAAATAGAGGATTATTAGACACTGATTTCACATCTGTAACATCTAAAACTTTAGTACATAGTAGTATACATATTTTTCTTTAAGTAGATAATAAAAGCCAATTCACCATCGACATCCAAATATTATTAAGACTATTATTAGAAAATTCGGAAAAGCCCCGAAAGTAACCAAGTTTTTATAAAGACACGTACCAAATAAATTGTTTAGAACTGCTTTGTAAAGAAACTGGTTGAGGAAATAAGACATCGTAATAAAATCCGAGAGTTTGAAGGGTTCTTGCTTCTCATACATTTCCATGTCATCCAAGATTCTGAAAACCACATTATCTGTAAATTCTCATTTCGTTTTCTTCCCTTTAGTTAGTCACAGGTTTGCTTTTTAAACTGAGAAATACGTACGTAACATAGTGTGTCATACAGTCACAAAATAATATCAGCATATGGAATTCCGGAGCTGTGCATTTCGTATTAGCTGCCAATAAATCAAGAAACCCTTTCAAACCGCAATGAGGACCAAGAGTTCCCAAAAATAGCCACATGTGGTATAAAAGTTTATCATTGCACAAACCTGTCAAATAAAGAATACTAATTACTGATTTAATTACTCTTTCTTAAATTAAATTGCATTTATATAATACCTATTAAAATATCAAATTTTATCTCCGTTAGCGTGTGGAGAGCAGTCTGATAAAGGGAACATATTAAAGCTATTCTTGTCGTTTCAGGACTTCCTAGTTTACGATAATTTTTATTACTATTGGTTCTGTTTGTCCTTGCTTCCAGAAATGCTCGAACAAATATATTAGTACCAACCGAGGTACTTTGTTGCTCTAATTGTGGAGGCGATTCGTTTTCAACAAGTTCCATTAGTGGTTGACCTTTCAGCAGAAACAGATTAGGATTCATAAAAATAGAAATACAAATTAAATAAAAATAGAAAGTGTAAATAAAATCAAAGAAAGAAGAAATCAGTAAATACAATTTTGAGGAAAAAAGAATGTTACCGATTAATTGAGTAACGATTCTCCCAGTCCAAAGTTCAGACAACTGCAGTTTAACAAAAGGAATCGCTCCTGGAAGAGAAGGGTCGATTTTTTGGGCAAACCATCCAAGAATTGGATGCCAATTTGTTAAGTGACTCTGCTTGGCAACCACGTATTGCTGACAAGCTTCTAACATTTTTGTTACTACGAACTATCAAAAAATTCAATAATTAATTCATAATAATGATAATTCTTTTAAATAAAAAAACTTACCGTAAAGGATGGAAAATAGGCATCTTGTAAAACTTTTTCTCTCTCGATAGTTGCTAACTGGACTAAATTTGCTAGAAGGCATAAAGCGTAACTACCTTCTAGTGCATTGAAAACTATCCTTAAATTTTGTTCAGAATTTAGTAACTCCAAGCTTCTTGAAAACAGATTATGTGTCGTGAATAAGGAAATACACTGTGAAAGAGATAATTAAATTTTTATTAAGAAAACTCTAGTCAAGTAATATTGATATTTCGAAAAATGACCTTTGGAGAAATTTTGTTTAGATGATAAACCAAAGATGGTACGCTGAGGATGTTTATTAAAAATAAAGATACTAATTTATCAGACATTTGAGACGAAATCAATGGCCTCAGGGTTAATGTGATCACTGCTGATAATTCAACGGGCGTCAATGTGATTGTTTCTCTGCCCAAACTTTTCACTAAAAGAGCCTGAAATGATTTTTAATTAAGTCAACATTCAATGAAGTTATATTGAAACAAGAAACACAAAGTTATATGAACTATATTTTTTTAAATGCTATAAGCAGGGTGGCCGTTTTCACCGACGAAAAAAATTCCTGGTCATCGAAAATTTCTTTCTGGTCATTAAATAATAGTTTCCAATGAATAACAGTTAATGCAATGGGTTTTAAAAGTTTTAAAATGTTTTTTATTTAATATTATGAAAATACAAACATGAATTTCTTTTTAATTTAACATTAAAATAGTTTATATTATTGAAGAAGTACAAATGGGGGTTTTTCAACTAAGCCCTAGTGATTAATGCTTTTAGGGCGAACACTTTTATATGTTTCTAACAGTAAGATTAGGCTATTTTATATAATGAAATGTCAGGGTGTCTAGCGATCAGGTTATTTAAAATTCCCGGGTTTTTCCTGGTTTTTTCCTGATCAATTTTTTCCCCCTGATCAAGTTAAAAATGTCTTTTTGTGATTTTTGAAAGTGAACCTATACATAAAAATGGGAATTTTAACATAATACACATATTCAAAATTTATATTATAAAGAAAATAATTATTTATTCACACGTGTCAAACTTATCTTTAATCACAGACTGAAATTATAAATATTAATCGAAAGTACATACTTTAAAATTTTCATAACACGTAAAATAAATATTTTTTAAATTATGCAGTCAGAATCACAAGTAGTTGCTTAAATGCTTTTAAAATCTAAAGAATAAAAAAATAAAATATAAGTATAATCCCCATTCTAAATAAAATTCCCAGGTTTTTCCCGATTTCCCGGTCCGCTAGACACCCTAAATGTCACTGTGAGTTAAACGAGAGCATAAGTTTTAAATCAATGTAATATAAATATTTTAAGTTCAACTAATCCCTAGTGACTAAAGTGTGATATTAAAATATATAAGACCGAATTCATTTCAAATCAGGCAGGTAGTGAAACTGCAAGTCACAGAATCGGTCGCCTGTGAAATATATTGTTTTTCAAAGGAAGTAAGAAGACACGTATTTTACCGTTTTAAGAAAAAATACGTTTTCACGAAATTATGAGCATTTGAATTTTAAGCTTCTTTTTTTAAAAAATCACAAAATTTTTCTTTAAACTTTTATAACTGTAGTTTCCATTAAGATATTTGAGTTTTCTTTCCTGATTATGGTGAGGTTTATTGGCCTCTTTCAAAATCCGCCAGAAAAGTAAAAAAATATTGAAAATTCGCAAAATAGCGACGGTTTTTTTGAAAAAATTAAAAGACGATTTTCTTAAAAACCCCACCTTGTTTTTTGCCCAAATTTTATTGATAAATTGGTACTCATGTGATGAAGAAAATAGGTAAGGTTCATGCAGGCTAAATTGCTTTTGTAAACACGAGACTTTTTTTAATGAAATCGAATTTTCGAATTTTTTTACAACTGATGACACGTACAGAAAAATATCAACAAGAAAGTTTTATGCCTTAAAAAAGTTCTACGCAAAAGACCTCTTAATATTTTATATTTTGCATCGTTTGTGAGAAAAATTCGAAAATGTGATTTTTTAAAAATAGAAATTGTCCTGAACTCAAAAATAGTTTGGCCAACATAAAACTCGCTGGATAGTTTCCTTATGTAGACATGAATTTTTAAAAAATATTTTTAAAAAATTAAGAAGATGTGTTTTCCAATATAATCGATCTTATTTTTTTAATTGAATTCTGCAAACATAAAATGTCGATTTCATTGAAAGATCCATATTTTTAATTTTATCAAACATTTTTTTTTAAATTTATGTTTACACCAAGAAACCATCCAGCGAGTTTTATGTTGGCCAAACCATTTTTGAGTCCAGGACAATTTCTGTTTTTAGAAAATCACATTTTCGAATTTTTTTCACAAACGATGGAAGATATTATAAAACATAAAACTTTTTTGTGAATATTTTTCCGTACGTGCCATCAGTTGTAAAACAAATTCGAAAATTCGATTTCCTTTAAAAAAATTCCCCTGTTTACTAAAGCAATTTAGCCTTTATGAAATTTACCTATTTTCTTCATCATATGAGTACCAATTTAGCAGAAAAATTTGGGCAAAAAACAAGGCATGGTTTTTGAGAAAATCGTCTTTTAATTTTTTCAGAAAAACCGTCGCCATTTTGCGAATTTTCAATACTTTTCTAATTTTCTGGCGAATTTTGAAAGCGGTCAATAAACCTCACCATAGTCAGGAAAGAAAACTCAAATATCTTAATTGAGTTTAAAGTTATATAAGTTTAAAGAAAATGCTGTTTTTTTTAAAAAAGAAGCTTAAAATTCAAATACTCATAACTTCGTGAAAAAGTATTTTTTCTCAAAACGGTAAAATACGTGTCTTCTTATTTAGCAAAAAAATTTGGGAAAAAACAAGGTAGGGTTTTTGAGAAAATCGTCTTTTAATTTTTTCAGAAAAACCGTCGCCATTTTGCGAATTTTCAATACTTTTCCAATTTTCTGGCGAATTTTGAAAACGGTCAATAAACCTCACCATAGTCAGAAAAGAAAACTCAAATATTTTAATTGAGTCTAAAGTTATATAAGTTTAAAGAAAATTCTGTTTTTTTTTAAAAAAGAAGCTTAAAATTCAAATACTTATAACTTCGTGAAAAAATATTTTTTCTCAAAACTGTAAAATACGTGTCTTCTTATTTCCTTTGAAAAACAACATATTTATTGGACGACCGATTCTGTGACTTGAAGTTGCACTGCCTGCCTGATTTGAAATGGATTCAGTCATAAGCATTTATATTTTCTAAATGAAATGAGATCACAGAGTGTTATTGTGAAACGAAATATATTTTACATTTATCGTCCTAACATTTCTACAATAATAAGTTTTATTTAGTTACTCTGTTTTTTAATCTCTTGGTCATTGACTTCTGCACTTTTTCGGTCATTTTCTAAAAAAATTTTAAAAATTCCCGGTCAACAAAAAAATTCCCGGTTTGTCCAGGTCACAAAAAATTCCCGGTGATTTCCCGGTTTCGCGGTCCAGCGGCCACCCTGTATAAGAGTTTTGTGGCTTTTAAACTTTAAAAAATCACTGAATTTTTATTGATCTTCGACATGATTGAAATTATTAAATCGAACCTGCATGATATTGTAAAATCCATTGTTGACTAAATGACCCATAATATTTGCACAAAGCTGGTTCATACCAGTTTTGAGCTTCTCCATCCCATTCAGATGCTGGATCGCCCATGTTCCAGGAGATGTAAAGCTAACTAAAGTGTGCAATCTTAAAAGTATAGATTTGTGGTCGGTCACAATTTCTGGTTTGAGATTTTCTAAACCAGTCATACAATGATGAAGAACTGTCTTTATTTGAGAAATCCATGATATGTAATGCTCTTTGCTTAATGCAACTCCAACGTAAGAAAGTGCTGGAGATTCTGATAGAATTGATTGCACAAGATATCTAAAATATTCGTTAATAGAAAGAAAAAAAGGTTATTGGAATACTCGATTGTTGAGAATGAGTTCAGATAAATCTGATAATGAAAAAGAAATTAAATTTTCCGAAAAAAAAGCTTTTCGAACTGGTGAGGTAAACTTATTTGTGGACATTAATTTGATTTTTGATATCAGATTAATCATACAGATTAAAATATTTGCAGATATATACCTGCATAATTTTTCCACTCTTCCTTGATCTCTTTCTGATTTATATACAATTAAAAATCTCGAGATAATTTTATATACGTGCAAAGCAGGTTTTAGTTCGATAGCTTTACTTGTCTCATTTTCGCCAGGCTTTTCGTCTGGGAAATTGTTATCAAATTGTTCCCTGAAATAAATTAGCATTGTTAATCATTGTAACGTGATTCGGTAAAAAAATTAATGGATTACTGATATGGGACTGTAAAAGAAGAGTTACTTCCGAATATCGATTTAAAAATTCCCTGAATTGTTTATGTTTTCCAGATCGACAATAAACATTTATGACAAGAAGCAGATATTTTGGCATAAAAAGCAAATTTGATATTAGCATTGAATCCTCTTCATTCTGAAAATACTCTTTATGAAAGAAAATATTGATTGGCAAAATAAAAAATGTCCGTTTTCAATATTTGTTGTGTAAAGAGCAGGATTTCATTGATAAGAAACCAGCGTAGAATTAATTTTTTTTTTTGCTTTTAACGCCAATCTTCGCCTTAGTTTAGTGAAATAAATTTTTAAATGCACACATTAAAATAACAATTTGTCCCAATGAAAAATTACTTTTCTTACAGGGATAAATATTTCGAAAACTTTCCAAGTTTGTAATCTAATCTTAAATGTGTACTTTTCTTAATGCTGGAGAAAGATAGAAATTGCAAAACAAATTAAAAGTTTATTTTTACATAAAAACAAAAGTTGTTTTCCTGAATCAGCAATTTTTTGAGTAAATACAAGGAGCATTTTATCTTTCTGTACACAAAAATAGGAAATATAGAAAATATTTTTCTACGTAATTCTAAACTTTACTAGACTTCAATATTATTGTTTAAATATAATTAACAACATTTGATAAATGTTTTGATGGAAATTATGCTTGGAATTTTTTTTGCAGCCTTGCATTTTCTTTTTAAGAGCGCTAAAATTACTTTAAAAACAAAGTGGCAGAAAATTGAAATTAACAGTGGAAATGGAACTGTAAACAACTATGTAAACTTACCTAATTGTTTTGGCGAATTTGATTCGAGCCAGCCATCCTCTGACATGAGCTTGAATGCAAGTAGCTGCTTCTCTTCTGATTTTCTCATTGGCACGCTCTTCTCTCGCTGCCTTTGTTTGCTGAAGGAAACTACCTTTCGATGATTCTTCAGCTTTAAACATTCTCAATTAGGAAGGCACACAGGCCAAGCAATTGTTAAATCATACTAATTACTAAACATTGTCAGCTGTTCATTTGTTGCTTCGTTTGCGTGTTTCGGCTTCCACTACAACGTCATTTCAGTTTCGCGTACTTTCACCGTAATGAATCAAAAATAATTATCGTCTTTAATTGACGACGAACACTATTCGCCATGGATATCGGTGCTGTCAAGTAAAATTCGTTGACAAGTTCCTCGACGTCCGTTTTTTTGACAGCTAAGTTCGACAACCATTGTTATTGTGGTTAGAGTTCAAAAATTCTCGGAACTTTAGAATCCCGCAAGGTAAGAAAGAACATTGGGTAAATTACCGACTCTTGAGAATTTATGAAAAATTATTTAATACATAATGGCAATTTTGTCTGCAATTAAATTTTTGTAGATATTAATATATAGTAAAATTAATGTTTATAATAATTAATAATGAAATAAGCATAACTTTCTTAAAAAATATGTCTCATTAATCAATAAATCTTAACAAATTAAAATTTTACCGGGTTTTTATTCAAGTATCGAAATCTATCGAAAGTTTCTTTTCCGCTGCTACCTTCATTGGCTGTCACAAGAAGAACTCTTCTTGCTCAAAAAGCTCAAGTCATTCGTCCACCCCAAGTTTTTGGAATAACGTGCAAATAGTGATATTAAATAATGGAAGAAATAGGGATTATTTTACCTGATAAGGTAAGTTCTTTATGTTTTTACCAAAAACGAGATACAAATAGCGGCCTGCAGTTGTTTGACGACTGTGCGAATTTCATGCTGTATTCAATTTTATAATTAATTATCCTTGGAAAAAAGGAGTTAATTAATAATCCAGATTATTTTATTTGTTCGTGAGCAACGGTTACGTTGATACATACAAAATTCTTCGTGGAAATGCTTCGTTTGCTTTCTTTTTTGCTCCGGATGCAATCTAACCTCAAAACCCACAATGCACTTGTTCAATTTATTTCCTTTGTTGTAAAGTTATTTCAAGACCTTGATTATTATGAACTATTTTTAAATTGAAGTATTATCATTGATGAATGCTTTTGTGCATTTCAATAAGTTTTTGAAAATTTGTAATTTCGTTCGAATTTGGAGAAAGATTTACAAACTTTCGTTCGAAAGCTGATGAACGTTTTCAAAAAAGAATGACTGGTGCTATAACTACACTAACGTGAACTGATCTCCCAAAAGTAAACCTATGCGAAGTTTCAAATTTAAAATGTTCAAAATTACACAATTTTCAATTTAAATTCTTTGTACGTAGTTAAATAATTATAAAATAGAAAAGGTCAAGATTAGAATAATGTCACGTTAATAAAATCCAAAATTATATAATTCTAATTTAAATCATTCAAAATTTTATAATTTAAAAAAGAAAGCCTTTTAATACTTGACCGACTATAAATTCTGAACACTCAAAATCGCAGTTTAAGACTTAAACATTAGAGATTCGCTTATTTACATAAATTGTTCAGAATTAAACAATTTCCAATTAAAAGCCTTAATAATTGGTAACAATTTTAAGTTGAAAACATTTAAAGAATAATTTCAATGAAACTTTAAAAATTAGGGAATTTCAAATTAACACAGCGTTTAAAATTCAGGAATTAATGATTATTTTTAATTTGACTCGCTCAAGCTTGTATGTTTTTAGTTTTGAATTTGTAGTAGTAAAAGTGTTTTTTTAGGCCCTTGAAATAAAGTGTTCAGTTTAAGAGGCGTATTCTGCTTTTTAATTGTATAATTCTGAATTATGCTTTTTATTTGAAAATTCTAACGTAAAATAATTTTTAACGGAAATGTTATATTTTGCTAAAAATTTAAAGTTTTTGGTAAAACCAAATTAAAACGGTTTAAAATTTGAAACCATTAGTTTGATTCTGACTGCATAATTTAAAAAATATTTATTTTACGTGTTACGAAAATTTTAAAATACGTACTTTCGATTAATATTTATCACGTCAGTCTGTGATTAAAAATAAGTTTGGCACGTGTAAATAAATAATTATTTTCTTTACGATATAAATTTTGTATATGTATATTGTGTTAAAATTCCCATTTCTATGTATACGTTCACTTTCTAAAATCACAAAAAGACATTTTTAACTTGATCGGGAGAAAAGATATTGACCGGGAAAAACCCGGGAATTTTAAATGGCCTGATCGCTAGACACCCTGACTATTTTTCTATACAGGTCTCATCGTTTTGCTTTTAGTAATCAAAAACTTGCATTGTAAAAATTGGGAAAATCACAAAAGAACTCCCATGGATTTTTTAAATTCTTTTAACATTATTTTTATATTATTCTTAGATATTATATATTTTAAATTTTATTATGATAATATTAATATTAATTTTAACTTTTAGTTCTGTTAATTATTTTATATTTTATTTTTTTGAGATTAGAATAATTCTTACATTATTTCTTATTATTGGATGAGGGGTCCAATTTGACCGAATTGAAGCAAGTATTTATATATTAATATTTACTTTATTTGCTTCTTTACCTATAATTATTATTTTATTGAAAATTTATAATAATATTAATATTTTAAATTTAATTTTATTAAATAATATAAATTTAATTAATAATTTATATATACATATATTTCTTATCTATATTATATAATAATATAATATAATACAATTTAAAAGATTTTTATATAATATAATAATATATATTATTGAGTCGAGCATTAATCACAATAAAAACTACTTTGTTGTATTGAAATACTAAAACCATTCTATCGATCAAGAATTATAACGAAAAATTATAAATAATTGAATGCAATTACTGTCCCTCATCCCTAACTCATTTTCGAAATTCTCTTGCCTAAAAAAATCCATTTCTCCAAAGGCATTCAATATTTTATAAACTGTGTACAAATTAAAAATTTAAGTATTTGCAAATATTGGTCAATAGAAATCAACAAGATGAATTTGCAAATATGTAAATTAATTCTATAAAATGTGGATACTGTAAGGAGTTGAGACATGTACTTTTAAAAGATTATTAAAAATATTAGAAAATTCTAATTTTTATTTTTCCATTCGTAATACATATTTCTAATAAAGTTTATATTGTAGGACATCTGTGAGATCGATTCGAAACCGGTCATTGGACATTATGCCGCAGGTGAAGAATTGGATATTGAAGATCTTTATACCAAGTATAAGGTACATATTCGATAATATGGTTTTTTCTGTGAGAAGTGCAATATACAAATTTTAAAAACTATTTGTAAAGTAATTGAAGACATGAGAATGACAACTCGGTAAAGACCATTTGAAGTTGGCCCCTAAATTAGGTTATTTTAACTATTACTTGGGGGGCCATCTTCAAATGATCTTTAACGAGTTGTCATTCTCATGTCTTCAATTCTAGATATATGATTTTGTATCATTGTAAGAAATGATATTTGCTTTCCTTAAAATCATTGATAGATTATTGAAACGAACTAATTATTTGTTTTTTAAACACAGAAACTGCAAAGAATGTTGGAGTTCCTTGAAGTCCAAGAAGAATACATCAAAGATGAGCAACGAAACTTGAAAAAGGAGTACCTACACGCTCAAGAAGAAGTGAAACGAATTCAAAGTGTGCCACTAGTTATTGGTCAATTTCTCGAAGCTGTTGATCAAAATACCGGAATTGTTGGCTCTACAACTGGTTCCAATTACTACGTGCGCATTTTGTCAACTATCGACCGAGAACTTTTGAAACCTTCTGCCAGTGTTGCACTTCACAAGCACAGTAATGCTTTAGTGGACGTTCTTCCACCTGAAGCAGATTCCAGTATTTCGATGCTGCAAGCTGGCAAGTTTCTTTATTCATAACATTTTTAAATTACTTGCTTTGATTGTTACGATTTGAATATCCAAATCGTGCATGTATTCTAAAATTGTGGATGTATTAATTATTTTCTTGTGATAAAATATTTTCTTATGTATGAACAGATGAGAAGCCAGAAATTCAGTACTCCGACATTGGAGGAATGGACATGCAGAAGCAGGAAATTAGAGAAGCTGTTGAATTGCCACTCACACACTTTGAATTGTACAAGCAGATCGGTATCGATCCCCCAAGAGGTGTTTTGATGTACGGACCACCGGGTTGCGGAAAAACTATGCTTGCTAAAGCTGTCGCTAGGCACACTACAGGTTTGCTTTTTATTTATATTTTATTTATATATTTATATATTTAATTACTAATTGACTAACTGACTAAAAAATAATTCTGAAACTTTTATAGCTGCATTTATTCGCGTCGTGGGATCCGAATTTGTGCAGAAATACTTGGGAGAAGGGCCAAGAATGGTGAGAGATGTCTTCCGTTTAGCTAAGGAAAACTCCCCAGCTATTATATTCGTTGATGAGATTGACGCCATCGCTACGAAACGGTTTGATGCTCAAACTGGAGCTGATCGAGAGGTTCAGCGAATTCTTCTTGAATTATTGAATCAGATGGATGGTTTCGATCAAACTACTAACGTGAAAGTTATCATGGCGACCAACAGGTAATAAATTTACTTTTTTACTTTAGTTTTTTAATTTTTATAAACTATTCTTTTAGTAATTCAGTAGTAATAAAATGCAACATGAAATCTCAGGGCTGATACTTTGGATCCAGCACTTCTGCGTCCCGGTAGATTGGACCGGAAGATTGAATTTCCCTTGCCTGATCGCAGACAGAAGCGTCTGATTTTTTCAACGATTACTACTAAGATGAACCTCAGTGAAGAAGTCGATCTTGAAGATTATGTCGCAAGACCGGACAGAATATCAGGAGCTGACATTAACGCTATTTGTCAGGAAGCTGGTATGCATGCTGTGCGTGAGAATCGCTACATTGTTTTGGCCAAGGACTTTGAAAAGGGGTATAAAAATAATATCAAGAAGGATGAATCCGAACACGAATTCTATAAATAAGCATTGGGTGGAATCAGTATACTTTTCCGACTCAGATTATTTTAAGCTAATACTGTAATTGATATATATATATATATATATATATA
>JBAGKK010000180.1:229896-251062 GCA_037177015.1 Euceroptres primus
TCTTTACTTCATTTAAAACAAAAAATGTTTAAAGCAAACAAGAACTTTATTTAATTTAAACAAAAGATTTATTCAATATAAATAAAAATTTATTGAAATAAAATAAATAAGGACAAATAAAGAATTCGTTTGAATCAAGCAAACATTTATTTGATCCCATATCAACGTTATAATCTGTTTGATTCAAACAAATTTTGTTTGAATCAAACAAATATTTTTCTGAATGATAAAGGCAACACAATTTAAACTATATCCCAGGCACAGCAGTGCATGACCACATTTATCGAAATAAAATATGATTTCTATATTCAATTTCAAAATAATGATGTATTTCTGAATATGAAGTTGCGTATTGGAGTTATGACATAGACGTAATAAATTTTGTTGATTATTTAACAATCAGTAAGTTTTGCATTCACTCTGCTTTTAAACGATACAAAGCGAAAATATTGAAAAAGTGAAGTGTTTTACGAAAAGATAAGCCATGCAATATGAGTTAAAATATATTTAAATATATTTAATATTTAAAATATATTTAAAAATATTTTAATTTTGCATCCGTTAATAATATCACTAAGGATAGACACTGTTCATGACAGTTGGAAATTAAAGCTATAGGTAACCTTTTCTTCAATGTGGATCATTCTTTCTCGAAGCACGAATTTAATATACATCCATATGAAAACTCACAGGCACTGGTATATAGGATTTCATTGAAGGAATTGAATGTAATAATAGTATAAAATGTACTAATAATATATAAAACTTTTCAAGACTTTGAGAAAAACTTAAGACTTTTTTTAGTACACTTTAAGCTCGTTTTTTTTCAATGAACTCTTTTAGAATGTTCAAACATTAAGTGAGTATATATACCTAAGGAAAAGTACTTGTTAACTTCTCGACGCCATCGGAGCGTATATAGTCCTTTGCTAAGAAAAAGCTTTTCTACTAACAGACTAACTTAACCATTCTCTTTCTAACTTCTTAACTACGTCGCACTCTTGGTAGTTCCTTTGATCTACTTCGTGACCTGAAATTCTTCAGTGGAAAAACTATTTTTAGTGAAGATGTAAAAGTGTTTGCACGTCCACGTATCCAATGCTTTATATTTTCTTTTCGAAAAAAAGAAAAAAAACAGTAGGAAAAGTAATTTTTGTTACCTTAACTGCCTCGACTATATTTTACTTCACAAAAACTAATATTCTCTAGAATTTTTTTTGTTGAGAATAGACATTTGAAGTTTGTTCAAATTGAAAATAAAAATACAATTGATACATATGAATACATTTAAATATAAAAATACAAATTCAGTAATTTCAGTGTAAAACTTGAAAGATCTCACGGAAGAGAGGAAATACTAAAACGTTTGTTTGTATCTATTTGGCAGTAGTTTGCAGAGTGAGTTAAACTGTAAAGAGACACAAAGTGTGGGAATCTCACGTACACCGCGATGGTATGTTCGGAATGGAGGGCACGCGAGGGCTAACCACCCATTAAGGGGAGCCCTAATATCTAATTATTTAATAAAAATATGTTTACGACGTGGCGCACCATACGCCCCTCAGCGACGATTTTTTACCCTTTTTCTGGCCCGAGCTCGAGGGAGATCGAAAGAAAGAGAATGTGAAAGAAAGAGATGAAAAGAGGCTTAAGGGGTCGGAGGTCGATCTGACGGACGGTCCGACAAAACGGGCGAAAGGAACGAGCCGACACACGTAATGCTAGTCTTTTCATCAGCGAGCTTAAAAAGTAAGCCGCGGGTCTATATTGCGGCTTTACATGCGACATCCTAAAGAGAGAAAAAAATCCCTGTGCTTTTGTTGCAAAAGAAAATTCAGGAATTATACGAAACATAATTTCTTTATTAGTATCCAGAGTAGTATTTTATGAAGACTTTTGTTTATATTTTTCTATCCTAAAAAGACACTATGTATGTGCAAAAACTCCGCGCGGTATTACGAGTTTAAGAAATATTAATATTTTATTTGAGTTGTGAAATCACAAAATAACACATTTGGCGGGCCTTTTTTTCATTCTGATGAGGTTCCAAGAAGAAAAAAAAAAGTTGGAGAGGGTACGGATCGGCGCGTCAGAATGGAAGATCGGCCCTTTGCTGACCAAACACGTAAAGGTGGCGTGTGTACATTGATTCGGTCGAGGTCTAGAAACCCTCCTATATAGCTATCGATCTTGGTTCCAATATCGGCGAGTCGCTTTGTCACGTAAGTTTGATCAGGTCCATTCTACTCGAACGAATAAGATTTTTAAGATATCGTAAAAAATTGAAACGTTTCTTAAGCAATTCTATTACACACTGATACAATGTGCTGCAAAACTTGGAAAGAAACTTTGAAAACGTCAAAATAAATTATTCTTTCTAACTGAACATAAAGCAAAAATAATTTTATTAATTACAAATTTTGAGAATTACATCTCAAGAAAAAACGTGAATTCAAGCCTTGTGATACAGTTCATTCTCACTGAAGATCATCGTGAATTCACGTTTTTTTTCTGTGATGAAGATTAAACAAAATTTATACATGCTTAAGATAGTAATAAACTTAATAAATGTAAACAATGTGTAAATAAGAAGTAATACAAAATAGAATGACAAAAAGTACCACATGATAAAAGAGAAGGTAGCAATTGGCGGTGAAAGTTGAATGGAAAAAACGTGAGTCGAAACGATGGGAATATGGGAAAGCGAATAAGAACCAGAAATCAGAAGGTACAAACCTCCCACGAAAGCAGTTCCAGGAGAGAAATAATCAGTGAAGTTGCGAAGGGAATGTTCCACCCCCACCCGTTTCAACGGTTGCCTAGCCCGAACCCGAAATCGTGGTTGCATACTCTTCAACAACCACTAAAAGGGCGCCTATATACCTGACAGAACCATTCATTACCGAAACGCTGCTTCCCACACAATCTCAGTCGTGGAATAAGTCAAACTCGGCTAAAAAGCGCTAACGGAGTCCCGTGAGGTAAGTATATCCTCGCGCCACTTAAGAACGTCTGTAATTTCCATTAGGGGTTTCGTGTAATCGTTCAGGATGCGCAAACCATTCATTTCCGAACTTTCCACGTTCCAAAATTCCTATTCGAATCTCACATTATTCGCGTTTCAACGAATCTATAAGTTTGTAAATTTAAAAGATCATTAACAACAAAAGGGAAAAATATATCCTTCTGTTGAATACACTTAAATATATTAATAAAATTACATATTATTGCTTCTTAATTGAACCTAATTTTTTCCCTTATTATCATAAAAATTTTAGCGAACCTTCAATGCTTCGATGGCATGCATTTCGATTTCCACATACAAAATTTCCAGAAATGGACTCAATAATTTCTGACAACACTTCACATAATTACTTAATAACCATATAGTGACGCTTGAATCTTATAATTTTCAGCAATTACGAGTGAGGGGACTTGGAGGATCTCAAGTGTTTGATAACTGAATCGGACCCTTGACCACTTTTCCGATCATAAGATAAGATAATTTTATTCAAACTGAGTGATTTATAGTCTCCCTTCAGGCAAAAAATTTCTTGAAAACTGTTTTTGATAAAGATTATCTTTTCTTGTTCTTGTAGTTAACATCATCACCAATGAGCCGCCTTATGAGCTGACCTATTGAATAAATATACTAAAGATGTGGTATTATTTTTAGCAGTGACTCATTGATGAATGAAGTATTTACAAAATATACCGAAAGGATTTAATTCCGTCAATATCCCACAAATTATGTATAAAAGAATCGTCGATCCTCCCCCAAATATACGAGACCCATCATGATCTTAAACTGAAGTTTTATTTTGCTTTATAGATGAAAAGAGGATGTGGATAATTCTTATGAATTAGATCTGGTTTAATCCTCAGCGGATATATAGTGGATGTCGGTATGTTTCGACGCAAGGGGAATCCTAGCTAGAGAAGGAGGCGCCAGGGCGTTCTGGCGGGGTCAACTAACCTTTTCATTAGCTAACCCCGAGTAGGCCGCATCGCGGCCTATAAAGCTCCCAAACATTGACGCAAGCAATGATTCCCTAAGAGTCCTAAACTACAAAGTATATAATTATTAGTGTGTCGAGAAGACAAAAGCCTTGTAATTTGCTGGCGCCAGACTTGGAGACATGTGTTCGCTAATTATCACCTACGATGCAAAAGTCTGTTTCTTAAAATCCTTTTTATTACTTTGCAAATCGAGTTTCCGAGTTTCATATGGTTTCGCATGAAGAATTAGAAATCGTATACGGGTGAAAATTTAAAAAAATCATCAGTAGTCACCTAACAAGTTTTGTTGAAAAAAATATTTTAAACAATATAAAATAAATGGTCATTGGGCACGATGACATTCTATGTGGGGACTTATAAAAAGCTATTCACAGGTATCTTGAAATTATAATTAGTCAAATGATTATCAATTTTTTTTATCTTTAAGAATGATAAAGAAAAAAAAGAGTGTTCATAGAAAACATATATTTTTGTTTTAAAAGACTATATAAATTTTGTTTTACAAGCAGCCAGAGGCCATCCAGTCTTATAACTGCAGAGGCTAACACGATAAGAAAGGCTTTCGAATACTTCAAAACGTAGTCAGGGACATACGAATCAAGTTCTCAAATATTTTAAAGATTTTACGTCTACTTTGGCAACGTAAGGATAAAATGTAAATAAGTGAAAGAAATTCTTCGCAATAGTTCTGTTCAGAAAAAAAGTTAAATTTTAATTGTCAACATAAATTGAGTGGTCGTAGTAGGCTGAAATTTGACTTTTTCTCATTTCTGTCATCACTCGTGAGAACTGGATACTTTCTACCATAACTCTTACCTTGAAACAATTCGTCCTCGCTCTTTCGTTTTCGCTCGGAGCATCCCCCGCAGTGTTTCAATTACTTTAAGTACACAAGAACCGCTTTTTTCCTTTACCGAATTTTTTCCCAATCAATCTAAAATTAGGTTACGTGGTAGACAATATTTCTGTTTCTTTATCTCAACAGTCGGATCCCACGGGTCACTTAACAAGAGTCTAGAGAGTGAGAAAGTGATTGACAATCCGAAGTTTAGTTACCTGAGTATTCCAAGAAATTCAGGATCTTTTAAAAATTGAAAATTTGTTGCTGAGTCTATACTTATTTCATTTAATGATTTTGAATTTAAGATTCTAAAAGTATGTTAATGTTGCAGTATAACTTGTTATGAAATTAATTGTTTAAATAAAAGAACTACTAAAATATAAGGGAAAAAGATAGCGTATTAATTCGATCTACGCGTGCAACATTGGATTGATGAAATGCGGATAACCACAATTAGGCGAATACGAACGCAGTATGTACGTGTGACATGAAAGTAGGCAGACAGACAGATAGACAGGCAACCAGCGAGACCGATAGACACATGGACGGACAAGCCTTTAGCCGCGGGGCTACAGTGCGACGAAGAGCAGATTATCTACTAGATTCAACTGCTGTCTGACGTCTGTTCATGATGCGAACATTCGTATCGAAATTCAATTTGCAACGGAAATACAAAATCACTGACTACTTTTCAGTTTTCCTTGCCATTGTCTTTTCGCTTCGGGATACGTTCAGTAATTCATTTTCTGTCAGTGATACTAAAATGCTAGAGTGTATAATCTAGAAAAAATAATGTATTTATCAAATCCGATCAAATGAGGTAAAGAAATAATTTCTCGAAATACTGTTCTTCGGAGTTCCAACTTTGAAGATAACATTTAAAAAATAGTTAAAAGAGGATGGAAGTTTCAAAGCAAATAAGAATTGTATCAGTGGATATTAGCAGAGTATTGAAAAATACCATCTTACAATTTAAAGTTTCACTATTCAACCAAATTGCATACACCTTCCTAATTATAAAGTATAAATGGCAAAGGTCGACTCTCGCATGACCTGCGTAAGTTTTGAAAACATTTCAACGCCAGTGGCGATGGCAAATTCAAATGTAAGAGAAGTAATATCAGGGTCGTGGCGAAATATTCCATTCTCAAAATCGCACGGAATTGCAAACTGTGCATGGCCTAAAGCGTTAGCGTCCCTTTTTCCCTCACGATGAATTTCGGCGGTGATTTTCGAGTTGTGTGAAAAGTATACACAGAGCCCACCATCGAATCGAGCAAAAGCTTGCAAATTCGGTCGTAACTCGTGAAGTGCAAGATGTTATAGGTATGGAGGGACTGGGCCTTACTGGGCCTTTTGTAAGCGAGCCCTAGGGATATGCACGTTCCTGGTTCTTGTGGTAGAAGGGCAAAGTCGAACGGGTTAGATAGACGTTAGGACAGACAAACAGACGTATGTAGAAACGAGAAACGACGCGCGTGGGCAGTTCGCTTTCTTCGTCTTACAACATATGTAGTACCTGTGGATAAGCCGCGGGCTGGAAGACGAGAAGTGGTTTTACACCAAGCAACCACTGTTATAGGAGCCCCTCATCCCTCGTTCCTCGTGCATCAAGGTTGTAAGCTTTTTAGACTGCTCGAAAAATCTTCGAGAGCCCCTCCAGCACGCGTGCCGTGCACACACCTTGCGCATAATTAATAATATCGTATCGCTGAGAAAAAATATTGCCGACGTGCAACAGCACAACGATATGCAATTTCGCTTCCAAATCTCAGCAATGGAAAAAGAGAGCGAGAAAAAAATAAGTGGCAGTTTATCAAAGTACAATAATTACCAGAGAAAAGGCCGCTGGGGGTTTAGAATAAAATTCTTTAAGTTTTAATTGCAACATTATTTTGCGTCTAGTTGTTGAATCTGCAGTATGACTGTAAATTTAACAAATTATTATTATTAAGCTGCTGTACTTATTACACAATATGTTTGTAGCGCATTTTTTTGGGTAAAAACGCGGTTGAAACTTTCCTCGGTTTTACTATGATGATTTATTAGACCGGATGATTTATACTCCGCTTGACTGCGAGTAGAAGAAGAGGTAATGCCCAACAAAGGGCCAAAGTGGAAGATTAGAGACGATTATCGTGGATCAGGTGCGCGCACATAAGGTCGTAACTCAGCGAACTTGACGCGTGGGTGGTTTGGCTGCGTGCGAGGTAATGAAATAAAAATGCGTATAATAAAACAAAATTCACTAATAGCACATTCCTGTATTACATATTTTTTTTATTTTGGAATTTGGTTGCTTTTTTCCGTCCAAAATTATTCGAGCAATATAATTATTAAAAAATAAAAAAAAGTTCAATGTTAAAAAAACTTTTGAATCAAACAAATCTGTGTTTTTCTATGGAGTTCAAAAAAATTTCTTTGCTTTAAACAAATTTCTTGTCAGACATTCTCGTTTTAACTTAAACAAATATTGGTTTGAATTCACCAAAAGTTTTGGTTGATATCAACAAAGTATTTTGTAAAATTAATAAAACGAATCGACTGACCACTTCGGTTGCTTGAAGCAAACGAGTTTGGTTTATTTAAGAAAAATTTTGTTCACTTAACGAAAGTGTACACTTAAGAAAACGTAGTTTAATCAAATAAGCGTTTAAGAAATATCCCACTAAACCGCATTCAATCGATTTCGTTCCCACTTAGGATTTTTTCACGACCTTGAACAGATCCCAGCAAGGAATCGAAAGGATTCCCAATCGCGAATTCGAATACCTTAGAAATAACCATTCTCAAAGTACCTGCACATAAGATGCCGCGCGAGGATGAAATCCGGATCTCTTTTCGGTGGAGACTATCATTTGGTAGATTAGCATAATGACTGGGGATTTATATTTTGTGTTCCCAAAGGGAAGAGCTAGTAGCAAACGCACAAAACGAAATAATGAATAGGATAGTTTCTGGCATTCAAAGATTATACGCATCACAAAGGCTAAATTATAGATTTGTGGTTTTCACTCTTCGTACAGATAACTTGTGGGTTGGATGCTTTATTCGCAATTTCCAAATTCAATTATCTTGTTCTCATTGTGATAATATTATTGGAAAATAACATACAAATTCAGTAACAACAAATGAATTTAATTCTTAGAAAATGATTTGTCCTGAAGAAACAGAAGAATTTTCTTAGGCAGTCTAAGAAAAAATATTGCTAATTATGAGTATTTAAAATTCATTGAATGATGAGTCCTGATTCATGGAACTCATTCATGAGTCTCAGAATATAAAGTGATAATTTTATAAACGATTATTTGTAAGAGGAATTAATAGTGTTTTGTGAGCAAGTTCTCTTCTTCAAAGAGAACAAGTAGACTGGAGTTCTACGTATGACCTGTTAATTATATTTTCCATAAACTTACTCCACGCCATTCACTGTGTTTTATGTTGGCTACAACTGTCCGCTTACCTGCCTGCGAGCGAATTTATAGTAAGACCATAGCATATACTAGACAGGGATACAAATCTGGATGTTACGTTTCCTACTTAAGTGAACTAGTTTCAAACGATATTCGAAAATATGCAGAAAATTATGATGATAACACTTTAAACTATTAGGCTATTAAGTATAGCTGGATATGAACAGCTGCACACTCAATTTGCATAACCAATCACTTACAATATTTCAAAATAAACAATTATAAGTTGTCTATAATACTTTATGATTCAGTTAATCTTGACATACATGAACGAAGCTTTAAGTCACCTTCTCCCTATTTTATTTTAATTATTTCATTTTATGATGTACATTAATATACCCACACAGATTTAAAAAACGGACATTGCTCCTAAATTTTTTTTTTAAGTTTCTGCAAGCGTGCGAAGAAAAAATTTAGTTGAGATATTTTTAAAAGAAGTAACGCTTTGAGTTTATAACCAGGCAGAGTTTTAAATGCGAACGAGGCTGTAGAGTAATTCACAAAGTGGTCAAAGAAAGAATACGCTGCGGGGTAGCTATCTGAGGAATGAATGAAAAAACAGGGACAGTCCCAAGAAAATACCAGATATTAAACGCGAATCTGAGAAAATTAGAGTTCTTGAAGCTTACAGCGCAATTATTATCGAATAAAGAGTCGTTTATATAAAAGCAGCTTTAACAATGACATAAAAATCCTTATTAACGCTTATTGACTCCAGGTACGTTTAATTCGATGCTTTCGAAAGAACACTTTAAAGTGTTCTTTTTAAAGTTTTAATTTTCGGGAGAATCCAATCCTATTCAAAAAGCGCATCCTACTTCAAAACGTAGCAGAGCATTTTACTGACAGCAGAAGACGAGGGTGGACCATTATAGAATTATCGATGGGATTAATGAAAGGAAATTATAGCCGCGCAGGTTAAAGAGATTATTTCTTCATCGGCTGGAATCATTTTATAATACATAGTACTCAAGATAGTGGTATTAGAATTTTTTAAAATGAAGTATGTTTGAAAATCTGATGCATAGAAATAATGCAGAGTTTATTTTATAATCCAATAAAATGAATTATATATTAAATTGGGAAAAATCATAAAGATTTATAATAAAAATGTATAACATATATAGCTATGCAAAGTCTTTTATACTAGTATATATTTAAATATTTAATTAAAAATTGACATAAACATAATCGTGGGTTATAAAAGGATCCGACGGGTGTGTCTGTATATCAGAATAGAATATGTAGATCGTAGTTACGCGCGAAGAAACCTGGAACTTGTAATTTCGTCTGTCAGATAAATTGTCAGATCATATAAGGAAGAGAGTCTTGACGCCTCGCAAAATGAAATTACCATTTACCATGGATTGCACACAAGTTATTTGAAAGTGTGAAACAAAGATTGAGTAATCTAAATTCACATTATTTGAAAATGGAAACATAAACTATATAATATAGATTAAACTGATTATAAGAGAAAATGTTAAATATAAAATGCTAAAATATTACTCTGATCAAAGGTTTTTAAGATACATCATTTAGTTAAATATTGAGAAATTTCTAATGGATTTATCATGTTTTATAAACTTACTTCTACAGTAAAAAAGCAGCATAGGTAATAAATTAAATCTCTGGACTTTTTTTCAGGTTTATACTTGTGATGTACATCTAAAAGAGAAAATTATTGCTAAAACAACTGTTCAAGTTCTAGGGTTATGCTTGAGGGACTAATAACTGATGAGATATCGGGTGAAAAATTATCCAGGGAATTCCACCAAAGATCAAGCGGAACTAATGGCCACGTGGATATGGATCGTCACGAAAGAAAGCAACTAAACGCAATTTTACGAGTTCCTCAGTATAATAAGTTTCCATGCAGGATCGACGGATTTCGAGTCTAATAAGCCCATCATTTTGACAGACCCTTGATTTAAAGAAATTGGGGTCAGCAATTAAGTTTAAATTGGACCAAAGACTTGAAAATACAGTAAATAGTAATAGAGGATAGAGCAATTGCGCAGTAAAACTGTGGGACTTACAAAATGGAATCCATGGAAATATTAACTCTTGTGAAGATTCGATTGGTGGATACCGAGAATTACAAGCAGCCATTTTCCTTCTTGGGTTTGGTTTTTTTCCGGAATCTGTCTTCGCGTGCACTAACAGATAAACGAGAATTCCATCACGGTAGTATACTGGCAGCAAGTGCTTCAGCTGTTAATTCGCTTAATCCTCCACTAGCAAACGTTTCCACCATGCTGCACGCCATTATGCACAAACCGAAGGTCTTGGTTGGAGAACGAATGTTAACGTTCTGGGAGAAATATTCTTGAAATCTACAATTCTGTTTTTCAGGATATCAAACTCGTATTTTTCCCGTTATAATGTCTGGAGCTAGTTAAATTATAATTTTATAATTTTTATTACATTTCTATCCCATTGTTGGATCTGAAATGACTGCATAAATTTATACAATAACCCATGTGGAAAAATTTCATGTCAGTCTCAAGTCTTTGCCAGATCTAGCAATGTCGAGTCCGTCTAATTTAGCCGGTATGTTTTGGTTCTGAATTGGACCAAATCAGACGAGCATGACTGAAAAAGTTTCTAAGTGCCGTCCAGACGGTCTGAATTGGACCCGATTAGACGAACTTGATAAAAAAGTTTCTCATCCAGTCGATCTAACTCGGACCAAGCCAGACGAACTTGATTGAAAAAGTTTCTAATCGCCGTCCAGACGGTTTGACTTGGACTCAATCAGACGAACTTGATTAAAAAAGTTTCTAAGTGTCATCTAGTCGGTCTCACTAGGACCAGGTCAGACGAACTTGATTTCTAAGTGTCATCCAGTGGGTCTAATTGATACTTGATCAGATTTTCTTTATTGACAATTTTCTAAGTGTCATCTAGACGGTATGACTAGCACCCGATCAGACCTCTCGTCCTAGCTTATCTCCATGGTTTCGACATTGATTGTTAACTGACTGAAGGGGAAAGTTCCTTAAGACGGGCTACCTCCTAAGACGGGCCACCCTTAATATTTTTGTATAAAGACATTATATATTAATCACTTATGTATGAAGACACATGCTCAGCAGAATTCCAGTTATTTTGAAAGTGTTTTTTTTTGCATTTGAAGTAAATTAACGAAAAAAAAAAAAATATATATATTTTTGTACATTAGAGAACTTCTAATGATTTGAAGGAGTAAGTTATTTTTTTATAGATAATTTTGTAAGCTTTGCAACTTTTACTTACGTTTTATTAATTTTTATGCCGTTTAATAAAAATATTTAAAAAATTGTAAGCATGCGAAATTCTTAAGACGGGCCCCGGTTAGGCTAGAAAACTGCTGGTAAAAGCGTCATCTGCTTTAACTATGAATTACCGACGGTACACCAAAAATATGTCAGATATGAACAAGAAATTTTTTTCAATATGTTGTTTATTCACTTTATACCAGTAAATTATTTATCTACGCCGAAAAGCACTTGTCATTTTACAACTTTTTATAAATATTAATTTCGTGATCTTTGTTAATACTTGTTTTCTGTTAGACCTTATTTAACGCTTATTTTACGTTTTATAGTGAATTTTGCATAAATAATATGTCATAAATGTACAGAATATGTTTAAACAGTACGCTACGAATAAAATTTATCAATATCTAGTGTTTAATTACATAGATTTTTTTATTTTTAAAAGGGGCCCGTCTTAGGATACCGGGTTGCCGAAGACGGGAAAAATACATATTTTTTTCAACATCGAAATTCATTACCTTTTAAACAGTTTTGAACTTTTAAGCATATGAATTTTGTAAAGCAAACATGAAACTAAGATGTCAGTAATCGCTTTTGCTTCTGAAGTTCCTTAAAATCGAAAATTTTCGAAAATTATGGAAGGGGACCCGTCTTAGGTAACTTTCCCCTACAGCCAAGCGGTAAACGTTACTGGCTGCAAGCGATAGATTCAAGAATTATAGGTTTAGGTTCGAATCAACACAGCGTTGGATTTTATTTGTTAATTAAGTGCTAGGATTTGAATGTATTAATAAAACTAAGCGAATAATTAGTATTTCAACGTGAAATACTTATATATAACATTAATATTTATTTTTAATAATAACTAGCGCTTGGTCAGCAGTGCTAACCACATTAGTCAATAGGCAGTCTGGCCAGCCCCAGCACAGATCCTGGAAATTTTTTCACTCGGGAAAAATAAAATATAATTTGAGTACCTGAATGTAATTCAAATGTGTTGTCAATGAATCGTCTTGAGCAGGATTCAAAACATTTACATATTCTATTAACTAAATAAAAGTCATGACCTGTTGGTTGCTTTTTGCACATGGACATAAAACCATCGTTTGGTTACTCAATCTTCTTAATTATCTTTGAAAAAACAAGGAGACCATAAAGAAGTTCTCATCAAGATATACAGCTTTATTTACGACTTGTTAATGTTAACTTATTTTTCATTGGCAGTCGAAATAAAAAGTAAAAAATATATAAATTACGAACAGCCAAATAAAATAGTGATATATATCACTCAAAAAAAAAAATTTTGTTCATTGAACCAAATCGTTTAGTTGATTTAAACAAAAATTTTAGTTAAAGGAACCAAATTTTTGTTAAGTTATCTAAACATTTTGTTGATTGAACCAAATCTTTGGTTGAATATACCAAATTATACATTTTTCATTAAATCAACTAAAACTCTTGGTTGACTCAACCAAACATTTGGTTGTCCGTATAATAACCAAATTCTATGTTTGAACCAAGAAAAATTGGGTCAATTCAGCCAAATATTTTTCTGGATGCAGGAACTGTTTGAAATCATAATTTACATCTACAATAATGTCAAATTAACGAAGTTGAAGGAAATTTTCCATACTGAATTTAACTTGCTTCTTGCTTCATTTATACAATGCACCGAAAAAACCTGTGACTAAACCAGTCACAAACTTAGTATGACTACTTTAGCCATTAGCACATATTTGATTGTTGTTGTTGTTGTCATCCGAAAAGAAATCTTGTCTTTTACATTTAATTACTCGGGAAGAAAACGCGACTGTAACTTTTGTCAAAAAGCATTGAAACGATTAAGAAGTTTTTCCTGGAAAGAGCCATATGTGAATAACTTTGGGACATTTTTAGTCAAGATATAAATTAAGAAAACTAGAAGGAAATAATGTGCCAGGTGACAAGTTTTCCATCCTTTTTTCAATTACTGGAAAAATGTAGAAAAGATTTAGAAGAATTTTGAAAAAATTCATGGCGGTACTGTAAAGTATAAGCTTCAAAATGAGACCTAGAAACTCCAAATATCTTTGCTAATTATCTAGTGATAAACACAAATGTGGCATCATATTTTTATTTTTGCGAGACTTCATGAATATGCAGTGAAGGCGAGAAGAGGGTTGATCGTCGCATGTTTAGAACTTGAAACAGGACCAGCTTGGAAAGATTTTGGGAACAAGGGGCACCTTTTTTATTTCTCTGCATGATGTAAAAATCTTATTAAATTGCAGTTAATTATTTATTTAAATTAATTAATAATCTTGATTTTATATCATGATGCAATGATTCGTTAATTCTTTTTTTTTTGAGGTAACTGTAATCTGATTCTTTATAAAACTCTTCTTTAAATAGGAATTTACACTTCTCAATAGACCATTTTATGCAAAGAAAAATTATAATTTTTTGCAGCAAAGGGCTCAAACATGAAATCCAAATTACCTAACTTTCACTTTTCGACTCTTTGAAGAAAAAAAAGCTTTAAATTTCGGCCAACATATATTTAAAATCTTGAAATTTCATTATCAAATATAATTTATTTTAAATATGCACAGAGAAGTCAGAAAACTAGATCGACCTAGATAACTTTGTTACCGATCTTCAGTTTTGTCGGTTTAATGTTTATTTAAAGTGAATTACACTGTTTATGTTGCTTTTCACGTTCCAGTAATTCAATTTATATATTTTACTAACAATCATTACATAAATTAATTCATTGATTCGATTTTGTAATATATGTAGAGTATAATGCATTTTAAAAGCACATTATATTTGTTAATTTGAAATTTTATAATAAATGATATATTTAATATATGAATGAATATTTTGATTATGAAATATCGAAATTTTAAATAAATTTTTGCCACAAATCAAAGCTTTATGGAAAACCAAATTAAAGTTGACTCAAATGAAAAAGAGTTAACGAATCATTGCATCATGATATAAAATTAAAATTATTAATTAATTTTAATAAATAATTAATTGCAATTTAATAAGATTTTTAACTCATAGCGAGAAATAAAAAAGGTGCCCCTTGTTCCCAAAATCTTTGTATGCCCAAGACGGTCCTGTTTCAAATCCTAAACATGCGACGATCAAGCCTTTGCTCTCCTTCACTGCATATATATTCATAGAGTCTCGCAAAAATAAAAATATGATGGCACATTTGTGTTTTGTACTAGATAATTAGTAAAGATATTTGGAGATTCTAGGCCTCATTTGGAAGCTTATACTTTAAAGTACCGCCATGAATTTTTTCAAAATTCTTCTAAATCATTTCTACATTTTTCCAAAAATTGAAAAAAGGGTCGAAAATTTGTCACCTGGCACATTATTTCCTTCTAGTTTTCTTAATTTATATCTTGACTAAAAATGTTCTAAAGTTATTCACATATGGCTCTTTCGACGCGAAATTTCTTAATCTTTTCAATGTTTTTGACAAAAGTTACAGTCGCGTTTCTTTCCCAAATAATTAAATGTAAAAGACAAGAATTCTTTTCCGATGAGATGTGAGTGAAGTGGTCTCATACTTGTAACCGGTACGTATTTCCTTATTCTACTAGTTCACCATGTTAAGTTGAAAGCTGGTCCAGCCACAAATTGGTTTCCAGGTATTCCACCCTCATTCACAAAAAAATTCAAACAAAATAATCTGAGAGTGTAAAATGTAATGGTACCGCGGGAGAGATGCTGTGAAATTCGTAGGCAATACTCATTAGAAGGTAGACGAGCAGTTCGTATAGCCATTGCGCGGCCATCTCGTTTTGTCGGCAGTGTGTACTACAGGCATAATCATAGTGCCCCCTAGCAGTGCTACGGTCGGAGAAGCGAAAGTTGGAGGGGACTATTTTTTTCGAAACTGAGTGAGTGAGAAAGATAAGGGAATAACAGTGAAGCTGGAGAGGAGAGAAGAGTCAGCTTAGCTAGCTGGCAGGTTGAGGAGCGGTTGAGGGGTTATGCGTGGTACAGTTGGGGGTGGGTGGGT
Source organism: Euceroptres primus (assembly GCA_037177015.1). Taxonomy (NCBI): domain Eukaryota; kingdom Metazoa; phylum Arthropoda; class Insecta; order Hymenoptera; family Figitidae; genus Euceroptres; species Euceroptres primus. The sequence goes on from JBAGKK010000180.1 coordinate 245,512, forward strand.
GGAAGGAGGGGGGCAATGTGGTCTTCGGGGCCCTAATGGGGCGCCCCCGCCACCCGCCACGTGATTGCTCCCCTGAGGCAGGCATCGCGTGTCAGGCCCCTCTTATAAGGCCCCACTCCCGCTCCCTCCCCCAACCTGCAACTCTAGGTGGGCCCCCTTCTTGCAGGCTGTACTCGACACACTGATATGTCTCGTCCGTGTGCCGTGCACGTCTACCTCAGCGCGGGTGTACTTGACGGATTTTTTTTTCTTCTGAGTCTCGGCTTAAACTTTAAAATCCGCGTGAATTTTAGTTAAGTCCCAAAATGCGGAAGTGTTGTTTGGGTTGGAAAGGGTTTTTAAGTTGTCTGGTGCGAAAAATTACGGACCATAAACTAACGCGGTCTGTGTATTTTAACGAGGTATTTCGAATTTTATTGCATGCTTCGGAAATGAAGTTACAAATTTTCTGAAGGGTGGGTTTCGGGACACTTTTGCGCATTTGGGTGATATTTAAATTTATGCATATATGGTGCATAAAATTATGAGTAATTTGATTTTAGTCGAGTGGAATTGTACAACGGTTATTCTGGAAAATTTGTACTTAATTGTATTTACTGATTCACTGATTCAATAACTGAAAATAAGTTCTAAATTACTCTGAATTACTGCGGTATAATCAGTTAATTGCAATAAAGAATGTATCAATTTTTTAATTTTATGTTATAAATTAGTGACTCTTTGAAGAGTGTATAAATTGTCTTCAAAGACCAAACAGAGAAAACTAGGGATAAAATTTGTTGCAGATAAAACAATGCCACGGTAAATCAAAAGAGAATTTATGCCTCTTGCGGAAGTTAATTTTTGTTATTGCAGACAATTTTTACCCTGAAATCAAGTTTTCTACCTTTATCGTGCCTAAACAATTTTAGCAAATTCTTATTTCTTGCTCTTCAACGCTAAGAAACATTTTCCAAGTTCTGCAAGGGACATCAGGGAACAGTGAAATAGGTTCAAGCCAAAAAAATAAGTTTGTTTCTGAACCTTGGCCTTTAACAAGTTCCAGAAAATGATTTAAAACTCTGCAAAGTGCAAGATTACATGGCTGAAGAAGTTGTTACATAGAACAATGGGGTCTTAGAAACAGGAAGTCGGTGCATTAATCCCCTTCGTGCTAGGAAATGTTTACAGCACTTCATTAGATGCAAACTGCAAAGGTAGCTAGTGCATGCATAAAAATATGAATGTTTAACTATGCTACATCTCTTCCTTCTTCGATTTCAAGGTCTAGAATTCCACGCTGGAAGGTGTTCAATCACGATGTCGTGACGGAGATCCTCGAGCAGCAGTTTAGAACTTTAAGTACGAACTGCAACTACCAACCACTCGATGGTTTCTTCTTCCGCCAGTTCGTCCCAGAATGCTGAGGATTGCCGATGCCGGCAGCGAGCAACCACCGCGTTCGGGAATTTAGCTTTTATCAGAGACCTGTGATTGCGTGAATAGGTTCTTGAATACCAAGTCACGCCATCGGAGCTTCTCGCTTTGCCCATCCTGCACCCTGGAGTCGATATTCTTGTCCGGAAGCCTCCGGTAGGGAGGATCCTACCAAGAAGCAAGAATGTTCGTCTTAAGGGGCTGGCGTATTATCGTATATGCATGTACTTGCTCATATGCAAGTTTGTCGTTGGTAGGGCGGCCGCAAGTATTAAGAACAAGAAGAAGAAGAGGTATCGGCAGCTTCAGGGCTAACTATGTAAATGAGAACGGAGAACGGATCGCCTCGGTTCAATAGACCTTCGACCCTTAGGTCCGGATAATTTGTTTACGAGCAACGCACGCGGCTATCCTCCTCCGAATGTGCCTTGGGGTAACCTCGGCAACCATCTTTCAGGATCGTTCGTCCTGCTTCTTTCGGAGCGATGTAAGCGGTCGCGCGACCAAGACGGGAGATCCGCTGCTATACGATTTACATACGATTACTGACCAAAGTGAAGGCACGCACACCCACGCCCGCACGAACGGGCAAACCAGAGAGCGGACCAACGACCACGGTGCACCTCGAGACCAAGACCAAGACCCAAGACCAAGACCGGCCGAACCGGACCAGGAGAGAGCGAGAGGAGGAACCCCGAAGAACTCGAATCCCAGCCAGTTCAGGGAGGCACGGAGGTTCTGGATTCGAGTCCCCGGGCTGTCGGGATGTCGATGAGCAGCAGTCGGCGTGGGCCGCTCGGTAGGACGCCAGCACCCTGAAGAAGCCCACACCCTTCGGGCGACCACTTGGAAACAATGCCTATACGCGCCGGTTCTGGCTCCCTTCCTGCTCATACCACCTTTCCCCTTTCTTTTACTTTCCAACTTTGGCCAGACGATCAAAAAGCTCTTTGATTCCATGACCTCAACTTGCTCTGGTCTCGTCGAGTTGATGCAACATTACTCGCTTCATTCGAGAACAATATGATACTGAATGCATTCGTCAACGTAGGAAAAACATTAGTTCCCCACACAGAAAAACCTGGAGTGTTAATTAGAACCGATTTTAGGGTTCCAATGGAGGTAAAACAAAAAGAAACTCTCATAGATGGTGCCACTTTCTACGTGATTTTCCAAAGTTTCATTAAAACTGCAACAAAAAAGAACCTCCAATTTTTTCTGTGTAGGTGAAAAAATTCTGTAGGATTGATGTAGAGGGCATTTTACAGAATCCTCACAAGAATTCTGCCGAAATTTTTATAGAATCCTCACAAGAATTCTAGTCCATTTTTCATATAGAATCCTCACAGGAATTCCACAATACAGAAATTGTATATAAAATTCTATAGAAATTGGACTAGAATTCTTGTAGAATTCTTGTGAAGTTTGCATAGAAATTTGAGGATACTTCTTGTGAGGATTCTATAGAATGCATTCTACATTAATCCTACATAAATTTTATAGAATTTTTCATCTGGGTCGAGATGAACCAAGAAAGGTCAAAATGATTTGTGTCATAAATGAACTGCCAAAAAATCCTGATTTACCCATAATGTACCAAGTTATTATGATAGTCCGTTTTTGTTGCAGATCATTTTAAAATTTTCTTGTTTCGTCGGCTTGAATTCACGTTGTTTCTGTGAAGAAATCTTATCTCAATTTCCATAAGTAAGATAATTAATATCTGTTTTCTAAAGTATTGCTTTTAATTTTTTCTTTAAAATTTCTGAATGTATAATACTGGAAAAATGTATATTACAGACATTTAAAAATTATTTAACCCTTTTTAATAAATTGAGTGACTAGCACGTATCACGTATTGTAGCTGAATAAACTAAATAGTTTTCAAAATTCAAAAATACGCAAAACACTATTCAGTATATCACGGAAAAAAGTACCTAGTGTAAATTATTGGCTAAACCAGTAACGCTTACTGTGTACACAGTTCCGCGGCTTTTCGTCCAACGAAATAGTTCAAATTACTATTTATAGTAGGATTCACTATTTCGCATTGTAAAACCGGCGATTTAAGCTAGTGGAAAAATCAATTTCAAATTGTAATATGGCATTTTACAGTTTTAAATTGTTTTTTCCACTAGCTCAGGTAGTAAATCCTACCAGAAATAGTAATTTGAACTACTTCGTTGGACGAAAAGCCGCGGTACTGGTTCAGCCAGTAATTCTCACTTTTTCCTTGTACAAATAATAAAAGATACTTCAAAGGATCCGACCGAAATGAAACAAAAAACTTTCGTGAATCTCGTTTCGTTTCTATACCTGCCAAACATATTCACTCGATTTACGTTACGTTATTTAAAATACCGAAATTGTAACGAAATTTTTTAAGTACATGTAAGTTAAGACATCCAGTAATCGTTAGGTGCCCAGTTATCATCAATATTTATGAATATTTTGAATAATTAGCTCACAAGAATGTTTTCAGGCATTTTTTACCACAGTAGAGAATAATTTCTCAAAAGAAATGTTATACAAAATTTTTTTGATTCAATCAAATCGTTTAGTTGATTTAAACAAGAATATTGGCTAATGGAACCCAATTTTTATTGAGTCAAATAAATGTTTTGTTGACTCAACCGAACATTTGATTGTCCATATAATAACCAAATTCTATGGTTGAACCCACTAAAATATGATTGATTCAACCAAATATTTTTATCCTTGGATATAATAGAAATATATCGGGTTGAGGTTTAGTTGAAGTTTTATACAATTACCGTAATTGATTCAATTTTCAACCAGAAGTAAATGAATTTTAAACCAAAATGAATTAATTTTCAACTGACGTAAATGAACTTTCAACCAAAAGTAAATGAATTTTCAACCACAATGAATTAAATTTCAACCAGTAAATGAATTTTCAACCGCAATAACTGAAAAGTTGTTGAATTTCCACAAAATTTCTAACAGTATTATATTCGAATCATTGTGCATCTTATGTAAATATTAAAAGATAGATTGATCAAATATGGAATTGGAACAACAAAAGATTCGGTACTTTTTGGGTAATCGAAACGAAAGTTTGGGAAAGATCCCTGCTTCAACTAAAGCTCCTTAATTTTTTTATGTAACCGTTCTACTACCCCATGCAATTATATCTCATCATCCCCCAAACGATGCCGTCCCCCATCATGCTTCTCCTTCTCATCTATTTAGTCGCATCCCATTTTCCCATATCTCTTTTTACCCTCCGTAGCTTCCCTTACATTCAACTTTGATATCACCTTCCGATTATTATTTAAAAAATTAAAAAGTCTCATCTATATACTGGTTGGAAAATAAAACTCGGAAATAATTTCTTCAGTACAGGAATGACGGCCGTCGTCGCAAACCAACGATTGTTTTTGAACAGCATGGGTAACCGAATGTTCAATGCCCGAGGGTGGAATATTGGAATTGCGAATAATTACTCTATCGCAATCCCGGCACTGACAAGGGAATCGCTTGACGTGGGCACGCGCAAACGTATAAATTTCACCGTAACCATTCGAAAGTATATAGAAATTTCAAATATCCTATGTGTACCAGGATCAAACACGTGAATTAATGGAAGCTCGTTAATGGTCGGTGACTGGAGAATTGTATATAATTTGGAAATGAAGCTTTATGCTAAAAATCGGTAATGTTTGGAGTAAAAGAAATTTAAAAAATTATTAACCCATAGCAATTTTTCTTTTTTAGATTAAACGCCGAAATAAGATTTTCGTACCTCTTGCAGCTGCACATGGAACAAAAATATGAGTTATGCTGCAGATTTCCTTAGGCCTATACAATAATGCTTGTGTAATGAAATTTACGGTTGCACATGCACAACTCACAGGAATAGCCTGTGGGTGCATTTATATTTTTTCGGATGTAATTAAACAGCATTCGACTTTCGACATTCGACTACTTTGCTTTATTCTCTGGAACAGGTGCGAGCGGGTATGTTGTTTAAGTATCTAAAATGAAGCTCGCAAAAAGATTTTCAACAATAAACATTCGCAAAACCCATTCTAGCAATTTCTTTGAAAACGTTAAGCGTTTTTTCACAACTAACATAAAACGGTCAGAATTGGATAATAAATCGCATTTCACG
>JBAGKK010000180.1:251162-271010 GCA_037177015.1 Euceroptres primus
ATATATAAATTAAATTTTGACTATACATACTTGAATTTATTGTTTAAGAATAATGTTTTAAATAACAATTAATCAATTATGAACTTAATGAAAATGCACAAGTTGAGTCTTTTCATTTTCACACCATTAATTATAAAAACTAGATTGTCTATAAGAGTTAGTAACTCTGAAGTATTAAATCAGGTTCATTTCTAAATGCCATTTAATTTAGTAAATTTTCTTCATGTGGGAGTGTAGTTCTAAGAAGTTGCACGTTTTCCATATAGATTGAATTTCAATTTCAGCTACATATATGACATTCAGTTTGAATCTGAAATATAATTCTAAAATTCCCTACTAATTTCCTCAAATTTACGCTAGACACGCTAATTCTTTTAAGTGAAAGTTTTTTGTGAAGTGATTGTGAAAGATGAAAATGAATAAAAGTCAAGTTTTAATCTTTCTGTTCCGATCCTATCGCAAACGGGCGCTTTCCTTTCAGACCATATCTCTCAGCATATCGCGATAAGTACAAAATTTTAGTTATCTTGACAGTTTATCTACTTTATTTATAATATATAATTGCACATTGTACGTCATTTTTATTGCCTTTGTGTTCGATTTTTATAGTTATACTAGTCTTAAACATATGCCAATAAACAATGAAGAAGATGCTGATGTTTCAGAAGTTAGGTGTATATAATAAAAAAAGCTATAATATATGAAAATAAATCATATCAGAATTATTTCAGAAGTGACAAATTTTATAGGTGCAAATCGCCCTATAAAATTACATATAAAAATGATATATATGACGGAGAGTCTCTTACAGAAGAGCAGAGCGGCCATGTAAGCGCAGCCGCCATCTTGTAATTAGGGATCAAGGAGGCATCGCTTTAATGAGCCGCAGGGCGGACGAGCAATATAAGAGCGGACCGCGACGTGCAAGAGCAAAACTCGTAATGTAAAAGCCAACGGGGATGTAGAAAGAAAAAGGCATGTGCGAGCAAAATATTTCATGCGAGGGGGAGGGAACAGGAGACGAAGAGATAGAGGAAACGACAGAGAGTTAAGAGCAAGAGAGACAGACGACCCCTGATAAATATAGAGAGGGGATGAGTACAAGAAATACAAAGCACTTTGTGGTACTAAGAAATAGTGCTGTACTTCTTATATTCAAACTTTTAATAAAAAATTTTTGAAGTCTTGAGTGAATATTAGGGCATATTGAAAAAAACAAATTTTCTTTATTTTCAGCTCTATTAAAAGGTTCAAAACTTGTCTCCTTAAATAAATGTCTGCTCTCCCGCAACGCAGATATAAAACCGAAAAAATGACAAATTTCTTGTTATTTCAAAGTGACAACATTTTTTTTAGATTTAAGAGAGTCGGGTTCATTTTGTCACAAAATTTTGATTGAACCTAGTTTTTTTTTACAGGAAAATTGAGGATGCACAGAAAAAAAGTGAGTTCAAGATGGACCAAAAAGAGTTGAAAATGATCTTTAAGTTGGTTGAATATGAATCGCAAAAACAGAACCAAATGACCGTATTTTGAACTTTTTTTTGTTCGACTTGACCTCACACTTTTTTGTGTGTAATTATATCAGGAAAACAATTGTAGACTGTGACTTGAGCATGCACAGCCTGCCGGATTGAAATAAATTTGGCCAAGGGTATAAAAATGAAATATTTTTATGTATTATGATAAAATCTATTTTCCGTATATAGATTAAGTGAAAAAGTTGTTCAGTGATATATATGTTATTCAAAATATACATATATATTTTTTAAGAAACCTTAAAGGAGTCTTTAACAGCAAGTTTTGAACTCTATTATAGAACCAGAAATAAGAAAAAAATTTACAAAACGCGCCAATGAATATTCTCATTATTATAAATATTACAGTTTATAATTATTATTTAAACAACTTATTACTCTTAATACTTTAAGTCCCCAACGTCATTTTGAAGTGGGGCCCTATCGAGTACCTGGGGACCTACAAGAGGTTAAAGGCGGTACTGTTGAAAGTTCCAGGAGTGGGAGGTAGTAAAAACAACGCAGTGGCGAGGGGCATCACACGGAATGGTACCGCAGGGAGGGATTCATGGATTCAATTGCAATAAAAGCAATAAGTCTATAATCTTAGACGGCGAGTGCAGTGCAGAAAGAAGGAGAACGGGGACTGGTAGGTCGAGCCATCGCACGAGTTACGTACCAAGAATCCGCCACGGGCGTGGTCATATCAACGAGTACGCACTACGCAGCTTCTTCGTTTTCTTTTTCTTCTCCTTCGTCACAATCTTTTTTCACCTTGTATTTTTGCATCAGACTACTTTTTTAAGAGTAAAGAAAACTGTGAAATTTAGGTCAGAAATTTGAAGTGAAATATTGAAAAAAGAAGCAGTGAAAAAAGAATGGACTCTTTATGATGAAGAAAAGGAAACCAACTGCCATAATTACGATCACTGGACGAAAACGTTTCGATGAAATCGTCAAAAGTATAGTTTTTAAGCGGTTGTAGCGAGTTAAGGTTAAGTAAGGTCGTCGAGTGCATTAGGGATGTATAATTGGTAAAACGTACCAAAAGTCGAAATAAAAGTCGAGAACTAGAGATGCGACCACTCCAGGCGTAAATATGTTAGGACTGATTTCAAAAAACAGCCCACAGTATATATTATATACATGTATACGATGCGCCTGGACCGGCGGCTAAAATGTTTTTCTTTTCCTGTTTAGTTTTTGACTCAACACGAACAAAACTTACTCCGTTTACGCTGTTTCACCTCGTGAATCAGATACAGGTATCTGCAGCATAATATATCACACAAGAACGTTTGACCGTAGGCCCTTAGGACATGCGGGTGTATAATCTTTGCCCGGCCGAGCGGAGCTAAGAGTTTGGGCCCAATTACAGGGCCAGTACCACCGAACGAACGCCTCCACGTTCGAGACTTTCGAGCATCGCGATTGCCTCAACTCTTGCTTGCAGTATTCAAGGTCATACAAAGAATTCGTAAAGTCGCAAAATTGCCTTCTTCAATCAAAAATTGGAATATCAAAAGATTGCTTGCAATTTATAGTTGAATCAGAAGGTGAAGTTGAAAAGAGACTAGACTGTAAAATAAGTTAGACCGCACCATTCGGTATATTTATTTTCATAAAAAGAAGGAATCTATAAATTGGTGTTAGTTTGTATCTTCATTCGAATTGTTTTTTATAAATAAACTATATAAATTTAGTTCAATTTAATTGAACGACAAGTCAGTATCTAAAAACACTATCTAAATAGTGTTCAATAATCCAGTGAAGAAACAGCATATTGACGAGGATAATATTCACAAAGAGTTTTGCTGGGAGGCACTATAGCCCGCGCATGACGTGCAACTCCTTTTGCGCGTCACGCACGTACGATGCCGATTAAATCGATATTCGCACAGCAGCGAATTCAACGTGACTACGTTTCTAGGACAATCCACTTACTATGACTCCCATTTATCAAGACACATAACGAGACAGCAGAGCTGACCCAGCAATTATCGTTTACCATATACCCAACCCACCTAAAACCACTACCAACGCAAGAACCCAGTCCCAACTGGGTGCAATTAATAAATCGTTTGATCCACGTGCGCGAAGATACTATGAATGTGATACAATTTTATTCGCCACATCCCACCTTTCCTAGAAATTCAAACATATTCTCACTTTTTAATTACTTCCTCTTCGTATTTTTATTTTACACTCTTTTCAACCAATCAAACAAGAGACTTGTATGAATTTGTTTTCCTACAGAAGAATTGATAAATTTTAATAGAATAATTTTTACATCAACTCCAACTCTGAGAAATAGGTTTTGGATCGTATGAAATATATTATAATACATCAAAAGCGCCTGGCACTTTTGTAGAATGGCAAAGACGAGGTTTAGAGGGTTGCTAACTATAAAGTTTAATATCAATGGGTGGTCGCTATATATACCGTGTACTGCATGGCTAAGGGCGAGACGGCTGCGTGGAAGGGCTGCTCTTCCTGGCCAGTCGAGGCCAAGACTTCTCGGCCACATAATTAGCCAACATCTATCAGCCTGAAGCTATCGGCTCTGCATCCAGCTCGACCCACCCTCAAACCGACCGTATCTTCGTGCGCGCATAAAAGGGTGGTTACTCGCTCGACCTAACTTCAACTCAACACAAAATTTCTCGTTCAACTTGACTCTATGACTCCGATTTACGCCCTCTCGGAATTCCTGCGATTAGAGACTATACGGCCCTAGGCCTGTTGCATCTTAAAAGTCAAATATAAACAAGGAAAATCTGTGGCAGTAGCGCTTGCAACATGAAGTAATATAAGCAGACGTATCTTCTTCAGGAATGTTCAATTGATTTGCTTGTACGCTTTTTCTCCAATAGCTGCCACTTCTATAATTCGTCTCCTCCTTATAATACTTCATTACTTGCAACCTCTTAACGAAGGAACTTCACTCATTTAACAATGGATATAAAATTAATTCTCAGTAGCAAGTTCATAAAATAAAATTATACTAGAAAAAATAAGATAAAACCTTTATCTAAATGTTAGAAGATAATAGTTTGAAACCATGCTGAGAACATTCTATACTTGACACTTTCCCCTATACATGAGATAGCTCGAAGTACGAGTAATTGCAGGCTTGTGATTACTGACCATCGGTCTTGTGTATCGCAAAAAATAGCAATTAATAACCACCGGTATATATTGATCTCGATACCTGCGGCATGTAAGGCAAAATATATTAAAGGCAGTAAAGGAAGAGGTCTCGGAAAAGCGATTACCTGCAGGTAACGTCACCTTGTTCTGTTCGGGATTTAGTTATGGTAACTTAATCTCGAGGGTAGAAAGTTACGACAGCAAAACGCGTTAACGCTTAAAACTTCAAGCAGTACCTTAAATCTAATATCAAACAATTGGAAGCACTGTAAGCTCAAGAAAAGTTAAGGCATAAAAAGAGTATAAGTTGCATACCTATTTGGTCTTTCACAAAGATACATTCTTCAAGACGTAAAAGCTCATGAAAAATTCGCCTTGAATTCGATATCAGTGACAATATTTATCAATGTCCCCTTTTCAAAGCGTTTGCATATTCATTTCAATTAGCTGACTGGATATTAAACCGCCAATTAAGACCTGCCAGCTCGACGAAAAAGAATATTAATAAAGATGGTTTTAAATCACGAGAATCGGTTGAGAGATGGTTGGTAACGCTAATCGAAGAGAAAGTGATTAATATCTAGCAAAAGTGAAAACTAGTGCAAGAAGCCTTTGGTGCTTGTTAACCTGGTTTGTGTCTTGATTGTATGTATTAAAATTTAACTAAAAACCTCGTGCACCTTGCAGTAATAGTTTTCACAAACAATTATTTTAATTGACTCGAAGGAGTCTTTCTTCAATGTTTTCGCTCAATTAGATGATTGACAAAAAGCAAATTTGGAAGCAAGAAGGAAGAAAACACCTGCTGATTGACACGGAAAAAAATCTTGGCCATTGGAATCAACACGAATGCAAGAGCGAACATTTCGACAGCCCCGAGGGTAGAACCGCCCGGGCTTGGATGATGCCCACTCGAGGTGGACCTTCTGGTTGCTCCGAAGGCATTTAGTATAATTCATGTTAATCGTACAAGAGCACGCGCACAGCTGTCCCAAATCCCACGCGTCATGATTGCATTTTGCTGCAGGACAGGTATTTTGAATAGTTCAGTTAGCGGTCTCTACTTAATACAGACACCGGGCATTTATCTTTTTGTGTGTGGCACTCTACACTCTATAAGCCCTGCAGCAAGAATAATCGGAAAAGGTGCAAAAATTCAGATTTTGGTTGGTAAAATGGTTCTGGCACTTAATATCAGGATATCACTTATAAGAAACAATAAGTTACAAGAACAGGTGGATTATCACAAAGTTAGAATTAGGTCACTGTTGAATAAAGTAAATGGGCTTAAGTTTATATAGAAGATTTTTAATTTGTTGAATTATGCATCTTACTAAGGCAAATCACAATAATGCAATCATGACACCAAAACGTCTGCAATTTATCAAGTGGAAAATTCGCGCAGTAGAAAAACCTGTTTGGTCAGATCCAATTTTTTCTCCATTGTGATACATTTTCTCAACTGTAACTTGAGTTATACAGTTCTTTATTTTAACTAATTAAAAGGATAAAATTGATCATTTTTCAATATTTCATAATATTTTTAATTCCAGTTAAAACCAAAAATTGGGAAGATGGTACAAGTAGAAGAGGACGAAGCGTTTTGTGAAAGTAGATAATGCAGTGTTGAAAAGTCATCAAGGCTTAAATACAAAAACCGTGTATGCAGAAAACCTGGAGGTATCAAAATGTTGCAAACAAAGGATAACTTGCAACATTTTGATGCCAATTCGGATCAAGTTGATCCAGTTTTTGATCAAATTGATACCAACCGATTTAGCGTGGGGTGAAATGGATCTTACTCAAATGCTTCTGGTGTCCTAAGTAGAGAATTAAATCTATGGAGAAGCATTTAATTATATAATCTTTCGGCCAATAATCCGGGACCTTTTGGTCTCGTCAAGATCGTACGAGCGCCTTTTATACGAGCTCTTGCTATCGATAACACTCGACGCCGCGGCCCGCGGTGTCGGTTCGTTTCCTTTTTCAGCAGTACCGTGGCGGACACGTGGCGGCGCGTGGCGCAAACTAAAAAAGACCCTTCGTGCTCTCGTTCATCCAACTTGAGTTGCGGGGCGAATATAATTAACCATCAGTTTTAGGTTTCTTCGGAGGGACACGCCGGTATATCGTGAGCTCACTGGAGAGAAAAGGAACGCGAGAGGTGAAGAAACGGGAAGGTGAACCTGGACCGGGCGGGGATGTTGGGAAGGGGGGTAAAGAAAAAAGAGCGCCAGATCGTGTCCGACGAAACGAACACGTTTTACTGATCATAAACAAGGGTGATGGTCAGGATACACCGTTTATAATACCGCGATTCCGACATGAACTGTCAGAGCTGCAACTAGGGCGTGGCGATAGTGGCGCTCACCATGGTTACATTGTCTTAAGAAGAGTTCATATTATTATGTGCAAAAGATATACAAATAGCGGTATTTCAATAAGCTTGCAGTAAAAGAGCACTTTTATTACCGAAGCTAAAGTGGTTTCTGCATCAGTTGCGCGAATTTTAAGTATCCAGTAACTTTCTTTTCCTTTTGTTTCACTTATAACTATCTGAAACAATTATTCATTAAATAGAATGAAGAGGGTAGATCTTAATGCGCATCATCGACCGGAAAATCTTGCAATGACGCGATATTGATTTAATTAGGAAAGTAATTGCAGGGTCGAATCTTTTGGTATAGCTTAGGGGGACGTTGATGGCCTGATTGAAATGTTGCGGCGTAAAAATAATCCAATTTCTTCAGGCCTGTAGTTAGGGCGTTAATTACGGATAATCTTAACCCCCAAAGGTATACATCGGTTAGAGAAGTGGTAGTTTATACTTTCCAAGGAAGGCCGTGCCTTCAATACGAAAGCTATACGAAAATGTACAGAAAAAAATGAGAATGAGCAATGAAACCAACCCAGAGTTTTAGCTAGGTTTTAGTTTTTTAAAACTCAAGAAACTGTTTATACCAAAGTCTTGGATAAAAAAGATTAAAAATGTTAAGGTTAGAATACGAGTACTGAAGTGCAATTAATGATGCCCGATAATAAACAACGGGGCATCGAGTGCTCTTCACTTAGCAAGCAAAAATAGTCTCGCTAGACACGTGCAAAGCTAAAATCATGATACTGTAAGCTCTACTTTTGTTTGGCTCGTTCGACTCAAGTATCACTAGACTCGAGTACGTTACAGCACCAGCAAAAGGATCTACATTAGGGGTTCGACAACAAACACCTAAACCGATCGACACTCGTCGTTCTTACTCGTGCTGGTCGATACAGTTGCGTTAAATGAACGACTCGAGGGTTCAGTTTCCTGAAGACCCTGATTTACAATTTTTGATATTGTTATACAAATTAAAAACTATATTACGTATATGGCAGAAGAACCCAAAGGGTTCAAATGCGAATCAGTATTGTAAATTAAATTTTTGTAAAACGTTTAGCAACAAATAAACTGAACATTTCAGAAAACTTTAGTTTATAATCGTATTTATTTATGGCGAAAGCAATAGTGATACACATTTGGACCCCCGATCTGAACTTGGTTCCTTTGCCTTAATCGTCAAACTTTATAGATTCTGCGTTTTTAATTTTCAAGACCCTAATTTCAAAATTGCAAAAATTTTCTTTATTTTTATTTCTAGTCATCTGGAAACCATTCAGAAGAGTAATTTATGAGAGACCATCAGTCGTGTAAGACTACCTGGCGACTTGACCGAAAAACTCATTTGCATAAATGAAGAAAAGAGTTCGTCTTCGAACTCTGCTCAGTGGAAATTGTTGCAAATAAAACCATCATAAAGATAACTTTAAATTCTAAAAGACAAACGAAGTTCACTATTTTTTTTCATTTCACAATCAATATTACTGCATTTTGAAATGCATAACCGAAAAGTCAATATTGAAAGCGTGTACTTCCGCTTTCCGGATGCCGAGGGCGCCACAGCCGGAGGCACGAAGAGCCAAAAATAACCAATAAGCGGCCAATAAAAGCAGACCGTTTAACGGTCGGACTTGCTCTCTCTCGCGAGTAAAAGAGCTACCGGTTAATTACAGGGTTAACCCTACACCATAGCCAAGAGCCAGGAGGCCTTAATAGATCCGTCTTTCTTCAACGACCGCGCCTTCGCTAAGATTCCGCCTCTCGCGTAATGCTTCGAAGCGGCTTAATTTCGTTCTTAAACCGATTTTTTTATCCCACTGTTCCCTGTCGATTTTAATTTCATTTATCACCTTCTACAACACAACGCAGTTTACCTTACAGGTCCAATGTATAGCTCATTTCGGACTAAATGATTTTATATACATATTCTAATATATCTGTCTATACAAAATTTATTATATATGGTTCCTTATTTTCTTATTACAACTATTGTATAATTTCATAAGTTATTAATAATGTTGCAAGTATTAGAGACTTATAATGTTGGTGTATAATGGTTGGCTAATAGGATATGAATGAAGATTCATCGTTTTATCCTGCATGAAAGAAAGTCTGACCGAGAGGTTTTGACCTTTGGTAAGTAAGAAGCGCGATTTCCAAACAGATGCTTATACAGGAGTCGTGTGCTCACCGCAGGGGTCGTATCCCGCGGGGTTCTGACTCCAACACCCTTTTTCTTCTTCTTCACCACATGAAAGATGCCCTAACATGATTCAGACGCAATTCAACTTGTCATATCTGCGAGAATTTTCCGCTTCAGTAACCGAATTTCACTGTCATTCTTTTGACCAAAACATTTTCATTTTTTTCATTCACTCTAGTTTTCTCTAGCAAAATTTAAAGAAAGAGTTGGCAAAACATAACAGAACTTCTGATAGTTTCAAAAAAATGTGTATAAATTATGGTTACATCTTGATAGGGAATAATGTTTATGCATAAAATATAAACCTATGATACACCCTTATTTACCCTGACGCGGGAGTCTAAATAGTATGAGAAAGACGGAGATAATAAGGAAGTTGACTCTTTTAGATCTTTTTCTTCCTCTTTTCTCGTTGAATATCTTTGTCTCTAAAGAGCCGGAAAATGAAAGTTATGTAATTTGCGTGTAATTTATATTGAAGCCTTTTTTGAAAATGATTATAATTATTTATTCGCTTAAAATGACTCATTAAGAAATGTAAATTCTTAATCAAAGAAATAAATAGATTATACAGTTTCAAATTGATTTCAACAAACTAATTGCCATTGTTAAATTTTTAATTTGATGTAGTTAAAAAGTTGGGCACAGGCCATGAAAATATTAGATTAAAAATGCATTAAATGTTCTGGCGAGAGAATTAGGTTGTGGTCATATATAGGACTCATCATGTGCGAGGATCTCCATGAAAGTTGAACGTATCAAGGACGATTACAAAAGTTGGTGGTGCGGACAGAAGAGCAGAGGAAAAAGAGAGCGGCGTTAATGATTTGATTAAAAAATAAACTGAGCTACAGTCGCTGAGACCGCCACTAAAAACTCATTAAACAAGAGATTTCCAAGATGATTTATCGTCGATTGTGGTATACCTACGCTACCTGCTAGTATGCAGAAACAATTTTGAACCGAGGACATAAATTCTACTATGGTCAGTATCATCCTCGTAATGAATGTTACGTGCTGGAAGGAATCGCAGATACATATGTTTGTACCATCACTGTTAGAAATGACAGTAATTTTACTACACTTTTACAATGCAAAAGTGTAGTAAATTTACAATAATGGTGTAGGGATCTTATATTGCAATAAATTTATAGTCAAATTACAACACATGTATAATAATTTTACAATAAAGTTTTTTTAAATTATAATTCACGCTCTTTATAATTTATTATCGAAGTCATTTTCATTAAAATAACAAAGTATTATTTCCTAAGTAAGCTAGTCTGATAGAAACCAGCATTAGTTCAGGAATCACTAAAAAAATTAAGAAATAACAAACTTAACATAAAGGCCACTTTTCGTATACGAAATTTTCGCATTTAGCTTGCGTTTTCAGGCAAAAGTTCACTTATATGGGTCATTTTCACATAGTTTAAGATTTCAGTTATGGAAAAATAATTTCTCTGTATTGCCAAGTAATGATTTATAATTGATGGAAGTAATATTATGTAAGAGAACCATTTTTTAAACACAATAACAATAGTGAGATTAAAAATAAAATTCAAAGGTTTCTGAATTAACATTTTTCGGTCATTACAGTGGACACAAATGACAAGGGACACGAAAGTTATACGCACATATTTTAAGTAATAATTTTTAACTTTTAATTATATTAAGTGGTTTTATGCAAGCAATCAGTACTAATAAAGGTTAGAAATTTTTAAAAAATTGATAAATGCAAAAAAACAAATGTACAAAGAATGCAAATAGGGGACACGAATGAGATTTTCAAATTACAAACATGCTTTCTTACTTTTTATCAATCTGTGTCATCCGAATTTTCACAATCATCTTATTCTTTGAGGAATAGACTATCATTTATAATCTCTTGACTTCTGCCACATAAAAACAAATAATAAATTTGGATTTTATTACTAAAAAATAATAGGAAAACTCCAGTGAACACAAATGAGGCCAATTTTCGAGTCACACATATTTCCTATTCTAACTTGATTTTTAAAAAATTAAATGAATATAGCCAATTGTTTGTAAATCTTGGACACTTTCTACAACAAATAAATTGACTGCTATTTTGTATTATATTTCTCGACTGATTTTAGAATTAATTGAATTTCTTATTCTTTATCTAGAGACACTATGTGTCTCTAGATAAATTTCCAAATAATTTTGGAAGAACTGGTAAAATTAAAATAGATAATTCCTATAACCAATATTAAGCATGTGCGAAAAAACATTTTTCTTTGCACTGATAGTCAATCTGTGCACGATAGTAACCTTTTCAGAACCCGTTAAACGACTCGTTAATTGTATTTTTAGGGGCTTCCTGCGAGAGGCCTCAGCTCCTAATTTACTGACTCGCCCGTTTGGTTTATAGGGGTTTCGATATTCCATTTATGGTATAACCGACACCACACCTCGTTAAATCAAAAGGACTGGAGTGCGCTCATCTAGTCGCGGTATCCTTCAAGAATTATAATCGAACTAAGATGGTTCCAGATCTATATTACAATAAACACAGATACAGGATTTATTATGACGTAGTGGTTCAAACAAAATATAATTGAATCTTCAAATTCGTTAACTATCGAGAATGAATTTCCAGCCTTATGTATTAAATATTGATTGGTAAAAATTATAAAAGTGTCGGTCACTCAAGAGACAGAAGTTCAGAGGACCAAAAGTGGAAGAGATGGAAAGAGTTAAAAACATCCAACGGGAGCAACAACCATATGGACTTATCCAGCAACTCAGTCCGAAAATAATAAATCTCTGAGGCTCTGCTGCGGAATTATTAAAAGAGTTTCTAGCTCGTTCCCTCTTCGGGTGAACGGTAGAAGAAAAACAAAACGCATTACCGTTTCTTAATGAAGCTGAGGGTTACGAACGAACCAAGCAACGGCAGAAACGGGCGAACGGACGGACATAGCGTCGAAACCGACGTTCAGAACTAATTGGAGCCACGAGATATTAGGAGAGTGAAGAAGAGAGGAAAGGGGAAAAGCATCAGGAGGAAAAGGGACAAGTGATGAAGGCGAAGAGAGCATCAGGATGTAACAGAAGGACCAAGAAGGTGGGTATGTTCGAGAAATGAACCAGATACATTAACAGCCAGTTCGTCCACCTTGTGAATTTGCTTAAGGCGGGGCTATAATGAGTTCCTTGGCCGAAAACTTGATAAATATCAAATTTTTATTTCGCATTTTTCAAATTTATAAGATGCGAAATAAAACTCTGCAAAAAAATATGTGTTTTGAACAGTCTGAATTGTTAGAGATCTTTAGAATCAATTGTTGATGACCTTTGCAGGATTTTCAATTCTTGCTCATGACATTTTACTCTCTCATCAAAGAAGTTTCTACAATCGGTGCGATTTATGTAAAGCCGCAATACTGGTACAAGGACTTTGTATCGGTTACGTGCAATATCTATTAATTAAATCGATTAAATCCTGAATGGAACCTGAGGGTAGAAAACAAAATTGGAATATAATAATTGTAAAATACCACATTTAAATACAATTATGCACAATTAAAAGCGACCTATCAGAAATCACCTTATACAACTCGATAAATTATTTATTGACATTTCTTGGAAATGGGTTAGAAAATAAAAACCGAGCACACTGGAGATTATTATTATGAATTGTAATTTACACAGATCTGATTATATTAATTTATTTATTGCCATTATTAAATTATTCATTGACATTAATTTAATTTTATAATTCGTTTATTAATAATTAAATAAGGATGAATTAAAATCCTTCAGAAATGTAACATTGTGACATTTTTTTGTTACAGTTTTATTGCAGTCAATGAATTGCCACCAATATTTGAAACCAGAAATGTTAAATATACCTATGTATTAATATTCTGAAAAGAAGTCTCTCAGTTGTAGGAGCGCTAAAGCACCTGCTCGTTTTTTTCCCCTCAAAGAAATTTCGGTCCCACGTATCCATTAGGGCTCCTCAAAACGTGCAATTTTTTGAGTTCGTGAGGCGAGTGATTTTCTTTGCGATGAAACGGCAATGGGACTTAAAACGAACGCTAAATGCAAGTCACTCTGTCACGTGAAATACAGAAATGACGTTTAGTTTAGGAAAATGGACAGACAATGATTATCACCACAATAAGAATAGGTAGAAACTCCTCTCTCGACAGTTTAGTGAAAACCAATATTTTAAGCAGCTTATTATTATAATTGAACTTATTAACGTTGTAATAGGTACTATCATATTAACATTTTATTAGGGGCCATTCATATACCACGTAGACAGTTTATGTGGGGGGGATGGCAAAATTCCACGCTTGTCCACTAAGGGTGGGGGGAGGTCAAAAAGTGGTGAAAAATTGTCCACGTGGTATAAGGATGGCCCCTTAAGATATTATTATTACTAAGCCATTGTTTTTATTGTCTATCCGTGAGACAATTCTTTCTGTTGTTGCTTCATTATTCTTATGTAATCCTTCAGGTAATAAAAAATGTATTATATTTATAAAATTTTACCCTCTTAATTTTTGTTTATGATGTCGTGCGTTTTATGGTCGTGTCCGACCATTTTACTTCACGTAACCGCATGGGGACCTATAATTTTCAATCTCGTGCTTAACTCAAACTAGATTAACATTATTTTTGCTAGTCCATCAAAAAATTAAAATCTCATTAGGCAACGCGCCTAATATACTTAATAATGGTGCGTCAGATGTGTGCTTGGAAATAATTATACAAATTATGTTATAATATCATTAATAGATTTTCAGATATATTTTAATAGAATTGAAGTGTCATATAAACTAAAAAGATAAATTCCGAAAAGCAAAGAAAAATTGTAAAAGTTGCGCGTCGAGTTCAAGTTGACAGAACCTAAAATAAAAGTTGCGACCCCCCGATACCTGGAAACCGTCTGCCATGATGTTTTAATACCCATTTTCAACTAAGTTCAAATTATAGTCATCTCAGGTTACGACTAAAGGAAGATTAGCATGTATTTATAATAAAAAACTATGCTCTCATATCATTATCAAATTATAGTACGTTGAAGATCGTAATCAGACCCTAGAAGAAACGCTTGGCCATGCATGGTGACGCCTACGCGGCAAAATATTTTTTTCACTTCTTTTGCTTTGCATAGTCAGATACACTAAGAAATTACAATAAAAATGCGATCAAGATTTTCTGAAACGCGATTGTGAAGCTGATTTTATCACACGAAATTCCTTCCATACGATATTCAATACATATTTTGTTATAAAAAATACATAATAGTTGTTTGAAACTGTTTTCTGTTTTTAAGTTTTTCTGCCCCTAGATAATTATAATTTATGTTTATTTTTCAAGAATTAGTGTATTTTTTCAATAATACGTGTATATATGTATTATGTATAATAGATTATTATTGAGTGATCATGTATCTATGGAAAATGAATT
Organism: Euceroptres primus; assembly: GCA_037177015.1. NCBI lineage: Eukaryota > Metazoa > Arthropoda > Insecta > Hymenoptera > Figitidae > Euceroptres > Euceroptres primus. The sequence continues at coordinate 265,858 of JBAGKK010000180.1, forward strand.
TTGGTGTTCGCAAACCATTCATGAGGGCTGTTGGTCGTTTCGACACTTTAAAACGTATATTCCTTCAATTTTCTAGTCGAGTAAGCTTTGCTTGAAGGGTCCTTGTATGCCTGGCAAAGCGTGCACTATCCTGTTACGCGATCTCTCCCAGTCCGCAATCAAAATTCAAATCACACTTTTACAGTTCAACATAAAATCAATATCTGCCCTTTAGACCTGACTTTACATTCCATCGAAAACAAATCAAATATTTCATTGGTTTACCGAATCTAGAATACACATTGTTCTCTTGAATCCGAGATTGCTTTGTAAAAGTGGAAGCAATAGCAAAAAACAAAGCTAAAAGGAAGTATACAAAAAAACGATGTACTAAAATCAAAATCTATTAAAAAGTTTCGGCATATATTAAAATTATAATAGAGTTGAAACATATTTCAGGGAGAAGAAAAACAAAGAATTCAAATAAATTAATAATAATCTCTGCCTTCACCTGTTCCCCCTTCTCGATTCTTTTGTCTCAACATCTGCAGACATTCGTTGCACCACCCCCACTCTTATTCCCATCTATCCTCTGAAATCGTGTGGAATAATTACTTGGCTCAAAAAAGGAACACCTCTAGTGCAGCAATGCAATGCCCGAAATGTAATAAAACGAAAAGGAAGTAAGTAGGCCTCCGAAATAGTGCCTTATAAATGGTTTTTCTATATCGCCTCGTGTCTGGCTCACGCTGGACATGGACATGGGTTACCGGTTCATTTAAATAAGTTAAGGGTCTCGCTCGGTGCCTTAGCGGGTCCATTACAGCTGGGCAAAAGCGGCTAATTACCTGCCTGACGTGAGTTATAAACCCCCCGTCACCCACTCTCTACTCTTTCACCAGTCACCCTCTCTTGCCTCTTTGCCTCTGAATATTTTCAAGCAGATCGCGATTTTTGCAACGAAATTACTACTTTAAACTTCAAAGAAAAATATATATCATCTTTAATCTGAAGAACAAGTACTTCGAAGTGTTTTGTTCAACTAAATTTTAATTGTATTTAAGGGTCAAATAATGTTACAATTAGTTCTGAGAGAATTAAATTTTTGGGTAGGGGAAAGTGGTCCTCAGATGTTCATGGTTCAAGTTTTAATTAAATTGTTCTTCTTTTAAAAATATAAAAACGAAAATGTGATTTGGATATTAGTTGAGATTTTGGATGTGGTTAAGCTTACGAGCAGTTCATCAAAAAACCACGATATGAAGAATTAATGGTTTGAAAATTAAGTAAATCAATTGAAAAATATAGTTTAAAGCTTGTAGAGTATTATATAAAAGTGCCGAATACCGTCAGTTCTTTTTTAACGCTCTTTTTGATAAATATCAAATTCGGTGATTCCTTTGTACTAATTCGTAGTAGACGACATGCATTTTTATGCAATACAAATTATTAATTTTCTTCAACGTGCTTAAAAAACAATACTTATTAATTTATCTCACTATTTTTCTTTGAACTGATTAGCAAACAATACTCTGCTCTTTATACGTCCAATTGGAGCTTGAAAAAATCCGACTTCCTGTGGCCCACTTCCCTACTAAGTAGATTGATCCAACTTTCTATTTTTATATTATAAGGTAAATTATTATATCTACTATTATATTATAAGGTAAAAAACAAGCCTCGTCCCACTGAAAAACTGCTAGCTTGCAAAATAACGATCAAAAGATACTGTACTCTTCCTATATCTTAGTTATTAAAATTTGAATGTATAAACATTTTCAGAGAGTTTTAATTGAAAGCAAAATGATATGTATCAACTTTACATTTTCCCCAAACAAATAGATGCGTTAATCATCGTGTCAATTAATAAAAGAATGTATATTATAGAAAAGGAAAGCAGAATAGATGTCTCCGAAGATTTGTTTTAGCATCTGAAACGTCGAGACAGGTGCATTATGGCATTATTGCGAACCCTTTCGTATGGTTCGTACACGATAAAGAATCCTCTGACAGTTGTAATTTCATAATAAACGATCGAAGAAAGAGAGGCGGTCTTTCTTTGGACAGAAAATTAATCTAGTTTGTCATAACGTGGGCGGTTTAGTTCAAAGAGCCGCTAATGAGAAAAAGGCCGGCCTTCGTCGTTCTTATTTGTCAATGGGATCACCCTGATCATCCATGAATCACAACCCGGCGAGGAAGACGGTCGACGTCGTTGATAGAACCCTGTAGAACAATGACTACCACACTTGCCATCAATTTCACTGTATTAAGAAGAGCAGACTCCAATTGTCATAATATTTCTGCTAGTAATCAAAATTTGTATTCCTTAAACTAATATTTATTTATCTTAAATAAAAAAATTCTTAAATAAAAAAATAAAAAGAGGAATTTTTTTCAGTTTAGCCCTATGTCCTCAGTAACAGACAAAAAAAAATCTGTTGAATTAACAAAAGTCATCTGTTAAAATAGAGACCGTAGTTTTTTTCTTTTATATTTACAGACATTTCTGTTAAATCCACAGATATATTTTGAAGAAACTAAATATGGAGGGTGATACATATTCTCATACCACAGATATATCTGGTAAATTTACTAACCATCTGTTAGTTTAACAGAAATTTCTGTAAATATTACAGAAAAAATCTGATATCCCTATTTCAATAGATGATTTCTGTTAATTTTTCAAATATTTCTTTCTCTGTGGTAGTTAACTTATAGTTAAGAACTGATCGTTTAAAGAGAGTAACAAAGCTCTGTATAATACTTAGTTACTTCTGAATATTAATATGTAGAGGGATGATAGCGGGGGATCTATGAAACTGATAAACCTTTGCTAGGATAGTGGGACCGTTTGGGTGGTGTGGACAACGCGAAAGGTCGGCGAGATAGACAGACACTAGGGTGGAGAGAGTCTATTTCATGGTTAATTTGACTAACTCAATTTCAGCACCACCATTACCAACCGCCCTCGAACGACCGGAACCGCTAAACTGGATACGGGGTGGTTTTGGTACCAACCCTCTTGCTTCTTTGAACGATGATAGACTCATTGGACCCCACAAGACTGCTGAACATGCAGCGACCTTTTTTCATGCACTGATAGGAATCAGACAATTTTAGATTCTAATCTACTTTCAAGACTTTACAAGCTCCAACAATTGTCAAAACTTTACAACCTCAAATTTAAAAATACCTCAATTTTATGCACACAAAATTATTTTAACACGTATAAATTTAAATTGAAGAAATAAGTAGATTTTCAAGAGATGGAATCTTGAAATCCGAAAATATAAACGAGCACTTAGAAGAAAAAAATTTTAAATGACGAACATCATAAAATGAAGATGTTTTCAAAACACAATGGAAGGTTTTCCTTGCTTTGAAGGGAAGAAAAAGAGGAACAATAGGAGCTGAGAAAATCGTCTTGAATCTCATCGTCTTGGCAGTGTGTAGCTTCTCAACAAAACGTTACTCTGACCAATTCGTGCTACTGTCAACTTCCAACTTCCCTGACAAAGGGAAGAGGTATTCTCCAGAAAAATCTCTGAAAAGTTCAAAGTAAATATTAGTTGAACTCTGGACTAGTCATTATTTCTCTGTGTGTCTGCAAACGTCGCGTTGTCTTCCGCAAAAGAGCAGAACAAAGGACGGTGTCATCGTATGGTCCGACCCACCTCTTTTGCTCGTGATCTCTCCTTTTCACTATATTTCTCTTATCCTTTGTTTATCTGTTTATCACATCTCTTCCTCTACATCTATTTTTCCCATTATTTTTATATTATACAAGCTTGTTTTATTGATTGCCACAGAAATATCAAAATTAATATGGCTACCCCGCTCTGAAGCTTGTTTGTTTATTCAAAATAAACACTACACAAAATAAAGCTTATATTTTTCCCCTGCATACCAGTTTGTCTATAAATATATTGGATTTCCTTCTGCAATTTTTATTGAATGGAAAAGCATAATAGTTAGATTTTCAGTTTGGCTGTTTATAAATTAATTCAGTGTACGATTAAAGGTTCCTGAAAGCAAGAGACGGAGCCCGTGTGCAGCCGCTCAAACAGAATTTGCCTTTTGCATTATAGAAAACGGTGTCCCGAACACTCTGCGCCTACAAAGTGTCCGCAGCCATTGTATCGAGGCAGGAGAATATCGCTTGAAAGGACTCGCCGCGAACCTCGTTGCATTGTCTTTGTTTTAAACAACGGCCACCACATGCGTATATCGCGAACAGTAGAGTCGAGTGTGGACTCGGTCACCACCTCATATAACTTATTCAATAACCCTCTCGTCCTGGACAGTGATCAGAGAATTTCAAATTGTTCAAACATTAACTAGTTTTACTAAAAACGAAGAAACAAATCCAACAATTTTTTCTCGTTTTTCCTTTTCTTTTATTTTCACTCCTCATTATAATTGTCTGTGTTAATACGATTTGATTCTACAACTTGTTGAAATTTACAGGACTTAAATTTCGTCTAGAACAAAAAGAATAAATTCTTTGATCCCAGAGCCGCAGTGGCAGTAATTGAAACCAAAATGGAAATCGAAATGCAATTTGTCGTCCCCTGCAATTTTCAGCCAGTACCGCGACGAGGATTTCCCTTGCAAACCATCACGCGATTACACTAATTCGGGTATCATTTAGTTTTCGTTTCACCCTACCCTTTCCTTCCTCCCCATTACACAGGTTCACGCAAACGAAACACTGTACATACATGAGTAAATGCCCCCCTCCTCCTCATGTTCTCAGTCCACCATCTTTGAAGTACGGTGCGTTTTTGATGTATCCACCAACTGTTCTCATCTACCATGCAAAACAGTGAATCACGCATTAAATAAAGATACGAGGACAAATTGGAGACAGCGTGTGCTCATGATTCTTTTTGTCTTTGAACTACTTTTTTAAATAAAGAATTTGTATATACATATGTTAAAAATTGAAAAAATACTCACTGAATCCTAAAGTATCAATTTTTCATCCGTATAAACGAATCAATCCACTGCAGCGTTTTGATCCGATGCTGGATCATTTGAAAACAGTTGAAATCTACGTTATAAAAATGTGAATGTAGTTGGCATTTTCAATGTAGTAGTTATATATATATATATATATATATATATATATATATATATATATATATAGCTCTCAACTATAGATCGAAAAA
>JBAGKK010000180.1:272374-286563 GCA_037177015.1 Euceroptres primus
TCGCTTCGCTCGTGCGAAAAACGTCTCGTGCGCTAAATAATCACCTCTCACACACGTATCGAAATGTACTATTATTATATATTTTTCTTAGAAACCTCAAGATTTAAAACGTCAAAAAATGTAAAGATTGGATATAGTGCATTTTCAATTAATTTAAATTTAGTATTACGTACTTAAAACCACAAAATAAGTGTTCTTACAAATTTTTAAAAACAGGTACCGTAGAGTGGGGCTATTCGCGCATAGTGGGACTAATATGTACAACTCACTTTAAGTATATTTTTCCATATGATAAAGGGGATCAAAATAATAATCTCCTGGCATATAAGATTCAGAAGGACTTCTACTTTACCGAGGATGTGGGTGGAATTTTATGCGACCTCTGTACAAGCATTAAAAAATGTTTAAATATGTGGGTGCATTTTAAAAAATTGGTTAGACCTCCAAACTTTGTATCAGTTCAATAGTTTAAAAGTAATAAAAAATTCTCGGTTGCCCGTGCTTTTCTTCCAAATTTAAGTGGCAAAAGGAATTTATTTGATAAATGCAAAAGTTTGTGCTTTCATTAATTATTTCAAAGGTGATATATGAAAATTCAAATATCGGCGGTACAACTCGGCTGATTCAGTAAGTTATGCTATGTGCTAATTTTTCAGTTTTGTGCAGCCGCGTGTTTGTTTCTTTTTTAATTATTTATTTTTTTAAAAACTAAGTTGAAATAATATTTCACAATAATTCATAGTTTCCGAAATATAACTGTATAAAATATGAGGATGTCTGTCAGAAACCTAACCTCACTTTTCAGTTTCTATTATTTTCGATTTTGCTACTCAATCCATGACAGAATCAAGTTTTTGTGCTACATTTTGTAGATTTTAATATCAATTATAAGAGAAAATGTTATCTCTAAAAAGTTATCTGTAATTATTACTATTTTAATATAGAGCTATTTTTTTGCTTCCAGGAAAAAATTTGTATCAGTTAAATTATAGATTATAGATCAGTTAAATTGCTCAGTTGGGGATGGCCAGTAAATTAAATGGTTAGAAATGACCTTAGAATCTTAGATAGATGTTAAACAAATTATAGATCCTTCTAAAATTATATTTTGTTAATATTAATGTTGATGTTTAATTGTTTTATTTTCTTTTGTTTGATAAATCTCAGACTAATATGAATTTCTTAATTAAACATTTTTTTTCATATTTTATTATCAGAAAGTATTCTCAAACAGTTAAATAATTATTATTAATAAGTAGAAAATGATTTAAAAATCTAAAAACTATTGATTTCTCTTCTGAATTAAGTTCTCTGTCTGTAAAATAAAAAAGCTGAAAAAAAATTTTCTTGGGCGTAAAGTTTAAAAAAACCTCGAAAAATACGTAAAAATTGTACATAATAGCCCCACCCTACGGTATGCAAATTGTCTATTATTCATAGATAAACCATTTGTTTTAAGTTGAATAAAAACCTTAAGTTGAATATAATCGCCAAGTCAAATTTAAATTGAATGCTCAATTTCAATAAAGTAAAAGAGATGAAGATTAATATGAATCTAAAGTTTGGGAAATCATTCAAGCTCAGCTAATTCCACTTTATTATCCTTAATACCACTGTTTACCACTAAAGGTCTTTCACTGCAGTCAAGTACTATTCTCTCCCACGGCAGTGAAATATACTGTTCGATTATTCGCACACACCCCGCCGTGCGGTTGCTGTGCCTATTTGTACGGATGCTTCATAGACTGTGGGAGCAAAGTATTAATTCGGCAACGTGTGCCCCCTGTTATTTCAAGCAAAGACATAGCCTTCCACTCAACTTTGCCACGCGGCAGATTCATACTTTATTGGAAAACGTGCAAATACACGACAGCATATCCTCTCTTCCTTTATCTCCATCTCATATCCATAATATAAACATTAACCTTTTCCACCACGAAAGACATATTATACAATACTAGCAATATAGAGCCCAGGAAAGATCGTCCCTAGTTATTAATAAAAATATTTTTTAAATGTGACTTGTCAATTTATTAAAGTTATTCTATATTCATAGCATTCAGGACTGTAATTCTAAAATATTCCTAAAATAAAGAGAGTAATTCAAAAGAAATTAGTCAGTAACATATATGTATTTTAATAAAATTTATTATTTAGTAATTAAGAAAGTAATTTTTCATTAATAGGTAATCAAATTGACATATGGGCTATTCTCTTGAACCTTTGAGTTTTGAGAATGAAAAGAAATAAATAAATGTTAATAAACAGTCAGGAATGTTCGTTAGTTTTTTAATATAGCTTCTTGGCTCCTTCAAAGCTAAGAATTCGACTCTGATCAACGTTAGATTTCATGCCAATGGTTATTATAAATATTTAAATATACATTTATGTAAATTGAAAGATAGCAAGTTAAAAACAAGTGATTTACGGTCACCTGTTTCGGCTATGACAAACTGAATTTAGAATTCAAATATATTCAAATAATTTATTTTATTAAAGCATGGTAATGTCTATAGAGCAAAAGAAACTTATTACGAAAATCTATCTATTTCGACTATCTTTAACCATATTCAAGCTGCTTAAAAAGTGAAATTATTGTGGAGTCGAAAATTTTCGTTATAAAAAACTGTTAAATTTGCAGATTAAATGTACAATAATCAATTTTTCTTCTTCAACTTTTTTTTCGTTTCTAGAGGATATCCAGACAATATTGTAAATCAATTATTTTTTTAAATAATGAAATTTTCAGTCGCGTAGCATGGATTGGTGAAGCGACATTATTCACAGTTTATAAACTGTGAACAAAATATATTTCTTGCACATTTCTGAATGTAAATATAATTTAAGCTAATAAAACAGGAAAAAGACAAAAGGGAATATGTTAAGCAAGCTATAAACTTTCAACATCATTTTATAAAAACATCAGTTTGTATTGTTTCATCAATATTTTTTGTTTAAATTAGACATATTGTGGAGGCGGCACAAAAAGTGAAGGACACACTTTGAATATAAACAATTTAACGTATGCAGATGTAATATGCTTTTCATGAATTAGGTCCATTTTATGCTTCTCTAAACGAAACATCTAAGTACAGTTTTGTCATTTAATTTTTTATAACATTAGACATAACTTGAAATGTAAAAGATTTTGTAAAAAGGACAAGTCGTAGAGGCGACATATTCAATGATTTTTTCATAAATTCAAACGAATAAAGAAACTTAATGAAGCGAAATTTTTAGAAATCTGTTATTTTTGAAATTCTGAAGGGTACTATCATTTGACATTCATTGATTTTTATGAAAAATTAGGATAAAACGCCAGGCACATGAAAGTCAATGGTTCGAGGATTCTTCATCATATCCTTTGATACGATTTAAAGTTTTCAATTCCAACTTTGTATTAAATCACATCAAGTATGTGTCGTTAAATCAGCAGTAAATGTAGTAAAATCCACTAACAATCCAATTTCACCGGGGTTAGATAACCTCGTTTCCCCTATACGACAAGGTCGAGGTCTTACGTTTCCGGTTGCCCCGTGCAGTTTCCTACAGTTGCCGAAGGGGATCTTGACTCGCGCCATACTGTACCCAACATGTCCCGGTAATTAAGAAACTTTTTTAGAAAAAAGTTCCGATTCCTGTACTTCACCCTACCCCAGTGACTGAATTTTTACTCGCTAATCGAGATCAGGAACATATGAAACATTTTCTTCGACAGAAAGATTCGTTCCAGAATTAGTTTTTTTCATGATTCGAGCGCTTCACGGTTAGCTGAACCCCAAATGGGGATAGAGGAAAACTTCATTGCTTTAGGTCGCGGAATTGCATTTTAGTATGCCATTTTTCATGAGTCTTGGTACTCCAATTCACATTATGAATTATTATAATATGAGAGCCATCTATATATCTTTAATATATTATAAAAATATGTATATCTATAGTTAAGGATTATTTTTATCAAATGCTTTTCTATCATTGCAACTCTACTTTAAAATCTCATTTCTAAGAAGCGTATATACTGATGGATCCCCATTATTTCAGAGCATTATATAGGTATATCACGTTATCAGACGATGCAAATCCACTATATTCATATCGCATACTAGATGGAACGCGGATCAACCGTTACTAATTCACATCAGTAATAGCTGCAACTAGAGGGAATTAGTCGAGGGTCTAGCACGATTGGTATCACTGGTTCCCGGTTGATTTGTATATGGAAGGGATTTACTATAGCACCGTATGCTTGCCAGATTGATCCATGATTATTGGATGTGCTGTGCGCACTGACATCAAGAATATCTGCATTTATCAGATAGCTTAACTTTTAATTCTTCGTTATTATATTATTCCTTTAATTAGTTAAATGGCATACATTTGGTTCAATAGAGAGTCTGTGAAGTATGTTCAGTTTCTAGTTGACTAAATTATACGAAAAAAATTCGTTTTAATATATACTAAACCAGGATGTCTATCGATCAAGCCATTTGAAATTCCCGGGGTTTTCCCGGTTTCTTCCCAACCAAATTGTTCATTTTCCCGAACAATTTTACATTTTTTATTTACAATTACGTATATATTATATGTATTTTCTTGGTGTGAAAGGTCCAATTAATAAAAACATATTCTGGCAATATGTTTTTAGATAGGCAACGTTTCAGACTTTATCAATACTAAGAGATGTTTTTATTAATTGGATCTTTCACACGAATTCTAAAAGATATAATGGAATTTTTAACCCTCTCTCTCTATAATAATAACGCTACTGTATTTTGAGAAATGAAACTATAACAATTGTTTCGCTTTTTCACCGTTTATGAATATTCATACTGCATTTAAGAGAAGCGAATCTTTGGTGTCTTGGGTACATTCAGGAAGGATAATCCAATTATTTCCAAGCGTCGGGCTCCGATATACCCCGACAAAGATAATCGTATCAACTTGCCAACGCGAGACAAGCCTAATAGTGAACTTTGACTTATAGTAGCTGAATTTTAATCCCTTTCTTTCGTCTTTTTGTAAAACGTAAGAAAAGAACGATCACAAATAAATACTTAAATGATTTATGACCATTCTTCCTGCAAACCTCTCTAAGTTTCTATGTTGAATATACCATATATTCAAAGAAAGACTGATTATTCTGAGTTCTCTGAATCAATCTTTTCAAATAAAATTGCATCTATTCTTAAAAACTTACCTGCCAAGCATTGGAATCCAAAGCCAAGTAGGACATGTTGACGTTTTGGTTCTCCGTTGTAAAAGCGACAATTCTTGACGTATATTTCTCAAATTCTTCAACTCTTCACTCACAACCAGAACGAGTCCGCGGATTTCATTTCCGAAGGAATGCGAAACGTGAAATCTGCAAGATGAAATTCATTCGATTGAAAAGACAATTTCATAGATGCAAGATATACAATTCTCTTTAATATAAAACTAGTCATTCGAATGCGAGTAAATAACCGAAATGAAGACTGAACCATACTCGAGAACATGAGACTCATTTAATGTTTCATTAATTTTTAATATTCTTATTTTATATGAATTAGACGAAAATCGGCCTACAAAATTTTTAACCATATTAAGAATGTTTTAGCATGAAATCAAGGAAAATAGAAGACAAAATAAAGAAAGTATCCAAACGTAATGAACAGGTAGATGTATATATAGACCTTAAAAATATGAATCGCCCTGACGACGTCTCATATCCCTCGGGCGTCCCGTCGACGAAGCCTGAACTTAGTTAGTAAAGTTAAATACGGCTCCCAGAGGTGCCACAACCGTTTTTTAATTGCAAATATTCTCGAGAAATGAAGGGGACTATCCCTTTCCTTAAAAAAAACTTCTTTTTATGCCGCAAAAGTTTGTATTTCACGGTATTTCTTTGTAAACTTCACCATCCGCCATTCTCTGAGCATTCACCGTATTTCATTAGCTAAAGTTCTCCGACTGTTAAGTGTTCTTTGAGAATGGAATAATCTTCATTTGAGATAAGAAATCCGAGATAAATCTAAAGAAATTCTTTTATTTAATAATACTCTTCATTCCTTATGATGTTGTAGTGTTGACCAGGGTAGATATAGATTTGTTGTTTTAAAATTTTTGTAGACATTATTATAACTACTTTTCTGTATAAATTCTGGTCGTGTTACACCTAAAATCCACAGGTAATTTATAAGTTATAATATCACAATAACTAGTTCTTAACTTAAGTATATCAACATTTACACGAACTTTATTATTGATTATTGTAAATCTACGTATTTTATAAAATTTTAACCTCTACATTATTTCTAAACAGGTTTAATGTTTTTCTTATTATATATTTTCTGAGGAAGATTGTCGAAGCACGATCGAAACGTTAAACCAAATGAATCTGTGAGACCTCACAGATGATTTAATTATCAACAAAAATTCTTGGACCAGTAATCAACAATATTTATTTATTTGAAATAAAACATCAAAAAATACTCTTCATTAATGGAGTCCAAAATTCTGTGAGCTTTTCAAATGATCTAATTATGTATTAAATTATAATAGAATTTTATTTATGTCCTAGGTTAAACCTGTAAGGATAACCAACATAATACACAATAAGTAACGCACTGTTATGAAAGAGAAAATACTTGTACTTATTGTTTATTTGTTGGTTTTTGGTTGAAACTATTACATGTAAACCATCAAGTTTCTTTAGAAAAATATTTTGTCACATTCAAATGAAGTAAAAGTTAAAAATATATTGAATTGCTGCAAGTTTACGACGTTTATTAGTCTAGCTATGCATTTAAGGAAAAAGTGATGATAAAAGTTTCAATAGTCATTTTTGATAAACAACACGAATAAAGCCATTGATTATACTTCTTCTTGATATATCAGCATCAATGTCATAAGAAGTACCAAAAAATTTCCTCTCTCTCTCTCTTAAGAAGCAAATCCCACTGAAATGAAGTTGCTACTAACTTATTTCTCCCCGTTTTGAATATAATAACCACCGCCTTAAAAAAAATCCTGATCCTTATAAAACTCACCTCCTCTCACTCTCTGGCTCAATTACTATAAGACACTCCGCAATCACAAGAATCCGTGAACACGAAAGGACAACAACCACCGATAATAACAATAAACAACACGCCAACCCCTGAATACACCACCACCTTGAGTATAAACAATAAACAACAACAGAAGGATGAGATTTTCGACAAGGACAGCACAGGACTATTACATTAGACAGTACGCACTCGCGCCCGGAGATACTCCTGCATACATGCACGCACACACGTGTATTCACCAAGGTACACACACTGCGTACACCTAATCCTCGAAGGAATTAGCGATCCGATGCAAGCTGCATCGGATCCCGTACCATCTCTTTTTCTGGGCACCCACCCCTCTCTCTCTCATCCCCTACTCTTTCACTCACTCAATCGGTCTTTCTCTCCCGCTCTTTCTCTCATGTATCTCCGGCGACGGCGAGTCTGGGCGACTAATCGCAAAATAATTTCTGGTGGGGATGGAAGACCAGATCCGGTTCGCTCTGACAAGAGGTTGACGAAAGGAAGGAAGTAAAGATGAGCGGAAGGAAGTAAAGATCAGCGGAAGGAAGTGATTTTGCATCGTACCAGCACTGCACGTGGCGCGTCGCGACGTCGCACTGTGCTCGAGGCAAGAGGCGCCGTGGCGCCCCCGCCTTGTCCCCTGCGGGGGTGTGGTACCGCCTCCAGTCACATGACGTTGTCCCTCCGCCGTCGATGCCGCCGTCGTTCTCGTCGTGGCGCGTACCTGCGTACACGCCCGGCATAACCTATAGCAACACCTGGCGCAGGCTATTCTGCGCACCCACAGTCGTCGAGTCCGGTCAACTACCGCGCGTAAACCGTCACCGCACACCCCCGCTCACGGTGGCGCGCCTGCGTATCTCCGATCGATGCCCCTACCTCATCCCCATGATCACTTGGTGTCCCCACCGCTGAAGAACAACCCCTATGCGACAGCCCTTCTCATCTACAGCTTCTTTTCTCTTATTTTTTATCCTACAGATAGTCCAGATCAGGATTTCGCACATAGGGGAAGGATACTCATAAAACGCATGATGCAGTTCCATCTTCATAGCTGCTTCTTTATTCTCTAGGATATTCTAGGTCGAGACACACCATGTGTTTCATGGGTTTCCTTCCCCTATATATGAGAAGACCTGCTCCAGATCGTTTCAGAATCGAGATCCTCATTTCTCTTCTTCGATCTTCCCTCGTTTACCACTTATTATTCTTCCTCCACTCTGGATCCTGAGATGAAACTTTTTTACCCAGGTAGGAATTGCCAAGGCTGCCGATGGGCCAAAGTTTGTGCGAGCCTTCTTTTGCTCAGGCTTGATAACACAAGCTTCGGTCAAGCTTAGTTCTATTGTTAATGACAACCTTAAAACAAGGCCGGCTGATAGCCTTGTTTTAAGATTAGATAGAGTTGGTTCAGACTTAGGACATCAAGGCTTAATTGCAAAGGCTGTTCCAAGCCTTAATCAATCTTCAGTGATCAATCCTGGATTAATATTTTTTATTTTTTTTAATTCTACCATAATGTTATAGTAGTTTTGTTAGATCCCTCAATCAGTCGTCGATTGGAAAGGTCAATTACAATGAAAAGCAAACAAATGTTAATTGTCAAAACGTTTCGGTCCTGAGTTTGGACCCTCTTCAGTAAATATATTTTAATCAAAATCTGCAAGACCAAATAAAAAAAAATGTATAACATGACAAACAATTTGAATATAAAATAAACAAAAAAGGTATTGGTTAGATGACAACAAATTTTTTTGAGTAATCAATTAAAATAAGTTAATGCATAAAATAAAAGAAGAGAAATTACTCAAATGTGAACATTCCATGGTGCGAAAAGTTTGCTTAACAAAAAACAAACTGAGCATTTCTCTTCTTTTATTTTATGCATTAACTTATTTTAATTAATTACTCAAAAAATTTTTTTCATTTAACCAATACCTTTTTTGTTTATTTTGTATTCAAATTGTTTGTCATGTTATACATTTGTTTTTATTTGATCTTGCAGATTTTGATTAAAATATATTTACTGAAGAGGGTCCAAACTCAAGACCGAAACGTTTTGACAATTAACATTTGTTTGTTTTTCATTGTAATTGACCTTTCCAATCGACGACTGATTGAGGGATCTAACATAAATAAAAGGTCGAGACTGATTCATCAACATTCTAGTAGTTTTAATGTACATATTTTAAAATTATTAAATCTTAACATTCGTATCACTATCAGTAGTGAAGTCTGTGAGACATTAGCTAAGCTTTCCGCATGATGTGTGAAATGTACGATTGTCATTAGCCACAAACATATTTTTTATATGCAGAAAAAAATAATTATTATTTAATTTAAAAATATATTCACTAACAACATAATTCTGTTGTATATCTATAGTATCTGTCTTTGTGAAGTTCTATATATAAAAGCAATTTATAAAATTAGCAATTGAGAATTATCGGGGCTTGGCTCAAGCTTTAGAATTTTTACTATTTGAGGCTTGACCAAGGTTTTACTAACAACCATGGTTGAGGACTTGGCTTCCAGGACTGATACGGTGTTATTTTCGGATCTATGAAGGGTTGGGACAGGCTCGGATACGAAGCCTCTTCCAAGGTTGACTGTCCTTCGCACAGGGCTTGGCGAGCCCTGTCACTGACGTCAATTTCCTACCTGGGAAAAATTTGGAAAAAAAAAATTCGAAAAATTCAAAAATTTCTCCTACCCAAAAATTTTCTTCCGTATAACTAATTGTCTATTGTCTCCAATATATTGGAGACAATAGACAATTAGTTCTATGGAAAAAATACCAAATACCAACCAGAGATTTAACAATATTCTTCATTGAAATAATGTCTTGCTGAGGAATAATACCTATTTGGCTATATGTATTTAAAATTGATCTAGTCGAAATGGAAAGATTCCTTGTTAACAAGATCATGAGTAGAGCGTAAAGTCAATCCAATAGGGCAAAACTTTACGGAAGAAAACTAACATGCGTTTGAATCTGGAAAATAACATGTAATGGGAGATAAGTCTAGGTTGCTCTTTGACAATCATTCGACTTAATTATATATAGGAAAAAGACCCGCATTAAAATCCAAACATATAGGAAAGCAGTTTTTGGATTGCTTGTAGACTGTAGATTTTCTAGAATCTGCACTTGCGTTGACGACGCAGCAGTTTCTACTTTCTTGGGACCCTGAGTGATGTGGTATGACGTGGAAATAAATAAGTCGAGGTTGTCTTTAGAAAACCATTTGACATAATAGTGTAAGAAAAAGTCCAACATGCCCATCGGATGTCTTGGCAATGTAGTTTTTGGATAGATTGTGGATTTAGAACAATGCAATACTGACGATTTTTTGAAGCTGGACGTGAAGGAATTAATGTGTAAAGTGTGCGGATTATTGAAGCTTCATTCTGGTCAAAATTTTAAGAAATCAATGATAGTCAGTGACATTCGAGAGAACTAGTTTCTCATTAACTTCTTAGCTGGAACGTGTAAGGTAATTTAACTACCACATCATTACCCCGAAAGTTAAGCCGGAGTAAGTTCGAAATTACTAGTTAAATTGCATACACCTATGGAGAGCCCCAGAGCGTCGTGTAATCTGCGCATGTGTTTATCCATTGGTCGGTAGACGAGCATGTATAATGTATATATCCTTGGCTGATGCTTCCCGTCCGATCGAAATGACCATCTTACCCTAATTACCTAATTACGGAAGGAGATGATCTAACGTGCATATTGCGTAAGTAATTACCTATCTAACGCATAGTGCATCCGCCAGAATTAGCAACTTTTACTCATCTGCAGCATCACAATTATGTTCACTTAAATGTATCCACTCTTTTATTAATCTACATCTTCAGCTGTGTTATAATTTACATCTCCAACTGTCATTAACAAAATTGTTTTATAATCTTAGACAAGATTATTTTTGTCTGATAGAACAACCCTATTAAAAATATTTCTTTTACCACACTATAAAAAAATGTCGGCTATGTTTTTATACGAACAATAAATCTAAACCTCTAAACTCAAAATAAGTAAACTTTCTTCGTTCTTGAAACGTGTCCTCATGGATATCCATTCACAAAACGGTAAAGCAGCCTATTATTGGTTTAGAAGCTGCAGGGTTCTCGAGGTTCGATGATCCGTCGGTAAATCGTTAAGCGATGCGAAGAGACCTGCAAAAGGATCGTTGAAAGATCGATATTGATACCCATTGATCTCAGGAACCACAAATGCTTGCGTCCATCGAGAATCCTTTCAGATCCAAAAAAGAGCCCCTCAGGGTTGTCAGGTGCAAGGAATCTCCTGTGCACTCTGGCCATATGTATCGAGCAGATTTTTCTGAAAACATCGAAAGCCCATTGAGTGTTTTTTTTCTCTAAGGGCGGTGAAGAACTTGTTGACTTAAGCGCGTGGCGAATTGGCCTCTCAAAACATTTTCAATCATACTTTAAGGATTTTAGAAAGCTGTAGAAAGGAGAGAGGTCTACATCACACACCCACCTTGTTCGATTCAGTGAATATCTATTCTGTATTTTTATTCAATAGGTCTTTAACCTGCCTTCATCTCGTATCTCAATTTTTGGTACATAAGAACATGTTACATATTGCGATATATATGTAGAGACTCGAAATTTATACAAACCGCATAATCACATCATGGGTTTCAGAATCAAATGTACTTTGAAATATTTGCAATTTATGAACTTTGCATGCAAAATGTCATATATTTTGAATCGCATAAAACGCATAATTCGTAAACATTTCAAGTTACATTCAATTCTGAAGCGTTATGCGATTATGCGGTTCGCATCAGGTTCGTGTCCGCAGACATATGCAAATAAATGGTTTTTTTAACAATCCCTTGAAAGAACGAATGTAGAAAAATATTAACGGAAAAAAAGTTTATAAAATGGAAAAGCTTATCCTTCAATCTTTTCACCACAATAGAATGCAAATTACCAACTCACGAATATAACGTCTGGATTCAACTCAGGTTCCGAAAAATACAATTTCTGGCTACTTTAAATCTGCAGTCTTTCAGGGTCCTTTGAAGTTTTGCAAGCGAATATTTTTCTTTGGGGAAGCGAACCCTCGAATTGAACGCAATATCGATAGACTCTACCAGATTTGTAATTTATTCAAGCAATATTTCAACCCTGTGCAATACTATTTGACTGATTTGAAGGATCGAGAAGTTGTTTCCACAAACATTACTATAATACTTACATATTTAAAATATATTCACTTTCTCAAAAGCTCGATTGTTTCTTTTGGACTTTGTGCGTGATCGAGTAACATTTTACAAGCCGTGTACACGCACTGGCTCATAAAAATACTGCGCCATAAAAAAGGCGCAGAACGGTATGGTCGTTACTGCTCTACAGCTCTTAATTCGTGATAAAACATTAGTTCAGAACTTATTTGAGAGTTCAGTCGAACACCCACAGCGCGAACAAGCTTCAGAATCACCAACGCGTGGAATTTCTGTGTATCGTATCCAAGCACTTATTTTCAAACCCGTGAAAGCGAGCAACCCGAATGTGGACTTATTTATTTGCAAGATTTACCTCCTCTGTATATGCGAAAATATTCAGGAGCAGGATTAATGTCAGTACAAATAATACATTGTGAGAGGACTTGTATTTAGGTTCAATTTTCAAATGAATAAAAATTTCCTTTTGGTATCAAATAAAGCATTTAGTTTAGTAGTTGCGTGACAAGTCTGATTTAAAAAAAATTAATTAGGAAAGAAGTTATCCCTGGTTTTTTCGAAAAGTGCGAAAAGTAACAATCTCAGCGACTTTAAACACAGAAACACTTTAAATACTTTAAACAAAACCCATCTTCCGCCCTCCTTGGTACCCTGTCTTGCCCCAAATGCACACTTTCAGAAAAACTGGCATCATTAAAATCTGAAACGCACCAGACACTTCTTCAATATCTTAAATTAAATTAAATTAAAATTAGGTAATCTTTAATGTAGCCTACTGGCCCACAAGTATGCTATCAAGAATTCAAAGTTCTCAAGGCACAAAGCCACTTTTTCGAAATTTTTCAAAACAAAGCAATTTTAGACATTTTTAAAACTTTTTTTTACAAAAAGCTAACATTCGCACAAAGACGCGTCAAATGTCTACACAGTGAGAAAAAAAGTTCATTATGATCCGGTAAACCGGATCAAAATGCTCTGTAACAAAAATGAACTTACATAGGTGGCGCCACTTTCCACGCGTTTTCCCTATAGTTCAAAGTGCTCTGTAACAAAAATGATCTTTCCTTTATTTTTTGTAACTGCCTTCTTCCACAGCAGATTCAAATTTACCAAGTGTAAAGCATTAAAAATATGGTACCCCACATGCCCCCACCTACCATCTTGACCCACCTTCCCCTATAACAACAATAAAAGTTTTGCAAAAACTCTAAAACAATTTAATTAACAATTAACAATTCCGACAAAACTGGACGCTAAAGAATTCATTCTTTTTTCCTGATTTAACAACAAGTTAGCTAGATTTAAAAAATACCCTATTGATGTGATAATCAATAGGATGGTGATGGTTTTCCTTTAGAAGGACTGTTATGTCGCGAGAGTGATACGCGACTCAAACGGGCCCTGAAGTCGAAGATATCCGTTCACTCTCGTCTCTCTCATTAGTTGGTACGCCGCCTCAGGCTTAAATTCTGCTGCTGTGCGTGAGTTTAATTTGTGGCGAGTGTGCGTGAGTACGCTCGTGCGTGAACCCACGCACGCTACATGCTTGAATGCGTGAATGTATTTACGTACACGGACTAGTAAATTGCAACAAAAAATTAAGTTTCGTCGCATGATGTTGGAAATGACAATTTGCAGCATTCTTGAAATGCCTTCACTGTCGATTACTTCGACTCAAAAAATTGACTCACATTACGAACAGAACCAAGCACATTAATTTCTTGTGGAAAAACAGCTTGTAATAAAATTGAGTTATTTTAAAATAAGGGAAGAAATGACCACAAACGAGTATTTGCATGAAACAAAAAACATTCAGACATGTTTTAGACACGAACATACATATGTGACGTTCCGCAAGGAAAGGGACCTTAGGGTTAGCAGGCAAATTTTTCAGTAGAAGCGACTGAAGAGA
>JBAGKK010000180.1:297796-313410 GCA_037177015.1 Euceroptres primus
TGCATGATTTCTGCCCATATTTGATTTTGAAACCTATTGTCACGGAGAAATTTCCGTAAGAATAACTTATTGTTACGAAAATTTCCGTGAAAATAGTCTATTGTCAGGGAAATATTTCCGTGGTAATATCCTATTGTTACGGAAATTTTCGTAACAATAGTCTATTGTCACAGGAAAATTTCCGTAAGAATAATTGTTAAGGAAATTTATGTAACAATATTCTATTGTCACGGAAAATTTTTCGTAAGAATAACTTATTGTTACGGAAATTTCCGTAAGAATAACTTATTTCTATGGAAATTTCCGTATAAATAGGCCACCAAAATTTCATAAGAGTTTTTACGGTGAGGAGCTGATTATCGCAAAGTGCGAGCTTACAGATGTATAATTTTTCATTATTTATATATGACGTCAATTTTTACTCCCTAGGAAGTAAAAAGTACATTTTACTCCCTAAGGAGTGAAAAGTGGAGGTTTAGCCCCGCTTAATAGGCAGGAAAAAGGGCTGAAATCATGTATGCGTTATAAAAAACAATTTTAATCATGGAATTAATTTCCTATTATACCTAAACAACTAAGCAACTGGGATATTTGTTTTCACTGTAGCGTCTCCAAATAGTTTATGTGTATTTAGTGCCTGTTGACAAGAGCTACACATGAGGTGCATTTCTGTAATCAGTATTAGTTTTGTTCACTGCAGTGATACCACAACTTACTTCAGTGAAAGTTTAATGCAACAAAAGCATAATTCCCTTCTTTTTTGTTGCGTTTAGAAATTTTGAATTGTTTAGATTTTTTACGAGTTAGTGACTGATGGAGGATTTCAGATGTGAAGTCAATGGTTATCAAAAAATTTCTTCAAATAAATTTTGGGCATGGATTCCCTTCGTTTCATGGTCCACCCTCACTCCTGAAACCCATTCGAGTGCAGTGGTAACCTAGTATTTTATATATAAGATCTATAGAGTCTAGGCAATAACATTTAACGATAATTCTAGGGTTCTTCGCAACAGCCCTGGGGCTCTATATACTACGAATGACTTATGTCGGCTCTGCAACGCTCTTCATCGTGGAAAAACGTTTTTAAGTTGTCGTCTTCGTTTCTTACAGTTTAAAAATTTACTTTCGTAGCAATGAAAACTAAAAATTATTTTATTTAAACAATTACGTATATAACAATCCTTTACAGTTTAGAAATTAGTATATGAAGTTTGAAGTTCTACTCTTGATCTTCATTTGGTCTTCTTTTTATAAGAGTCTTAATTTAGATTCGAGCTTTATTTTGTTTTATTTTCCGATATCTTCATGCTGTTAATTTCAATCTAAAACAATTTACCTGTTTGATGCAATTGTGGCCTCGTGTAAGGACTGAAGTGAGATTAAAACAAGACGACTCGTGATTTTCTTTTTGGTGGACTGTTTTAATAGTCATCATACCAATTCCTAAAAGGTGAAGTGGTGCTCTGATGTTTATTCATCCAATGTTCTCTGGATAGTGCACTCCTAATCTTTTTGTATAATATATCTGACGCATAATACTTTTACTTTTCTGAAACTCTAAATATCGGGTAGACTGAGTTGGTTCAACCTGAGCTCGCAATAAAGATAATTACTATTTTGAGGGCAGAGGAGAAAAGGATCATTGTCTGACCTTAGTAAATGTACGGGGTGTCCTATTCAAAGCCATTTTATCTGAACAACTTTATCCAGTGTAATCTGACTTTGCTGGAAAGGACCCCGCACAAAACACAAAAAAAAATGGTCCCGATGGATTTGATTAATATTAATTTATTTTGTAGTTCATAAAAATCGAAGAAATTTCCCAAAAGGACTTAGACCAGTTATGACTAGTTTTTTTTGTGTGGGGTCCTTTTATTGATTTTTCCCGAGAGTAATTTTTTTGGTCAAATTCTTCAAAAGATACAATCCTAATATTCACATCTATGATTACTACAAATATGATATTGTAAATATGATTACTACATTCATATATAATTGATAAAATGTGGGAACAATTCAGAGTTGGCATTCGATTGAAACCGAAATTGAAAAGGATATTTCTGATTCGTTTCTCATTTTTGAGGCAAGAAAATTTTCCCTTTTCGATTCGCGGTACAAATTGTAAATCACCCCGTGTACGTCAGGACGAGACTGATCAAGCCGCGCAATACTACGTATAACATTGCCGTAAACCGAGACCCAGCCCCCGGCTTTGTGGTACAATCCAGCCGGATGACAAGGCAGGGTTTTAGAGGACAGGTGCTACTGACGCCTTTGATCTCTTCCACGTTACATGCTGCAGAGAATCGTGGTCGAAAGAGGGAATTATCGAAATATCCAGCACTGTATTCTGCGAACCGTCTCGCAAAGTAAAGTTAATCTCTAGTGACAGGAGAAACAGAAAATTCATTAACTTTTTTATTCTATTACAGATTCATTAAATTATTCCTTTGCATTGAAATAAAATTAGGTTGCTTTATAACCATAAGCGGAGTTAAACAATTACTGTGGAGTTAGGCAAAAAGTAAAGTGAAACAAATTTGAACCTTTGCTATTTTCTGTATAGGGACTTGTTATTATAACATAAAGTATCAAAAGTAATTAAATTAAATTAAATGATAATATAATCCGAATTGTTTCAGATAAGAACTAATTACTTTTTGAGAGTTTTTAAATTAAGTACTGGCGCGCGTCGAAAAAACATTCCTGACCTAGTCGCATGAATGATCTAGGGTAATCGGCATATGTCATTCCTGCGACGAACAAGCCCACCAACCCATACGCGATTCCCAATGGATTCGAAAGCTGTTGACGACAAATCGAGGGTTAAAATACTATCGGTAAATAGTAAGTGGAACGAAGGGCGATGTCTATCAGACAGCCTAAGGATTATAACCCTAATTTGAACTGTGTGCCACCTCACTTCGTATAGGAGCGTGTTAGTCCGCGAATAGACTTGAATGTTAAAGTAGAATGCAGAGTATTATCTACTTGAATTTTCTAATGTATTATAGGTATTCAAGTGGACGTAATTAATAAAGTTAATACCACAGATGAACTCTTGCTTTCTCACATTTTGTGTACTTATTAATTTTATTAGAATTTATAAAATGTTATTTTACACCAGCTGTGCAGCATTTTTATAGTACTTCAAGCTCAGTTTGATGGTTGGAGATTTAGTGTGTGTAGTAGAATAAAGAAAGTGAAACAAAGTGAAGGAGAATTGATAAAACGAGTTAAGAAGGATTTCTATTTGATCAAATTTTATTATACCTTTTATTTTTGTGGACTTCTCTAAAACAATAACTCAATTTGTTACAATCTTCCGACTGTCGATCAAGAATTCAATCAAAACCAATCAAGGTCTGTCTTTCTGAGAAATAAAAAATCTTTCCCCGTCTTTTTTGACAAAAGTCGAAGAAAGACGTCCGAAATTCGCGTAAAACGAAAAACACAAGACGGTAATTCTATCAGACTTAGTGGTTTCGCACGTTCATAAATCACGCCACGTCGACGGCCCAAATTCCTTCTAATCTCGCGAGCAGTTCACAACGATCTGTGAAGGAAAAAAGATTACTCAAAGGGATTGCCGGGATGCTGGAGCCTCCGTGTCGACCTTTAGCCACACGATACGCGGCTTCTTCTACACTGTGAGAGAACAAGAAAATTTCTCATATAATAATTAGATCGGTACCTAACCCACGCACCATTACTCGCACCATTCTATACTAATAGTTGTTGCTGGTACTATTCCGCGTATCCGCCATGCTATAATTATAGTCGCTCGATTCACTAAAAGTTTCTCAGATTCCCAATCATTTCGGTTTCGACTGTTTTCGCCGCTTTTAGGGAGACACAGACTCGGATTTAAACATACCCTTTAACGGTACTCGAAAAGAAAAAAATGGAAGGAATAAAAAGGAAAGTAAAACCTACAAAAATAGATTATTATCCAAGTTAATAATTATTTCTATTGAATGCATAGAAGAAACGTTTCTTTTCGGTAAAAATTTTCCATACATTGATCAATAACAAATGTTTTTTTATCAATTACTGTTTAACACACATTTATTTTTAGATGATAATTATAAATGGCTTCCTGGACTATAATTTCTTAATTTTTAATGAAACATACATTAATTTATAGTCACTGGATATTGCGAATTGGAATGTTTATTTCTTTTGTTATGTCTCTATCATGTTTGTTTGATAAACTTCGACTTTTGTAAAAATCTGGTTAAGGCTGGAGTTGAATGTTTTGGGGAATCCGATCCTGACGTTTCGTATATCCATCCGGATAAATGTTACGCGTGTGGGGCAAAAGGCGCGGGGTCCAAAGTGAAGGGTTCGCCGAACATAGAGATTAGCAGTTCGGACGAGACTTTCGTGTTTCTTGGATCCTAAAACCGTAGATCACGATAATTGTGAGAACAATGCCGCAGCAAAATTTTACGCTAAGCGATCTTCGAGGCCCTGTCCGGAATTCCGGCGATCATAGATCACGATCGATTCCCACATAGGGAGACGAACTGGCTAGACCAGACACGTCGATCACGAAGAATCGACCATTACATTTGTGGGCCCATTAGTCCTTCAAAACTGCAATCATCAAATTTGTATTTTCTGCTACCATACCTGTTTATGATTTATTAGGCAAACAATTAAAACTGGAGTATTAATTGAAGCAGCTATCTCATAACAATTTTCAGCTACACACTAAATCCCAAAGTTTTATTTTTTGATCCGAAATAGATCAAAAAGTTGAAAAAAGTTGAAAAAAATTACATGAACATGTCTTGCTTGCTTATGAAAATTCCGGCTCCTTTTGAGAAAAAAATGATGTTAAGGGTTTCTTAAGGCTGTTCACCCCTTATTATCGTACATTATACTTTTTAAATGGGGGTGATCAATTCGAGGAAAATATCTATATTGTTAAATATAACAATTTTTAAAAGAAAAATCAAAGGGCGATACCGTAGAATGGGGCTATCCTTTAAGTATGTTTTTTAATATGATAATTAGAATCAAAATAATAATCTCCTAGCATATAAAATTCAGAAGGATTTCTACTTTACTGAGGATGAGGATGGAATTTTATGCGACCTCTGTACAAAAATTGAAAAATTTTTAAGTATGTGGGTGCATTTTAAAAAATTATTTATACCTCTAAACTTTGTATCAGTTCAATAGTTTAAAAGTAATAACACAGTTGCTCGTGTTTTTCTTCATACTTTATCATCAGAAAGTATTCTCGAATAGTTAAATAATAATTCTAAATAGAAATTAAGTATTGAACAAATGTTTCATTAATTTAAAATATTTTTTTTTTAAATAGTTGTGCCTATTTAGAAGATTGACGGTACAAAAAGGTACAACTTTTATACAAAGATAATTAGTAAAATGATTTATAAAATGATTTTAAAATCTAAAAATTATTGACTTCTTTTCAGAATTGAGTCCTCTTACTGTCTGTAAAAATGAAAAAGCTGAAACAGATTTTTCTTGAGCGTAAAGTTGAAAAAAAACCTCAAAAAAATACGCAAAAGTTGTACCTAATAGCCCCACTCTACGGTACTTATAGAAAAAATATAGTTGAATCTATAATTGTTTATTTAATATTAGTTATTTGAGATTTTCTTTCGTTTTAGGAAAAATGGTAATTCTGATTCAATCTTCATCATTGATGGCATATTTTGTTCTTTAAAATATTATATACTATTCTCTTTGGATGAATTTGATTGAAAATAAGCTTGTTAGGTAGATAACGAGTTAGAAAAAATATTAGTTAATTAACAAATTATTTTATGCAAATTTAACTGTGCTTTAATAAGAACCAACCAAATAGAATTGTAGACAATATTTTAAAGCACAAAATAAGCTATCAATAATAAAGATTGAATCAAAATTATGATCTTTTTCTAAAGCGAAAGCAAAAATACAAAACCTCAAATAACTAATGTTAAATAAATAATTACAGATTCAATTTTTTGTCTACATTGCAATCAGATTTCTCTTGCGAAATTTCTTATATTTAACAATGTGGTTATTTTTCTCAATTTCACAAACTATTTCAAAGATTATTAAAATCTGAAGTGCGATAAGGGGTGAGCCCCTGCATTTCGCATGAGTTTGTGTATTCTACCTTCCTTCCTCATTTGGAAATCCTAAGAAGTACACTTTTACGAAATAATTATTTATATTTTTTTGCGCATCTGTAAACAGTTGGCATTATAGGATCTTACTTTCCGAAAAAAATGTTTTCATTTATAACAAAATCGTTTGGTTGCTTATATTTAGTTGTTTTAAAAAAAGTTTTGTTAATTTTACAAAAGATTTTTCTGATTAAATCATATGTTCTGATTGAATTCACAAAATTATCCATATTTTAATAAATCAATCAAAACAGAGATTAGTTGGAAATCATTAGCTGAGATGTCTAATTTTTTTTTAGATTTGTCAGCATTCTATAAAACTGTACACTTAAGAAACGTTTGGGGTTCCACATTAGGCAGGCTTTTATACTTTATTAAATCTTTCAAAGGGACATAATATAAAGAATAAGCCTTGATGTAGAAAAATGCAGCAATTCTTGAGAGAGGCACGTATAAAATACAACCAAAGATTGACCGGGTCTAACTGCAACCCTAAAAGTTGCTGGCTAAAAGCAGAAGAATGTATAATTACGAGGCATAAAAGTAACCATCACCCACTCACCCAGCACTCGCTGTGGCGTACTGTTTCGGGTCGTCGCACCCACAACCGCAGGTTCCCATCGATCTCTCCAAGTTCGAAATATTCGGCAATTTTTTTAAAGCCGATTATGGTTACGTGAGTGCTGGTTCCTCCCGCTATAAAAGCGTTAATGACGACCGTTGAGCGGGTGGTATCATCGTCTGGAATTGAAAGCATTTCTGAAAAGTATCCGCTTACTTTTTCGTATTCTCTCCCACGCGAACTTCTCTCGCAGTTCCGGCTTTTTTCGTAACGATTTCGCTTCTCGTGTCTGAACAGTTTTTTCATACACATACATACATGTATATAATACCATCCATTTTTTGTCGAACTTTTGCCTCTATCGCCAATTAACTTTTTCCGGTGTGCAAACAATATATTTCACGAACTCTAAAGTATTATTAAATACATTTTTTAAAAAAATTACTGATATATTGAAAATAGAGTAAAAATGATTGTCACTCTAAATTCGTTATAGGTTTCGACTGCTCTGATATTTAGTGTGGCTAACGATTCAGCTAAATGATCTTCCGTTCCACCATCTGTCATGTCGGATTGTTAACTTGGTTAGCCCACGCATATCAAATTGGGCATGGTGTGGCTTAGCGTCGAACAGGCAGTTCTATATTAATACGATTTGGATACATGGAGTGTCCTGTGGGATTTTGTGGCCGCGTATAGAATCTTCCCTCGGTATGATACGATAAACGATATGCATATGTAAATATTGTGACGTACCATTTCGAATCGAGGAAAAAGCGCTGCAACTTTGCACGCGCCCAAAATTAACCAGTTCCGTAAGAGTTCTCACCAGGATTTGCATTACCCAGCGACATTTGATAGGGATTAGGAAAATTCTATTTAAAAAATAAGAAAATACTTTATTCTAAATTAAACAGGATGCATATTTGTAGTAAGAGTAGACAGCATAATTCTATACACTGTAAAAGTTATAAATGTTCAATATTATACTGTTTATTGGTATTGTGTGTCATGAAATCATATATTCAATTTAATTAAGGCTGCTATGTTATTTTATGAAGGAATTGACTGAGACGTGGCATGAAAATTTTCTTGATTGAGTCAAGCTCCGAATTATATCACATGCACATTCTGCCACTACAGCCACCGTCGTATTAACGAAACGGGGATGATCCTGTTAACAGGATCAAGGCTTACGTGCGAGGCCAAAGGTTCCTCTTATTGGCGAGCAGTTTCTCCTTCGATCCTTAGGGACTAGATTTCAGTTTTCTTTGCCACTGGATAACTGAATAACAAAGAGTTGGGTATTCTCTGGGTGTGTTTGAAACTCACAACGTTGTTGATCGACGTGCCCATGCCCATCACTTGATCTTTTATAAAATCTTGTTTAAAGCCGAGTAAAGAATAAGTAGAAAGTTTTTGATATAAAATTCTTTCTCTTCAATCGGTCAATATTGTTCAAGAGCGAGCCCCTTTTCCCATTTTACAAGAACATAATGCTAATATTGAATGTAAAATTTAAAGTACTCCGAACGTAAAACATAAACATTACAATATGTATAATAATTTAAATTTAAATTTAGAATACTTCAAGATTCCATTTCCTTGCTATCAAAAAATACAAAAAAGGGAAACGATGAAAAATAAAGGTAAATTACCATTTTTAATTTAAACTTTTTAATCTCAGCGTAATGTAGAGTAGAGTTAATAACAACGTCTTATACGAACCAAGCTCTTCAGGTTTCCTTTGTCGTGCACTGGTCCGTATGATTGCCGAAGTTCTGAACTGTTGGTGCTTCAGACATTTCGTTGGACGTTACTCGACTGAGCAGACAAAGGCAAATCCAAATATACTGCATTTGCAGCAACAGATCTCATCTTTTCAACTAGAATAATGCCTATGAGAAGTGAAATTTTATAGGCAATTTTTAAAAATAATATCCTTACCCCTTTTCTTAAGCAAGAATGCAGCTGAGCAGCTTTCATGGTCTCCCAAGTTTCAAAAAACTTTTCCTATCAAATTAAGTTTTTTTTTATTGAGTGAAAATATATTTGTATGAAATTGCTTTTTGAAACGATTTTTTTATTATAAGGTAAAAAAATAACCACTAGAAATCCCGACGATGCATTCCGTAGTCTGCACAAGTTTTCGATTTACTCGCCGAGAATGTAAAATCAGGATTTTCAGCAGATGGCCGGAATCTCAGACCTCCGGCCGTGAATACGGGGGTAACCCCAACTTGACGATTTTTCGCCTCTGGCACTCGCCGATGGAAAAGTTGCACTCTAAGTGCTCCATCTTGTTTTTTAGCTCTCAACATTTTCCTAGGCGATTTCGAAAAAGTTTTATCCATTGTCGTTCTGCTATTTCTGCTAAACAATGATAAAAGTAAAGTTGCTGTAAATATTCTTTAAAAAGTCTAAGACTAAAGGACACACGAAAAGAGGTTTTGAGAAAATAGCACAAATTATCATTAGTAACTTTTGTACGTTAAATTACACTGTTGCAAATGATCCTAAATTTAACATGCACATAATTTTTAAGATTAATGCACATGAATCTTAATTTTAATATACTGTATTTTACAGTCTGTGTCACAAGAGGGGAACCCGCAAAAGTCTATGAAAACTGCACACTGGGTATAAAACATGGTTATAATCTGAAAAAGGAGTATTAACTCTATTACGCAAGGAAAAAATCATCGTATTATTTCTTTTATACGATTCGTGTTACATCGATATTTTTGAACCAATTTTAGACATAAAATAAGACAAATTATTTTCAATTTGCTGCCATTTAAAGCAAAATGATCGAAAGTTTATGAAAATTTGTAGGCTCAATCTACATGAAACCAGCTTCAAACTGACAATTTGTGAATTAAAATAACCACTGGTTTACAGTGAAAATCTAGATTGTCACTTTTTTCGCTTCCTTCAATTTTTTAATAACTTTTTTACCGAACCTGCCAATTAATTTTCATCATAATAATTACTTTCTCTGGAAAACTTTGTTTCGAATGAGCTATTTTTGAAGTTATTTAAACTATTTTTCATGCAGATATCGAATTTAAAGCATAGAAAGGAGTGAAAATTTCACTATTCTCTTTTACATCAATTAACTTCGCAACTACTGCAGGTTTTAAATATTTCTAGAGATAGTTTTAAAGCTTACCTTCCATACTTTATGTTTAAAGTATTTCACATTCTTGTAAGACTGTTTACAGAACGTGACACCGTTTGAACATGTTTTTTGTTTGTTTTTCTAAGCCAGTAAATCAAACTCTTTATAAGAATTGAATGCTCACAAATAATATTGCAGAAATTGCGGCATCTTCAACACATTGCGCATTAGAGTAAATTCTCCTCTATCGGATCATAACCATGATTTACAGGTATAAATCATGGTTATAATCCGATAGAGTTTTACAGTTTTTTGTACAGTTTTCATTGACTTTTGCGGGTTCCCCTCTTGTGACACAGACTGTACACGGAAAAAAATCGTTCCTGAAAATTTACTGAAATAGTTCAAGGATCTTGGATACGAAAGAAAGGTCTGTAGATCTTCCATAACTTTTCAAGAAAAATTCATAATTTTCTGAAGAAATTTCTGTACTTCCAGTAATTCTTTAAAATCAGTATCGGAGAAAAAAATTTCAGTAAAATTTACAAAATTTTTCATGGAGAATTCATGCGATATTCAGAAACATTTACAGTTCGATCTTTACGTTTTCCTGAACTGTTAAGGAAAAGCAATATGTGTGCTGTTAGCCGTCGAGGTAGATGAATGATTATTTCACAAATACTTCAAGAAATCAAAATATTTTTTCGTTGGCTGCGATGCTTTGAGTGCTGGACTTGTCAAAAGCTAAGGGCCTTGGGTTGTCCTCGCGAGTTCGGTTCCTCAATATTGCGAATTTTCAGCATGACGTTGAATGGTAACTATCACCTAGTAGGCTTGAAGGAAACCACAAGTTCTTCTTCTTCAACGAATTTATTTTAAATTTTCAGGTACAGTTCAGGAAAATGTCAAGTATTTATCTGCTACACTTCAGGTATTTATCTACTAATATCTCTGACAATAATGTTGACGATTAATATACAATGTACATTAAACTTACTACACATTTATTTTAAAACTAGTACATTCTGTATTAAGGTTCAGATTCTTTTGTATTAAATTTAATATGCGTGTGTGTATTAGATTTCAATGTCCTTACTGCATATTTTCTTCATTACCGTGTATGAAGCTTAATACAGATTTTTCTAACAGTGTGCACCAATGGCTAATTGAAGTACATCTCATGATTTGAAACATTTACTTTGATAATTGCATATATTTTTCTATAAAACTATTTCGCTTTTTGTGTATAGTCAACTAAGAAACATAAATTTACATCATTTTTATTAGGCTCTATCAATTTTATTTTATTCCTTCTTGCAACTGCTAAAAATGATTTGCATCTTGTGTACAACTGTGTGGATAATAACGGACGATTCAGTTCCTTTTACGATTTTGCTTCTTCGCACATAGGCGTGTGTTTGCTTTGCACCAAGATCATTAGCCGAATGGTCTCGTCCGCGGGGCTCGACTCGATGATTAAGATGGTCGTTATGCTATATTAGCGAGGCGGGGCATTAAGGTCCCCTTCGTGATATATTAGTGACATTAGTTCCATTTGGTTTTCAATAGTACCCAGACAAAACCGAACCGGTAATACGTCACAACCATAAAAATGAAAGAACAGGATTTAAAAATTACTTACCGCATCTTTTTATTATTAAAATTATTTTTTCAAAATCTAATGAAATGAAAAATTAAAGTTTATTAAAAAACGTAAATTCTTCTTAGTTCCTATTAATTAGAAAAAAGGGTTCGTTCTTCTTACATAGCTTCGCCTTGTAGCAAGCTTATTCTTTTCAATGCGGTTGCTCGTTTTTTCCTCTTGTTCCCTTTCTTTTTCCTCTTAGTCGGTGAAAAAATAAAAATTAAAGGCAAGTACAAGTCTGGATAACCAGCTTTGAAGTAAGCTCGCCCATTTAGATGTTAAAGGAAAAATGTTTTTTCCGTTTTCCTCGACGGCGCAAGTTACAATTGCTTCGCGAGATAAAGTTTGCCTTCGTTATTCCAGGAGGAATCGCGCACCGTCGCACCCTTTATTATGCAAAGTAAAATGCCGCCTTGCGATTTTCAACAATTTTTTCTTTCTTGAGAATGAATTATGCTTTTTTGTTGTTTATTCTGACTTTTTCTTTTATAATAAATTATACGAAACAGTATAAATCCTCGGGGCTGAAATAAAATGGAACATTGAAATGATTTTGATCTTTGTTAATTTACATTTTTAACTCTTTTCTCAGAGTTTCGAGAATCTAAACAAAACCTATATTTTTATTTTTTATACTTTATATTTTTTATTTACTTCATATTTTCATTTCTGTATTATTGTATATTATGGATTTTCATAGTCTTTTCAAACTAAATTAAAAAGTGGAAAAACTAAGAACGTTTACAGGCCTCTTTGCAAAATTTTTAGTACCTCCTTTGAAAAAATCGTCCCGGGAAAAATATTCAAAATATCAGTTGAAGGTAGTAACATTACTTCCAAATCGAAATTCTTGAAAAATTCAATAAGATTCACACTAAGTTAAAAGATTTTGTAACACACCATTATACTTTAGTTTGTTTTTAAGAATTTGAAGAGAACTGTTTGAGGGATGAATTGCTGACGGAAGTAGGTGTGTTTTTTGAGAACAAGTACAAAGCGGGCCATGTGGCGAGGCAAACCACCAATTTTAATACGCCATTGTTATGATTTATTAGGGCTATCGTTGGTATAGTAACTTTCACCCCAATGCCTTGGGGCGTGAGTGAAAAAATCACGGACGAAATGATTCTACTTCTACTCTTATTACCCAATGAACGAAGATGATCGTTTTGAAATATTTGATTTCTCAGATTCCCCCGAGACCACTTATTCTATTTCGATTTTATTCATAAAGAGCAGATGCAGAAGTAAAGATTATCTCATTTGAAAATGGCTATTTTGAATTACAAATTCTTAAAGTATTACACGGGAAAAAGATTTGTTTATTACAATTAAAAATTGCTGAAACAAAAAATGTACTTGTTTTAAACAAATTTTTAATCTGAATAAAATAAATTTTGCGTGAGCCTCAAACCAAATTTATTTTTGAATAAATATTTTGTCATTTACATATATTTATTGATAGCCTAAAATTGGATACAAGTTTGAAAATAATAACAGGCTGAGGTTTTTTATGAGTAAAGCGAGAATGACTTCAGTTTGTGTTATTTTTAAGGGTGGATTCATTTAGGTATTTGGGCAGGGTTCCTTAATAACAGATTCAGAGGGAATATAGACGTGAATGTGGATCGTTTCGTGGCTTAAAGGCGGTTCACCAGTTTGAATCCTATCACGTTTGTCGTAGATGAGTATAACGAGAGGAGGATAGATGATGCGTGGAGAATGAACGAGAGAAGCATAAACAATGCAAGTATCCAGAAACGAAGGGGTTCGAGCACTTGGCACGTAGGGCTCCAGTCTCAGTTATGTCCAATTACCAGCTGGGCGCGTATCTTCATGGGGGGTCCTACAAGCAATTGTTGTATTTCTCTATTGTTCCCCAGTGTGATTGGACCCATTGTTTTTTTCTTCTTGTAATTATCAAATCCAGAGAGTCCCGGGAATATCAACAACATCGATCGTTAGTTCATCGTTATACATTTTCAAAATAATAAAACACTCTTAATAAGTAATTTTATTATTTCATTTTTCATTTTTTGTTTCTTTTTGCAAAGTCAGTTTACAGAACGTTTACACGTTTTTACATATTGCGTGCACAAATTTTCCAGAGGGTTCAGTCTTCATCCATAGGTCTATACGTCCATAGAGTCACGAAATGCTGAGAGGACGATTTCTTGCAGTTCTTCGATAATAAGTCCAAAATTTTTGCGGTGTAAAGACTTTTCTCCTCTCTCCTCTTTGTCTATCGCATTTCCCTTTCGCCCGGGGCTCGAATAGTGTATTATACGTTCTCGTAGAATAAAGATCCTTTGACAAAATTCTCCCTTGGGATCTGCTTTAGGGACGGCTATATGGTCACCAGGAAATGACTGAACCGGGTTAGGATATTGCGTTACGATGAAGTCGTCCCACAAGACAGATATATAGGCAGAATGCCGTGAGACCCTTCGAAGAAGTGGATCTTGACCAGAATAAATGTGAGCTAGGCCAACATTTTTCCCAAATTTATTGCATTAATATTTTTTGGCTTTATAATAAATCTCACAAATTGTCTGATATACTTCTACATATGTGAATCTGACTTGAAGAAATCGGCATAATTTAAAAAAAAAATTAAAATCAGATTTCAATAAAGGTTTGCTGTTTTGAATTTGAAACTTATTCCTTGAGAGGACCCTTGGTCATAACCGATGAAGACATAAACCCATGTCCACGCGTAATTTAAAGTTCTTAACTCCCAGTAGGTGGTTGACCACCACCTGGGGCATGAGACACCTTATCGTGCCAAAGGCTATATAACAACTTTCTTTCTCCATTTTTCTCCTTCATCTCTCTCTTTCTTTCCTTCTTCCTAACCTCTTCTTCTTTTCTTGTTGATCTTTCACCAATCGTGACACGTTACACTGGCTGCTGCCATAGCTGTGCAAATCGACTGATTAGAGCCGCATTGGCATCGGTGGTTATTGCAAAGCGAAAAATCTGGCTTTCGTGTTGTCACGACACTTGCACCATCGGCACGCGTAGGTACGGGCCATCCAAAAATGCTCGTCTTTCTAAACATAGCGTGCCATTACTTTCAATTTATGTGCCTGTCGATTCTTAAATCGGCAAACTTTCGGCGACCGCCCGCGGTTCATTTGGTCAGGCTGTGTGATATTTATATAGGTTCGTATATACTTATATAAACCGCCCGAAAGCACGCTTCATTTCTGTGTTTGCTGATGCAGTGAGTCGAATTTTCCGCGTTCACGAGTTGCTTAAAAGTTTCGTTGCAATTAAAAGTTTCAGCAAACACAGTGTATTTCTGAAGATTTTTTCTTAAGTAAACGAAACATATATAGACAACAAAACATTTATTTTCTAAACTATTTAGGATCTTTTAACATAGAGTAAGGTTGCCTAAAGTGAACCACCTAACTTTTTGTAAGTCAGGAATTTTATAGAATGATCTGACAAATCTAAAACAAGTAATTTTAAGTACATCAACTAATTCCTTATAAAATCTTATAAGGAATCAGGAATCAATTTTTATAAATACGCAAAGAGGTAAAAATAATTAATTTCTTAAGAAGCTTATTTTTTCTAGAGAATCCATTTTTCGATTATGAGTGGTTCTTAGTCGCCTAAAAAAATAAAAAAATAAAAAAAAGGGTTGGTTCCTAAAGTGGCCCCAATGAAAATTCGTATTAAAAGCGTTTTAGAAAATAACTATAATTAGATATTACTTATATTTACCTGTAAATAAGATAGAATGTGTAAATTCACTCCTCTTCTATAAATTTTGTAAACAAAATAAATATTTCGTAATCCTTCATATTATCATCACCTGAGATTTTGGCTTTAACGATGTCAAATGAAAGCTAACATGCAAAATATAGGGGTCCATTTTAGGAAACCCCATAGAGTGCCACATTAGGACACTACATTTTTCAAAAATTAATATTTCGCGTTTAATCATAATATTTGAGCTTCTTAATGTCACGGATTGATAGAGTTGGGTTAACTTTGTAGTAAAAACAATTTAAATGCAAAATGATTTATTTGGTGTCTACAATGAGAAAAATAGTACATTATTCGCCAAGTTTAAACGCAAATTTTGGCGAGAGCTTAGTTTAAATCACGAGGCGAAGCCGA
>JBAGKK010000180.1:329544-370387 GCA_037177015.1 Euceroptres primus
GAAAAAGGGGAGGATACGAGAGAAATCTGGAGAGCGGTGGAGGAATTGAAAAAGAAGCAGGAGCAATTCCTGGCGGACCTGAGAAAGGAGTGGGAAGTTGAGAGGGCACAGGTGAGACTGGAGATGGAGATGGACAGGAAGAAGCTTAAGAAGGTGATGCAGAAGCTGGAGTAGTACGTAGAGCAGCTGGAAGTGGAAAAAGAAACGGTCAGGGAGAAAATAGAAACGCAGGAGGCAAGCTGCCAGACGAAGGAAGAAGACAGGACGTGGTGGGGTCAGCCAAGGAAGCTGTCGAAAGAAGAGTGGGTGACAGAGAGAGAAGAGAGAGCGAGCAGGAAGTTGAACCTGAGAGTGTACACCAGTGAGGTTTATTAGCCTCTTTCAAAATCCGCCAGAAAATTAAAAAAACTATTGAAAATTCGCAAAATGGCGACGCTTTTTCTGAAAAAATTAAAAGACGATTTTCTCAAAAACCCTACCTTGTTTTTTGTCCAAATTTTTTTGCTAAATTGTTACTCATGTGACGAAGAAAATAGATAAGTTTCATGCAGGCTAAACTACTTTTGTAAACAGGAGAATTTTTTTTGAAAGAAATCGAATTTTCGAATTTTTCTTACAATTGACGGCACGTACGAAAAAATATCAACAAAAAAGTTTCATGCTTTAAAAAAGTTCTACACAAAATACCTCTTAATATTTAATAATATCTTGCACCGTTTGTGAGAAAAATTTGAAATTGGGATTTTGTAAAAGCAGAAATTGTTCTGGACTCAAAAATTTTTTGGCCAACAAAAATCTCGCGGGATGTTTTCCTGCTCTGAACATAAATTTTTGAAAAATATTTGATAAAATTAAAAAGACAGGTTTTTCAATGAAATCGTCATTTTCTGTTTGCAGAATTCAATTTAAAAAAAAGATCGATTATATTGAAAAACCCATATTTTTAATTGTTTTCAAACATTCTTTTTTCACAGAATAGAAATTATTTTCAAACATTTTTAAAAAATTTATGTTTTTATAAGGAAACAATCCAGCGAATTTTATATTGGCCAAACCTTTTTTAAGTCCAGGACAATTTCTGCTTTTACAAAATCCCAATTTCAAATTTTTCTCACAAACGGTGCAAGGTATTATAAAATATTCAGAGGTATTTTGTGTAGAACTTTTTTAAAGCACCAAACTTTTTTGTTCATATTTTTTAGTATGTGCCGTCAGTTGTAAAAATTCAAAAATTCGATTTCATTTTAAAAAATTCTCCTGTTTACAAAAGTAGTCTAGCCCGCATGAAACTTATCTACTTTTTTCATTATATGAGTACCAATTTATCAAAAAAGTTTGAGCAAAAAACAAGGTGAGGTTTTTGAGAAAATCGTCTTCTAATTTTTCTTCCAGAGAAACCGTCGCCATTTTCCGAATTTTCAATATTTTTTTTAAATTTCTGGTGGATTTTGAAAGAGGCCAATAAACCTCACCATAATCAGGAAAGGAAACAAATATCTTAATTGAGACTAAAGTTATAAGAGTTCAAAGAAAAATGCTGTGTTTGTTTAAAAAAAAGAAACTGAAAATTCAAATACTGATAACTTCGTGAAAATGTATTTTTTCTTAAAACGGTAAAATACATGTCTTTTTATTTCCTCTGAAAAGCAACATATTTCATAGATATTTTGATATCACACTTTAGTCACTAGGGATTAATTGAAATTAAAATATTTATATTACATAGATTTAAAACTTGCGCCCTCGTTCAACTCATAGTGACATTTCATTATATAAAATAGCCTAACGTTACTTTTAAAAACATATAAAAATGTTCGCCCTAAAAGCTTTAATCACGAGGGCTTAGTTAAAAAATCTCCATTTGTATTTCTTCAATAATATAAACTATTTTAATGTTAAATTAAAAAGAAATTCATGTTTGTATGTTCAGAATATTGAATAAAAAATATTTTTAAACTTTTAAAATCCATCGCATTAACTGTTATCCATTGGAAACTATTATTTAATAACCGGGTAAAAAATTTTCGATGCCCGGGAAATGACCGGGAATTTTTTTCGTCGGTGAAAACGGCCACCCTGTGTCCTCTAGAATTACTATTTACCACACTTTGAAGAAAACTGACAAACATATTTTTCTTAGCAGTTGCGCTCGCATGAAATGAAATATTCCATAAAAACCACAATTTTTGTTAAGACTTAGGTTTAAAAATCTATACTTACATTGTTGTAAGAAACATTCAAGGATATCGTGTTGCGTGGTAATTTTTCAGGTAGTTCAGTCAACTGAATGCTAGCACAGTCAACATTTACGGCTAAAGTTGGAGGTTTTCCTTCAACAATATTCATTCTTCCAAAACTGCACTGGCACTGCCAGGTTTCTCCCTTAGGACACTCCGTTTGCAGCTGAAACAAATTAAAAAAACCAATTTACAATTAAGAAAACATTTCTCCTATAAAAACTACAAATTTAATTTGTAAACCTACCAAACTTAGGTACCGGACTTGTTTCAAAGGAACCTGTTCTGTAGTATTGAACCAATGCCAGGTTTTACTTGCTGAACAAACAGTTTCGTTTTCTCTGTTGAAATTAATTTGCTTTTCTCCAGTTTTGTTGATGTACTGGTAGATATCGTGACACCAAAGGGTGTTGGTCCCTGAATTAAAATTACATGATAAATTAATTAGCAATTTTCAGGATACAGTTAAGATATTTTATGAAGTAAAGTTGTTTTACCAGAAATGTCGAGCCAGAATTCACGACCATTCATGGTGTTGAGGGCAGGAAGGTGTGTTAAATTATTGTAAGATAAATC
This sequence comes from Euceroptres primus, assembly GCA_037177015.1. NCBI lineage: Eukaryota > Metazoa > Arthropoda > Insecta > Hymenoptera > Figitidae > Euceroptres > Euceroptres primus. Next base: position 332,358 of record JBAGKK010000180.1, read on the forward strand.
CAAGGTCGTAAGCTGGGCGAGTCGTGTTAGAGAATTATTCTCCATTTCAACGAGACCATTGTTGGAAAGATTAAGGCACAGGGTTGGAGTCATCATCAAAAATTGACCCTTTACTCTATTTATTTTCCCATCCGTCAGGGCTAGGGATTTCAACCTCCTCCATCGAACTTCACTTGCATTGAACACGTCCAAGGTGGCGTTACGTATGTGAACGTAGGACACATTCACTGGAAAATCTGTTTGAGAATTTGAAATTATAATCCTGAATGCAATAAAATATAAAATCAAATATGTTAGTAAAGTTGAGGAAACTTCTATCTTTAAGACTCTTTAATAATAATTCTTATTAAGAGATACTAACTTGCACAAGAAAGTCCTTCTTCGAAAGCTTTAGGACTGTTCAGATTGCAGCATGAAACTGCACTTTCTTCAGGATTAGTATGGGAAAGAATTATCCTTTTACAAGGGCACTCTCCTGAGTCCAGTGGAAGACATTCTGTGGGCTGCTGATAAAAACATTGTTCAGGAAGAACTTCTTCAGGAACTGGATTTGGTGTGGAAGCTTGACTTGTTGAGGAGGCTTGATCCTCTTCTGTTCGAGCTCTTGCCACTCCGGCGCAGAAACATATCATTATCGTCAGCCACTGCATCTGAAGGCATAAAAAAATGATTGTCAATAAAACAACTAAACCTGTTCATATGATGATGAAAATGTAAAAATTAGGTGAAGAGATACAAAAGGAAAATTTTCCAAACAGTCTTCAAATCGTTGAAATTTCGAGAACCTTGAAATTTAATATATTACTCAAGTTTGGTTCCAAATTCAAATTTCAATTTTTTAAATTTGGTTTCTTTCTTTAATTTATATTTTAGACAAAGTATTAACGTTATCTAAAAAGCCCCTTTATTACTTGAAACATGTATAGTTACACTAATTCCACAACTTTCATTCGTGTTAATGATCGTAGGCAGTTGTTAATAGTTGACCCAGTTTTTCCTAATCGTGTATAATTCCCATAATGGAGAAATAAAAGATAGATCAAACGAAAAATTTTAATTCTGATTTTTTCATTTGATCTGGGGGTTCTATTTTGATCAAGATGTATCAATGTTCAATTAATTTTAATAATAAATCATTATATCACAATATTCCATTTTACTTCCACAAATTCAGAATTAATTCAGAATAGGAGCTGACTCATGACCTTTGCGGTTATACAAAATTGGATACCACATTTATAGAATAATAAAATCAACCATCGTACATCTTTTCTTGAAAACTCTACTCCTATAATAAAACAACCATTAAGTATGATTCGGTTCAAGATTATTGACAATGAAAAATTAACTATTTTTAAATTTCCTCTCTGTTGTATCAGGTGGAAAAAATAGAATAATCTAGTGATAAGTTCGAGTTAGAAGACCAAAATACGATAATTTCAACTTTTTTTTTCTTTTTCCTATAAATTATGATATTTGTTCGTCGACTTGAAACCACATTACGAAAGGAGTGGCTCCTTCAAGGCCTTGAATTACGACGTTATAAATTGGATATCATAAAAATGACTTTTCTTGCAATCAGCTATAAAAATTAACTTCAAGAAAAAAAATCCAGTTTAATGAACGCTTTAAGATAAATAACAATAAGTGAAATTGTGGAATCATTTTTAAAAAATTTTTAAATAGCCAAGGAATTTTTGAGACGTAAATTTAATTTTTGACAAATTTAATTTTTAAGTTTAGGTATAATTTATTTTTGAAGTTTCTAATTTATGTTTTTAATTTATAATTTAATTCAGTTTGATATGTAGATTTGGTGTACATAATTAATAGAAATTTAGAGGATTAATTCTCAGTAAAGTAAAACAGATGCCTGGAGTGCATCGATAAAAGATTAGGTACTTTTCAAAGATTTTTTAAAGTTCTTTTATTAGCTACCCTTGAGTTTCGAATTGAGAATCATTTGTCAGATAACTAATTCAAAAGCGTTTTAGCTCAAGAGTTCTTGCGATAGACTGGCCCCATAAATATTTTAGTAGGAAATAAAAATGACTTGTTCATTTCGTTTCCAATGGCTTTTGATTACAGGAAACATAAACGTAATTTTACTATTCTGCCTCTAAATTGCGATGGATGAATACAAATACTTGAAAATTAAATAGAGAATTTTAAATATTAAATAGCATTTAATAATTATTTCTAGGTACAATTTCCTTCTCAATATTCACAATTTTAGATATTCGCGTGAATTTGAGAAAAAAAAATATTTTCTAAACTTTTTTTATCAAAATTTTAATTTATTTCACTTATCAAACAGATTTTCAGGTGCACGTTAACATAAAAATTATTCCAATTTTAGTCGCACAATCGCTTTTAAAATGACACGTCCTTGAAAATTTGAATTTAAAATGTGTTGAACGAACTTCTGTGGTATTTGTAACACTTCCCATGTAAAACTTAGACTATTAATTGAAAAAAACGAAATTAGATTTTTGAGTAAAAATAATTATGAAAGCAATGAAAATTTAATTATGAATAATAATGTCATCTAAAAAATATTTACTTATTTCTTATTTAATTAAAAAAGAAATAATCTTAATTCGTTTAATTTTTTAACTATAAGAAGTAACAATTTTAAAAGTAAAATTATGAATAAATTAAGCCTCACTTGGATAGTTAGCAAGTAATAAATTGTAACAATTCAAACAACTTTCTGTGTAGCACTGTTAATACCGCAACGCGATAATCTATCTTAATGACGCAGCTGATATTAACTTTGATCGCTAAACGTACATTTATGTACAAAAGTTTTCATCCTATTTTGAAAAGATATTATCGTTTGTTTTTATTTGCGCTCTAAGATAAAAATCTTAATTTTGCAATAATTACCCAGTATCTTCAAAAAATTTCCGGAGCTATATTAATAAATAATTATTTAAAGATTTTTCTCTTGTTTTTTTTTTGTATTCTTATATAATTTTTGCATCATTGAACTTTATCGCTTCGAGGATAAATATTATGGATATTGTGATAATTCCAGTATTCTCAGAGGCTATCGAAATTTATCCCTATAATTTTTGTTGAAAGCGAAAGTCCGTTGCCACAAAGTAATTGTAATTTTATAAATTTAAAATTGATATCGAGTTATGATAATTCTAGCTTTTAATAATTTAATTTATTTATCCAGATTTAGTGAAACTCAAAACTTCTTTTGTATTCTGTTTTTAATTTCCTTGATTGCGAGATTTACTTATTTCAATTTAGATGAAAAATAAATTAATGTAGTTTGCTGACTTTGTAAAGAGAAGACCGATATAATCTCAACAGACACAGATTTGATTCACTTACGAAAATTCCCGACTCGTTATGATTGTATAGAATAAAGACCCCTCAATTAACATTTGAACAAGCTGGTTAGTGTATCTTGAAGAACAAAAGCAATAACATTAATTAACTGATTCAACTGCATTCTTCGAGCAAAATTATTCTGTGATACAAGTCTTTAAACCGGTTTTCTAATTCTGGACCGCTGAGTATTCACATTTGATTTTAATGCCACAGTAAAAAATATTTAAAAGCGTAAACAATTGTTTTTGAAAAATTATTCAAACTATTCAAAATTTTGATGAGTATGAATTTTAAATTTTGATCTGGAGTAAAAACTTCGAATGCTTTCAACGAAAATTTGAATATTCGAAACCTCGAAGCTTCCAAATTCAAAAAGCTTGAAATTGAAATTAAATTGGAAATGTTTCTTATGAACCATCAAACGTTAAAGAGTTTATATTTAAAAACATATTCTAAACCACTATAGCAGAAATAATTTTACAAAACATTGCCTATCTTTTCCTCACTACTTTTACTACATACATATTTAAAAATAAATCAAAGCCTTTGGAACGCTTTCAAAAAGGTTGATACCCTGCCAACTTCTGGCTGGAGGTCTTGATTGCGTAGGACAGAAACCGGTCGCTACTTTAAACTTTAATCTCATTTGTCGTAGAAGTAAAAAGAAATAAAAGCGGTAGGGTCAAGTCCCCTAAAATCAAGAGCCATCAAAATAAATTAAATCAGTTCTAATTCGATAGAAACTTTTCTAAAATAAACTAAACATCCTGCTCCAAACTAGAAACCCAAGATACTTGTCCTTATGAATTCTATTTTTACAATTTACTCTTTACTACAATTGATCCTAATAAACAGATTTTTTTAAATTATTCAGCTGTGTTTAATTTGAAGAACTTATTGATTTGAAGCATATTTAAAGACTTCTTCTACAGACTTGAAGACTATTGTTTTTAGGCAACTCGATCCTATATTTACCTTCATGATGTAGGTCAAACGAAGCAAGTCTGACTATTATTTCATTATTTAAAGTCTATTTTGCAGTGGTGGATAATACAAATTGGAATTGATCATCGCCTTAGCCACAGGTTCGAGAGACGATACAGGTAATAGTTTAATTTGCTGTGCATCTTATTAAAGATTGTTTTATGTGTTTCCCAAAACCCTGGTGTGGTACGAGTCAAACGAATTAATTCACTTAACCGGGAACGACAAGGGTCACACGGGTCGCTCCACTAATGAATCAAAATTGGTCCGCTTGGTGGCAGAGCTTAAGTCGCACTCATTACTACTTAGAGATCGAATTATAAATCAACTTGCCACTGCACAATTGTAGTCACCACACTTCTATCCTGCCATTAGAGTCCACAAGTCCACATGTTTTTTCTGATGTTCAGGAGCTTCTCAGTAATTTTTTAATTGTGTACAAGTATCCAAGTTCGTATAAAAACATATCTCCCACGGGATATCATAAGTATGATATCCGCGTTATCAAAATAAACTTCAGGAATGTGGTATGTGAACAGACTGTAGATAAACAGATTCAATATACCTTCGGAGACCCTTGATTATTTTCTTATGGGATATACATTATGAGAAGTGACAGAGAAAGTCTTGGGTATTAGGCAACACTATGGAGGGAACTTTCTCTTTTCCAGGATCTTAATTTGGTTGATTCGTGAGAAGTCATTGTTTTCAGAGAGAACAAGCAACAAGAATTCAAAGTACAGCAAAGAAAAAAAACGCGTACGCTTAGCTCAAAGCCACGCCGCATACTGTGGCGTACTGAAACTGTGGAGTTGACTGTTGGGTTGACCACAAGTTGCCTGAAGCAAAGTCTTTTATCGCCTCTTCAGAATTTTATAAGAGAGTTCAAAGTTAGAAGAGCATACAGGGATTTATCAATTATCTGTATTGCTGGGGAGAGTCATAGATTGATAAATAGTTTGATGTGGAAGAGTTATTGAGAGGTGTTAAAAGAAAAGAAGCCGCTGGTAACATTAACCATAAGTAACATTATTACATCTGTGGGGAAAATGCGGTTTGAAGATCCTTATTTCATGAAGTTTAATCTTCATTTCGGAAAAACCTCATTTCGAGACTGTAGATGCGTCAGCTAAAAATCTGTATAAAAATAAAAAAGAAATATATTAATTAAAGATGGTATAACATGACAAAGGGTCAAAATATTTTAAATCTAGAATCTCCAGTTTCTAGAATTCTCAAGAAGACTTTAGAAATTATTTTCAATTTGTCTGACATTTAAAATCGCCTTTTGAATTTTTGATATAATTCTAGAGTTCAAAAACAAATAGTTTGTAGCTATAGGTACAAAATTGAAATGTCTAGCTTTAAATTTTCATAATGAACTTATTTTTCAATCACATTATGCTTCAGAACCCAATTTGCAAATTTTAATATAAAAAAAAAATGTAGCACTGATATTCGAATTTCTTATTTTCAAAATTGTCATGGATTCCATTTTGGAGCAATGAAGTAAATATAATTTTGAAATATCCAGATTCAACACTTAAGGGTATGTGATACATAATGACGTCACGAATTACCGACCGATTTTTTATTTATGGGTTTATTAGGAGAGAAATGCAAATATAATGCTGAAATTTTGTAAAATAACAAAGAATATATTTAGGCATCAATGGCTAGTGCGTTTCAGTTTTTATTTCGTAAAAAACAATTTTCAAAAATAATTTTTTTTCAAAATAAAAATTGAAACGCACCAGACATCGATTCCTTGATATATTCCTTATTATTTCCTCAAATTTTAGCATTATATTTGCATTTCTCTTATAATAAACCCGCTGAATATAAATAAAACATCGGTCGGTAATTCGTGACATCATTATGTATCACATACCCTTAATTTCCTGTTTTTTTTTAGATGATGAAAATAGATTGTTTAATTGCGTTCCTAAAAAAATTAATTAATTTAGCATTTCAGAGAAATCAAACACTATTTAATTATATACTATCAATTATACACTATTCAATTAGATACTATATAAATATAAATTATAAATGCATAATGAATAATGTATTTTTTTTTATTCGTGACATAATTTTAAATCCATTAATATATTCATTCTTTATTGGCTTTGCTTCATAAAAAAATCAACTAAACAGCATTTTTTTATCATTATCTGAGACAGAATTTTTTCTATACTTAATCAAAAATATATTAAGTAACTTGAACAATAATAAGACAATTTGAAATTATATAATTAATTATTTAATCTACACATGAACTTATTAATTTTTTAATAATATTACAATTACATAATTTAAATTTAAATTTAAAACAATTCAAACAATTACGTAATTATGAAAGATTAATTAAAAGTGATAAATTTGTAATACTCTATTCCATTTTTTCGAACTCTAATAATAAATTTTTGAATGATTTTTTTTTAAAAACAAAATTAGAATTCCTTATCAAAAAATTTAAAAATAATTACTTTTTCGCGCTAATACCTGTTTATAAAATAAGAATCTACTGCAATTACTACTTTTGAAATAATAAAATAAACCACTAGTGTACAAAATAATTAAATATACTTACGAATTAAAAATATTTCATCATTAAAATGTGTTTAATTACCTATTAACTGTTGCTTTCCTAGATGCAAAATTACTTCACAATGCCGGGTTTTCACCAATCAGCATGCTCCTTTTCTATCACGTGACTGACAGGAAGAAGGTTATAAATATATAGCAAAATACGTCACTAGCGTCACTAGTATAATTTGTTACTTTCTTTTACCAAAATAGGTCTATAAACTTCCAGATAATGTGACTAATAAATGTAACAGTTTTTCAATCTATCCGTTAGTTTTTTTCTCACTTTATCCTCTCAATTGTAATTTTTAATTTTTTCGAGATGAAAGGTTAGCTTACTACGCCTGCGCAGTTTCGATGCTTTCTACCGGAAATCCTGACTACGAAATCACGACGGCTTAACTTCGGAAGTTTTCGGTGAATTTCGACACTTCTTCGGTTACTTTCGGTAATTTTCGTTCACGATTGGATTGACGTGCCTTCCGGTTGTACAGTCGCCCGCCTCTCTTCCGCTTCTTCTTGATCAGCAGCACGAGTCGCACTCTATTCTTGCTTCAAAAGTTGCAGTAAGAAAATCTCAGGGCATTTTCCACTGCTAAGTTTCGGTTGCGCAGAATTTTGCGAATTTTAAACTCGCTCTATTTTTCTGAGTTTTGCTTCGGCATCAACAGCATCAAACTGTCTACCCCAACCAAAATGTATACGAGGAGCAGGCAGAGCAATCAAGGCTTCGCCAATGGTAAGCGTTCTTTTCTCACAAATCTTTCTTTAGAAAATTCAGATTTAATAAAAAAAAAGCGTTCTCAATACGATTAGAGTAAAGGTAGTCTCGGCAGTGATAAAATTTTAGAAGCCCTCGTTGGAAAGTAATGAGAGAATGCTCGCGGTAGATCAATAACGCCGGCTTTGCGGAAAATGGCCGTCCAAGCCCCCCTCAATTCTGGCATCTCTAATGGCTTGGGCAAGGATAAGCTGTTAAAATAATTTCTAGACGCTCTAGTTAGAAATGGGTATCAGATGATTTTAAAAAAAGTGATAGATCGAATCAAATAAAAAACTGTGTCTAATTTTAGACAAGATTTTTTCAAATTCTGGTTAGTTGACTTTAGAAATATTTTTTCAGTCTGAAAAAGGTCTTTTCTGATGCTGTCATCGAAAATTCGACGAAAACCTTTAGCTTTAGAATATTCCTTTAATATTTCTTTTCGTAAAGCTTGTAGGTCAATGTTGTAAGTTGAGTTAAGCCGATTTGTACAAAATCGATATTCCGCGTCTTTTCGTTAGAATAAATAGGGAGAGACCGGATACTGAATATTGATTGAATGAAATTAATGGTAATATACCAGAATCTTCTCTTTTAGGATTCAATATTTTTGTCGCTGTTCTGCTAAGCTACCGATTTTAGATATTTATTAATAAAAACTACAAATTATTGTCCCGTTTTATAAGAGAAAGTTATTTTTTTTCGTTTAAGTTTTAATGTTTTTCAAATCCAGAAAATTCAAATTTGATTTATCTTAATTCAAGATTCATTTTAATTAAAATTGTTTTAATATTGTACATTTAAAAACTTTAACAAGTTCTGGGGTGGGATAAAAATATAAATTCGTTGAACGGTAGAAAAATTTTTTTACTTAATTCTAGCAGGTCAGCAGCAACGGCAACCAGCCACTCCGAATGCTCAAGGGTCATTCCAAGGCCAACAGGGTCAGAACACAAATTCCGTAAGTTTATTTCCTTCATTTTCAATTTTGTTCTCCAATATAGTGATCATATTTTGTACTTGTATTTGCAAAGACTGAATACATGCGCAAGCGTAAATGTGATTGTCAATGAATTATATTTCTAAACATTATGTTTTAAAAGTTTATGAAATCAAAAAAGACTTACAAATGTTTGGTATCCCTTCATTATTATGCAACAAGATTAGGAAAATCCCAGAACCCAATTTACTTGTTTCGGAATAGACTGCATTGCAATCTTTTATCCTTACATAAAGGAACTGCTTTTGTATTCAAAAGCAGATGAAGGGGTAAAAAATGAGAATTAGGGACTACTTTGACCATTAAAAATTCGTTGGTTCAGGCCTTAAAGTAAATGGAACAAACAAGTGTGGATTTTTAAAAGGAAGTAGTGGGTTATAGATTTTAATTAATTTATACTCATCTTGCATTTCAGTAATAAAGTTTATTGCGTAACCTACTGCTTTTTCTTATATTTTTTCTTAGTAATTAAGAATTTTCGTTAAAATACAATGGATTAAAATTCAGGTTCTGGAAAGTAAGCATTTTCGACTTAACTTGGAAGTGAGGCATCATTCATATTCATTTTATAAAAAAATATATTATTCCATTGTTTTTTTAATTAAAAGAAAAAAAAGAAATATGGCTCTAAATATTATATCTGCTCTGAAATAATGCACTGGGGAAATCTTTAAGTTTATTAGCAGTGGGTGTGCCTATTTTGTTCACAATTAAACTTTATTGTTTTAATTATACAATTGAATATCGTCTTTAAAGATTTGTCACCGAACCTGTTTTTGAATCGCTCATTCGTATAATTAAACTTCTATCAATAATAAAGTTTGGCTTTGGTCAGAATACGTACACGCATCGTTAATAGGCCTGAAGATTTTTTTCTGTGCTTTTAAATCATTATAATTTTACTATGATTTTCTAACTGAATTCTTGTTTATTTTATTTTTAAAATTTTGAAGTTTTGAATAGTATATATTTTATATTTTTTAGTTTTATTTTTATTTTTTTAGTTTTATTGAGTTTTATTTTTGATAAAACTTTTGTTTCAAAAAATTACTTTTGCAGGTAAGAACTCTGTAAAAGTTAAATCGAGTTTAGTTGATTTACTATTTTCTGTTTCTGAAGTGCAAGCGTGAAATTTGTCTCGTGAATAACACAAAATATGAAATATACATCACAATTCTTAATTAAACATTTCAAATCATCAATCTTTAAGCAGCAATTTCAGAAGTCAATCACAATCCACGACTATTAGAAGTGTTGTCAGAAACAATATTGCTTTTGAGGCTCTTGAGTTAAAATATTACGAATTTAGATTAAAGCAACATTAAATATTCAGCTAGATTTACTTCTATTCAGGTAAAATAAAGCATTTTAACTAAATTGAAAAAATTTGTCTGCTGTTTGTAATTTTTGAAAGTCGAGTACCAACGATCGCGAGATTTGTCTCTGATAGTACTAATGCAGCTGTGAATTGTCATCAAGAAGACTCACGAAATTCGTATCAGTACATCCCGTCGAAAGGACGTAGATGATACTATTTAGAGCCAACGTTGGGAAAAGAGGAATTCCCAATGCTGCGGTTTCCAGTTTTAGTAAAGAGTGGAAGGGGCAATTTATATTTGCATGTACTAATTAGTGGTCCCTATTCCCCTTTCCTGCAAAGCAGGCTCTAGTAGCTATACAACAATACCGAGGAGGTGCGTACCGCCAGGGGCAAGTTCGCCAGTTGCCCTCATAGCATACAATGTGCCACAGGCCGTTTCGTTGAAAATTCGTCCTAAACTCATACCTAAGTCAATCAGGATAATACATTTCTGTGCCACTGTCGAGCAACTTAAAATTTCTTCAAAATCCATCGTTATCTCTGCAAAATTCAACAATTCCGTTTTAAAACAATTTTCCTTGGAAACTATTTCTATAATGGAATCTAAATTTAAAAGATTGATATTGATTGAGGATTGGTTTATCATTCGAATGAAATTGAAATTGTCTCGCAAGCACAGAATTTGTGTCGGCTTCGTCAAGGTTTCTTGACTTTTATGACTGACATGTGAACTGATCTTAGTTATGAGTTGAGAAACGTCAGTCTCAGAAAAAAGGAATGAGGCTGGTGTCATCTATGGGGGCAGCGTTAGGTTGCCAAAAGTGCATGCGTGATGCTGGGCCTTGGTGGGATTGCACAGCCGTAGAGGTTCCTTGTGTAGCGGCGACCCACCCTATGTTTTATAGTTCTCTCAGCAAGGGAATTACCAAACAAGTCAGTCAACTCCGGCGAGTCAGCAAGGAAACTACAAACCTGCCAATGTCCAGCAGTTTAAGGGCCAGCAGCAGCCGCAGACTCCGCTCCAGCAGCAGCAGGCGAACCAAGCCAGGATGCAGCAACAACCCAAGACTACCCAGCAGCTTCAGCAGCAGCAGCAGCTACAACAACAGTTGAAGCAACAACAGGCGGCAGCTGGGACTCCTCAGGCTCAACGCTTGAAACCCATCTTGAAGCAGTCACCTGCAACTCCTGCGGCGACTCCTCAAGCAGCACCTCAAACGCCCCAAGTTCAGGCCCAACCGTTGAATCAAACACCTGCTGCTCAACCAATGGGTGCCTCCGATCTCAAGTCTGATGGTGTAGAAAATTCTGAGGGAATGGAAGTGTCAGATCAGCCAAGATGGAGACGCAAGACTCCTGGATGTAAGTATAATTTTATAATTAGAATATCTAAGGAGAAGCACCTGGTGAAATTTTCAGCAGATACTCAATTTGAAATTACATACAGGTAGTTAAATAATGTAATTTTAAGAAAATTTATGATGAAATTTCACTGCGCAAATTTGAAGATCATTGATGTGCAAGATGCTCCGACAGTAATGCCGTTGAGCTTAAGCAATCGAGAAGTCAATGTGAAAGTAAACGCTGAAAAAGCGTAAAATAACCCTATAATTGTTTTTAAATATTCGTTTTTTAAATGTATTTTCCTTTCAGTGAAAGTAAATCGCAAACTAAAGCGATTGCGCATGAACCAACGTCTGCGAAGAACTCTCCAGCCCAAGAATGCGATCATGGTCCTCAACGAAATGAAAACTGGAGTGCAGTTTACTTTCCCAGAATCTCAATCCTCCATGGCCAATTCTCTATTCCTGGTTCATGCTGAGGTAAGTGTCTCCAGGATTTAATTCCTGAAATTGTCAAATCCGGCATTGATATTACTCTCACTACTTGCTGACTATTCCTAACTCCACTGCTCCAATCTTATTCTTTAGATTGATGGAAAGACCTACGTCGGCCAAGGACTTTCGAAGCCTCTTGCTCGCCAGAACGCGGCGGAAAATGCTCTTAAGTGTCTCCTGTTGGAAAAGATGACTGCTGCTTCCTTGAAAGCTCGCATTGACGCAGAATCTGACGGAGTGCAGAATCAAAACCAGGCAGACTCATCTTCTCAGAACGACGAAAACAGCGAGGCCGGAGAGAAAATGGAAACCAACTCGGAGGAACCAGACGAGATTCCCTGGAGTTCTTTGGCAAGCTTTGCTCTCTATAAACTTTTCCTTGAGTGGCAGAATCAAGGCACCGTGGTGCCCGTTCCAAGACCAGGAGTTTCTCCAGGAAAAGTTAAGAGGGAGACGAAACCAACAGTGCAGAAGGAGTTGCCAGCAAACGCCATAACTGTACATCCGGTTATGCTGCTGAATCAAATGAGACCCGGTTTAACTTACATCGAAGTTAACCGCGCAGGAAACCCCCCTAATACCATGTTCACACTTGGAGTGGAAATCGATGGAGTCGAATACACGGGAACAGGTATTTTCCATTCCTTTGATTTCTAATAATGTCAAATGACAATATTCGTATACTAATTTGTTATGTTTTTTTGCAGCTAAAAATAAGAAGGACGCGAAGAAGTTAACGGCCAAGGCTGCTTTGCACGCCTTGTTCGGTCTGGCATATCCAGAAGAACCCAAGGTTGATCACTCAGAAGACATTCAGATGTCTTAATTTTCTTCTACAACTTTCTCGTATGAGTTTTGCGCTCCTAAAAACTTGAATATTTCTCTACATTTCGTATCATGTATTCGTAGGCGTATTCAGTGTACTACATAGTAAAGGCATATTACATAGTATTAAAGCACTGACGATTGTTAGAATTTACATAAGATGAGAGTGATTTTGATTTAAGTTCATTTTGTACACACGTCGCTCCTACAATTTAATTTTAAAACTAGATTTTGCTTTTATGGACGTTTGATTTTTTATAAATCAAAAGTTTTATAAAGATCATTGACTATAAAAACGAAACTTTCAAGGTTTTCTTAGTAAAACGGTGAGAAGATATGGACCTAAAACGAGTGTTATTTATAGAGGAAATTAATTGTACACAGAAAAACAAAGTTGATTTCTAAGTAATTATATTGTCAGGCTAATAGGTGAGTTCGTCGACATTGGTTTCTAATTTATGTAAAATATATAATTGAGCGACGAAAACGTAACTTGCAATATTAATAGGGTTCGAAATTCGAGTGGAAGAGTTTGTAGATTCTAGAATCTAGTTGAAGGCTGCGCAGAAAATAATTTTTTAATACGTAGCTTCAAATATTTGTTTCTTTACAACAAGCTGCGAAAGTAATATTTAAGTCACGTTCCTTTGATACACTTTCATGTTCCATCATAATTTACTGTGAAATAAATTGCAAATTAGACTCCATATTTGGCTTATAACTTTTCCCACCCAGAAAAACCACACCAGTGTCTGTTTTGAATCTGACATTTATTCTTTTTTCAACTTTGTTGACAATATTAGATACTAAAAGAAAATATGAATTAAAATCGCACTTACTAAACGAAAATATGAATTAAAATCTTGAAGTTTTTTTTTAATTTTTGCATTTTTATAAAATAAAAATATAGTTTTTGGCAAAGTTTTAAAAAAATCGTTCTTTATAAATACTATATAATATTTAGTGAAATAAGCTTCACTACGAAACTCGCTGAGTAAAAAATTAAATTATAAACCTTCCTGGAGATAAACAGGATGTCAGTTATCATGTATGATGAAAAATTGTTGGATGGCCATTTTAATTCTCTTATTTCTTTTCCTCCATTCATCTTCTATTTTTTATCTTGTTTTTAACGCTAACAAGGTTTACAACAACATACAGTGAAATTTTCACGATCGACGATGCGGTATTGATAATTCTTGTAAGTCGTGAAATCTGATTCTCGCATTTGATTTGAGTAATCGTAAATCTTCTTGATTACTGGGGGAAAGCTTGAAACGTTGGCTGCAGCTGCTATCTCATCGTAGTAAGCCCATTGTCTATCCATCATTCTATTGATGTGCCTTATCTGTGGAAAAAGAAAAATTCGGAAATTATGTCACATTGTTGCTGTTTCTCGAATAAAATTATTAGTCATTAATTTTTAAATTGAGATGCAAAAATTTGAATTAAAAACTGTTTAGAAAGCAAAGAAACATAAAATAAAGACAACTAGTTTTCATAATTTACAATCTGTTTAGTTTAAGATTTACAATCTGTCTTAAAAAAATGATGTAAATATTTTCTAAATATTACACTAATGATAATCTGGAAAAATAAGAATAGCTTTTAGAAAAATCTTGAATAACTCATCCCACAAATTTTTTGTTTCATATCGTGCAAAAACTTCAAAAATATTTTTTAATTTAAATACTTTCGAAAAGAAACAATTAGGTCTTGTCAATAATTAAATATGCAGGTTTTAAAAACAGATTAATCAAAAAATTGATTTCAGATTATAAACATAAGTAAAATTTAAAAAACAAGCAGCATGTAGAAAAATTAAAATATCTTACAGGAAGTCCAGATTCCAGTAATGACTTCTTTTCCCTTTCGTACTCCTCCCTCATTTTTTCTGGGGAAGGTAATTTCACCCGTCCTTCTAAAATTCCTAAAATGTACTGAGCTTGAATATGAAACATTGGGAAGGGAATGACAATTGCTGGAAGTCCCATGAAGAATAAATTCGGCACGTCCATGTGAATGAGATGTTTGTAAATTGGTTCTACATGATTTTCTTCCGTACGAAGCTCAACTTTTTTTGATAGGAATGGGTATGTGAATTCGTAACCTGAAATCAATTTTAGAAGAAATGTATTTTTCAAAATTGTACATAAAAAACTTAAACTATAACACTTGGTTTCAAAAACTTCAGAATTATTATGTAACTGCAGTTTGCAACGATTAAAAAAAAAAAGAAGCATCGAAAACACGATTTGGAAAAAACAATCGAGACCAAAAAATTGACGACGGAAAATGGTCAGTCTCAATGAAAGAAAGTATTTCTGAAAGTTTCGTCCCTATAGATCCCTCGGAACTCACCCCTTTTCAACCCCTAATACTTAAAAAAATTTTGAAAGCTGTCCAACATTCGAGACCACGAATTTTTCGATGCAAAGTAGTTTCAATTAACAAGAAGAAAGAAATATAAAAGTTTCAGCCCCTAAACGCCACGGATCTCAGCCCTTCTTACCCCTAATACTTAAAAAATTCCTGGGAACTACCCAAAATTCCAAACTACGAATTTTTCGATGCAAAGTAGTTTCAATTGCTAGGAAGAAGGCCATATAAAATTTTCAGCCCTCTAAACGCCTTGAATCTCACCCCTTTTCCACCCTAATACTTAAAATTTCCTGGAAACTACCCCAAATTCTAGACCACGAATTTTTCGATGCAGAGTAGTTTCAATTTAAAACGGTAAAGCCATGTAAAATTTTTATCCCTCTGGAATTTTCGGATCTCACCCTTTTTCAGCCCCTAAGACTTAAAAAATTCATAGAATCTACCCAAAATCCCAGACCACGAATTTTTCGATTCAGAGAATTTTCAATTGATAGAAATAAAGACAAGAATTGTTATCCCCCTAGAACTTTCATATCTCATCCCTTTTCTATCCCTAATATTTAAAAAATTCCTGGAAGCTAACAAAAAATCCAGACCACGAATTTTTCGATGCAAACTTGTTTCGATTGACAAGAAGAATGCATTATAAAATTTTCAGCCCCTTAAACGCATCATATCTTATCCCTTTTCCACCACTAATATTTAAAAAATTCCTGGAAACTACCCAAAATTCCAGACCACGAATTTTTCGATGCAAAGTACTTTCAATTCAAAACGAAAAGGCCATATAAAATTTTCATCCCTCTAGAACTTTCGGATCTTACCCTTTTTCAGCCCCTAAGACTTAAAAAATGTATGGAATCTACCCAAACTCCCAAACCACGAATTTTTCGATTAAAGAAGTTTCAATTGATACTAAGAAAGACATAAAATTGTCATCCCCCTAAAACTTTCAGATCAGACCTCCTTTTTAATACTTAAAAAATTCCTGGAAAGTCCTCAAAATTCCAGACCTCGAATTTTTCGATGCAAAGTAGTTTCAATTGATAGGAAGAAGGCCTTATAAAATTTTCAGCCCCCTAAACGCCTTGGATCGCCCCCTAATACATAAACTCCCCCTTCTCCACCCCTAATACTTAAACTTCCCCTTCTCCACCCCTAATACTTGAAATTTCCTGGAAACTACCGCCAAATTCGAGACCACGAATTTTTCGATGCAGAGTAGTTTCGATTTAAAACGGCAAGGCCATGTAAAATTTTTATCCCTCTAGAATTTTCGGATCTCACCCTTTTTCAGCCCTTAGGACTTAAAACATTCATGGAATCTACCCAAAATCCCAGACCATGAAGTTTTCAAATCAGAAAATTTTTAATTGATAGAAATAAATACAAGAAATTTTTATCCCTCTAGAACTTTCATATCTCATTCTTTTTCTATCCCTCATACTTAAAAAATTCCTGGAAACTAACAAAAATTCCAGACCACGAATTTTTCGATGCAAAGTAGTTTCAATTGACCAAAAGAAAGCCATATAAAATGTTCTGTCCCCTAAACGCCTCACCTCTTTTTCACCCAAAATACTTTAAAAATTCCTAGAAACTATCCAAAATTAGAGAACCGAATTTTTCAATGCAGAATAGTTGCAATTTAAAAGGTCTCGAATTTTGGGTAGTTTCTTATTTTTAATTTTTTAAGTATTAGAGATGGAAAAGGGGCGAGATCCAAAGTGTTAAGGAGGCTGCAAATTTTATATATCTTTCTTCTGGTCAATTGAAACAACTTTGCATCCGAAAATTCGTGGTCTCGAATTCTGGGCAGTATTCAGGAGTTTTTTAAGTATTATGGGCTGAAAAAGGGTGAGAGCCGATTAGGGGGCTTAAAATTTTATATAGCTTTCTTCTTGTTAACTGAAACTACTTTGCATACAAAAATTCGTGGTCTCGAATTTTGGATAGTTTCCAGGAATTTTTTAAGTATTAGGGGTCGAAAAGGGGTGAGATATCTGAAAGTTTTAGGGGGATGATAATTTGATGTCTTTCTTTTTATCAATTGAAACTTCTTTAATCGAAAAATTCGTGATTTGGGATTTTGGGTAGATTCCATGAATTTTTTAAGTCTTAGGGGTTGAAAAAGAGTGAGATCTGAAAGTCCTAGAGGGATGAAAATATATATGGCCTTGTCGTCTTTAATTAAAACTACTCTGCATCGAAAAATTCGTGATTTCGGATTTTGGGTAGTTTCCAGGAAA
Source organism: Euceroptres primus (assembly GCA_037177015.1). NCBI lineage: Eukaryota > Metazoa > Arthropoda > Insecta > Hymenoptera > Figitidae > Euceroptres > Euceroptres primus. Next base: position 349,657 of record JBAGKK010000180.1, read on the forward strand.
TTTTAAGTATTAGGGTTGGAAAAGGGGTGAGATCCGATGCGTGTAGGGGACTGAAAATTTCAGATGATGTTCTTCTTGTCAATTGAAACTACTTTGTACCGAAAAATTCGTGGTCTGAAATTTTGGGTAGTTTCCAGGAATTTTTTAAGTATTAGGGGTGGAAAAGGGGTGAGATCTGAGGCGTTTAGGGGGCTTAAATATTTATATGGCTTTCTTCCTGTCAATTGAAACTACTTTGCACCGAAAAAATTCGTGATCTCAAATTTTGGGTAGTTTCCAGGAATTTTGTAAGAATTAGGGATGGAAAAGGGATGAGTTCCGAGGGATTTAGAGGGACGAAACTTTCAGAAATACTTTCTTACATTGAGATTGACCATTTCCCGTCGTCAATTTTTTGGTCTCGCTTGTTTTTTCTAAATCGTGGTTTCGCGATGTTTCGTTTTTTTAATCGTTGCAAACTGCAGTTACGTGAATTATTTCTATAAAAAAGGCTTAAACTGTTTTTTTGCGTCTTCAGAAGAACTAATTTATTATCAATCAGATTTTTAATTCTTAACATATTTTATAAATATTTAAATTCTAAAAACACAAAAGTTTAGATCCTCTTAATAAAAAATAAACAAATAAAAATATTTATTAAAATTTCTAAATTAAATAGCACTCGAATCTTGAATTAATATGTACCAAAAATTACAAAAAACGATAACGATCACTAAAAATATTTTTACTAATTTTTTTTCAAGTAAGGTTCTGGAATCTAAAAAGGGTTGAATTTCTCTGAAATGGTTTTCTAGAATTCAAGTTTTTTCTTACTCGCATTATTAGTTCAAAAATATTTAAATAAAGCTGCAAATTGGATCTTGAAATTGTGAAATTTTTGTTATTTTTTTCAGTATTTACCGGTGCAGAAAATGAAGTCATCGACCTCTGCAGACGAGCCATCGCGAAAGATGAAAGTGCTACCACAAATGTTTTCGATACCAGGCATCTGGTCTATATTTTTATCCATTTTTGCATCCAGCGGCTTAGGCAAATTGTGACTCAGATAAACCTGCAAAATGCAAAACACTGCAAAATTCAAAACCTTTAATTTAAAACGAAATTTGGCTTTCTTTTATTGAAAGCAAGAAAGGGAATCAAAATTATTTTGTCTTCTAGCACAAAGATCACCAAATTACTGGAATTTCACATTTATTTATTTTTAAAAATCTAAAAATCTAAAAAAATTTATTTAAATTCAAAAACAAAACTCTTCAACTATAAAAATATACAATTCATATAAATAAAAACAGAAGAATAGACTAAAATATAGAAATAAAAAGAGCAATCTTTTAGCCTCAAAATTCTTTGAGGCTTTGAAATGTGTACTTTTGCTTTTAATATACCTTTTCTGCATATTTTGAGACCTCAAGAGTAATATCGATTCCAGACCAGGAGGCACCCAGGATGCAAACCTTCTTTCCAGCATATTTTTCCGGCATTCTGTATTGATGACTGTGAATAATTCCACCTCGGAAAGTCTCAATTCCTCGAATACGAGGAATGTGTCCCACGGTATAGTGACCATTGCATAAAACTGCTGCGTCGAATGCCTTGGTATTTACGGTTTTTGTCTTCAGATCCGTAAATGTCACCAACCATATCGTCTGGCCACTCGACAGGGTTTCTGGTTCAATATGATTGACCAAGGTACTAAGCTGAAATGTCACACTCGTCGAGAGACTTTCTTGAAGAATATATAAACATCATAAAGGCAAATTAATGTTTCCTGCTTTACAGAAATTAAATTAAAAACGATTCTCCTCTTTTCTGGCAAATCTGCTAAAAATTTTAAAATTTAACTTGCTTGAGAGTTCAATATAAAAAAAAACGACCCTGGCAAAATACAATTAAAAAAATTTAAATCCTACAATTTAAAAAATTGTAGAAAAAAAATTAGTGCATAACGTTTCTTATATTTTGATACGAGAGGAGACTTTGAAATAAATAGAATATGTGTAAGAAATACAGTTTTTAGTCATCGAGATTGAATTTACATTTTAATAATTATTAAATGTATTTACATACGTTAACGTTTAAAATTTAGTTTTTTTTAAAACCATTTTTCAGGGATCGAATCCATTAAAATTTTGACCTTTATATATTAAAATAAATTGAAAAATAAAAATACATAAATAAATACTGTTAAAAATGAAAATAGTGTTTACCTTCATATGCGGATGTATATTGAAATGCTTAGCATAATCGAAAAGATACTGGCGAATAACACTGTGGTGAACAAAGGAAGAACCTTCTGGATCCTCGAAAGGAAAATCCGGGATCTGCATGATCTCCTTGGGCAAATTTGTCCTACAAAGTGTAAGCAATTGTTTAAATATATAAAATTTAAATAATAAAAAAATTATTTCTTCTACAATATTAATTAATCCCACATAATATTTGTTTCTTAAAAGACAAGTAAATTCAGTAGAAGATAAAAACGACTTTTGTGGCCTTTGAAACTGACCTTTAACAAATTACAGTTTCTTGCTAATAAATGTTGAAAACTATGGCATTTTTATATCTTCATCTACTTTATTGAAGAGATTTATCAGTAATAAATAAATAGTTAATGAAGGTTGCAACTAACTTGCAATTTTGGGTTCTTAGGTAGGTATAATTTATACAATTTATCAGACATATCAAAGAGGAAAAGTTCGATGATTCTAGAAATATCGTTATGTCGTATTAAGTGACCCGAAATCATCTTATCAACCATTGATTAATTCTAATATGTGTATTTAATAATTTTCCATAAAATTCATAAATGTTCAACAAATTTTTTAATTTGTCAAAATTCAATTCAAAAGGGATTATTGATAAAACAGTAATTTAAAAAAACTGGAAGGTTTTTAAAAAAATGATATAAATATTGTTTGTTTAGAATAACTAAATACATCTATGATTGATTTGTATTTTTCTGTTTTTATTTCTTTATTTTAATTTTATTGTCTACTTTTTTTATTATTTTATTGATTCATAAAATGTATCATTATTGTGTCTTGAAGTTAAGAAATACTATCTTCTAAAGATGTTTTTTATCGAAAATTATTGTGTATAAAATATTAGATTTCCTCAGCTTCTTTGATAAAATAAAAACCATATTGCTTCATTGTAGAGATTAATGACTAGAAGTAGTATAGATTCTCGTGACATAGTAATACATAATAATAATTTCAATCAGTTTTAGTGAACCATTCTTTCGTTCATTATGAATTGATTGACCGCCACACGATTAATGAATTTGTTAAGAAACATAGATAACAATTTCATTCCCCTTTTTATGACGAGTAAAAAGATATAAACAAATTATTAATCAAATATTTCATTAAATTACAAAATGTTTAAATAATTAATAAAATAAAATTTTAGATATTCTCTCCGATGCCTTTGAGACTTTTTATAAACTTTAATAAATTGGAACTTTACTGTCCAAGTTGAATATATTTATTATATTTATTATTCAATATATTTATTATTATAATCAATAAAATATTTACGAATTTATGAAATGTTAGCAGAGGATATTTTGGTATTTCCTTCCTGTAACAGTAAAGCTGGTTGGAAAAAATTAATATTTATACGACAATTACTTAAATAAATTTAATTTTTCTATATTTTAAATTCTATTTAAATTGTTTATGTTGTAAATGCTTAGTTTGGATGTAAAATAATTTTTGAGTTTGTATTGAAAGTATAGGCTTTCTTTTGTAATCTCTTAATGACCCTGAAGTGATTTTTTAATCTCTTAATGAGTCTGAAGTGATCTTCGAAAATAGGGTAAGACTTCACAAGGCAGATTTGCAATTTTAAGTAGACAGAGATTAAAAATTATAAACCGTTTCTAAATAACAATGAGAAAATAAAAATATTTAATATGCATAGTAACCATCCCTTCCGAAAATCTAGACGATTTCATCTAGATCTAGAAAAGTGCCTTATCTTGCCTAGTCTCTAGTCCAGAATTGATTCGTACACAAAGTCTAAACAAAAGCTAAACGTCCTAAACGAAAAGCTCTAAGGATAGCCACTAATCCCTTTTTACAATTTGCAAATTATTTATATTATTTATTCACATGAACACTATATTTATCTTTTACGTCTTCACCTCTTTATATTTCTTCCTTATTTTTTATACAGTACCTGCCCGTCAATACAAATACAAATACAATTTATACAGTACATTCCTTTGATGGAAATTCCAAAAATGATGTTCGCTTCTAGCTATCTCTTACCGTTTACGAGATACTTTATACTTATTCTAATTTTGAACTTATTAAAACAAATTTTATATGCTTGTCATCGTGAAAATCCATAGGATCTGAATTTTCAACCGTCAATTTTCTAATTACAAAACTGCAAAAATTTTTATTTATAAATTTTAATCCTCTTAACTCACTGCTTCATTGCAGAGTTCGTGGAAAAAGTCCTCGCCTGAGACTTGGTAGGGGCTAAAGCTGTCGTAAAACAGTGACCAAGAATAGCAGATTAAAATTTGAATCTAAAATTTTTTGCAATTTTGTAATTAGCAAATTGATAATTAAAAATTCATAATATTCGTATTTTTATGATTACAAATATCTAAAATTTTCATTAAAAAGCTGAAAATTTTAATATTTTAATTGTGGTGTGATTGATCAAAAATATAAATAATAATAAATATAAATAAGTAAATAATTAAATTTATAAACAAATTTTAAATTATTAATTATATTTATTTATCAAATAAATAATAAATTAAAGTTTAGAATTAATACATTTAAATTAATTAATTGAATAAATTTAAAAAATATTTTAAAAATAAATCATATTAATGATAAAGAATAAAATAATGTATTAATAGTAAATAAACGTATACATATAAATTAAATCATAATCTTCTCATAAGTTTATTTTATGAATTTGGATAGAGCAAAATGGGCATATTTTTTAAATTAATAATTGGTCAGCTTAGAATTATTTGTACCCATTTTTTGTAAGGAATTTTTAAATTGGTTGGGCGTTGACATTCAATGAATTTTAATGAATGAACTTTCAATGAACTTTCATTAAGTCCCTTGAAGCAAAATTTTTCGACAATAGTGTTCAAATTGAGATCTCGTATTTAACAAAATCTCTACCAAAAATCTAGAGATCTTCTAGACATCGCCAGACAAAGACTAGGGGATATTTAGGAAACCGTTGAGTGGTCAGTTTATCTAGAATTGAAGCAAAATTCTTCTTCTTTTGAAATTCGAATACTTCGAAGAATTTTGCTTCAAGTTTCTATAATAGACAAGTTTAGACACTCTAGACAAAATCTAAACGAAAAAGAGTCGCAAGCCTTCTTTACCTTACTGTTGGCATCAGTGGTGGATCTAGAAATTGTGTTGAAGGGAGACACAATTCCTGGATCTGCTCCTGGCTAGCATCAGCTACTAAGCACGTTCTAGACAATTTCTAGACAAACTGAACACTCAACGGTTTCCTAAATATCCCCTAGGCGAAACTTTGTCTATCGATGTCTAGAGAATCTCTAAATTTTCGGTAGAAATCTTGTTAAATACAAAAAAAATGGAAAAATAATTTTAAAACAATTGTAAATTAGAGAAAAGTAATTAAATTAAAAATATAAAATTCTGAAAACTGACCTGAGATTTTTATACATGCTACTGTGCACAGGAAGTTCGTTCTTGTCAATTTCAGTTTCATCAGTGTAAACCCAAGTCCCACCGACTTCATCTGTTTGTTCAAAAAGGGTCAAACTGTAAGTTTCAGGCCGAGAAATTACATGTCTTGCAACCACCAAACCAGCAACTCCTCCACCAATAATTGCGATCCTTGTTTTGCTGCTTGGCATTTCGAATTTCTGCTTCTTCTTCTGAGAAAACACCAGAATCTTCAATTTTCATTCACAAAGTACAAATTACATATTTTTTTCAATTTCCTGATCAATTTTATTTTAATCTAAGTTTCGAGTGTTCAAAGCAAAAAGGCTAGAAAGAGGACCACTACAAACTTACATATATAGGCTGATGTACTAAATTGATAAGTAAGCAGTTGATATTTACAATAAAATAATTTTACCAAAAAAAAATTATGATCAAAATATGAAAACAATTCTATTAATGTATTTTTCAATTATATTCTTCTTTAATTTTTTGAAGATCTGCTTGCTTTTTTATTAAGTTATGCTAATTTATCTTAATTGAAAAAGTGGTAACAGTTAATTATTTAAATTTTAACGTCAATGTAAAAATAAGTTTCCATCATTACTATCCGATATGGAAGAAATTTGTTTAACAGTTAATATTGAGTTCTTTTAAATTGGCACGAAAATGAATAAGCAAGTTTTGTAAAATCTACAAAATAAATAAAGTAGCGTCCAAACGAATAAAATATATAAATTAAATATTAACAAAATTTTTACCAATTAAAATAAATAAAAATGAGAGTGAAAGATGTCAACCTTTAGAATGATTAAAATTAAATAAATTCATTAGAAACGGACCTATGTGTCACTGGTAAAAAAATAATGTATGTAAATCTCAAGAGAGAATACTGATGAGAGTAACTGAGCTTAATAATTAAATAATTCTGAAGTGGCCTGTCTTGGTCAGCGCGTGAGGAAAGACTGAATCTGAAAGTCGAACAGTCTAGACGTCTAGAGATATGCAACCTGGGTTGCATGAAAAAGGCCTCCATCCCAAACTCAACTTCCCCCGGACGAGATTTTTATTTTTTTCTCCTTCTCCCTTCCTCTCGACATGTAAACAAAACTAATGAAAAATAAAGAAATTGCTCTTTTTCTTTTTCAGATTCCATACCAAAAATATTGGAAAAGAGATGAGAGACAAGAGATGAGAGGCTCATATGGGCTTCTGATGAAATAGCGGAATGATTAGCGCTCAGCAAGTGCTCCCCAGATTGCCTGTAAATATAAATATTCGGTCATCACACATCTGATATCTTCGGCACGCGAACACATTCGCGGGAGAAAAGTTGAGATGATGAAAAGTTGACTATTGATTTTCTGAACTTTTGAACTTTATACATTAGTATACATATTTAAAAATTAATTTAGTAATTTTTATTTAATTTTTTTCAAAATGATATTTATTAATCAAAAAGATTTTTTTTATTTCATTCCTTCAAATTCTTTTTAAATTGGAATAATTTTTTATTTTTAGATAACAAAAATAATTTTCAACAATCATATTTGTTAAATGAAAAGTAGTTAATCAAAGCTACTGAATCATATTTTGAAAAAACGTGAGTGAAAATGAAACCTATGTAATCAGAAATTTTAGAAAATGGTTTTTAATTTGAATATTTTATAATAATGAATGAGAAAGACAAGTTACTCAATTTAAAAATTGAGAAATCACAAGTATTTTTATTTTAAAGCTTTCTAATTTCAAATTGTGGATATTTGAAGACTTTTTAATTTCATAAATTTACATAAAAACTGTTTCTTCACTTGATCAAGTTAATGATAAATGTACCCAAAAAAATAATCATTAATTTCTTCAAAGACCTCAATAACCTCGTCCATATCACTTGATATTATTTGACATAAAAGGGCATTGTAAAAAGACTAATAAAGTCTCCAAGTATTATCCAACTTTTTATTTCCTGAGCAGAGTCGAATTTTTAAATTTTAATTTGGAAATTCACAAAAGGATTAATATAAAAAAATTTCTTTAAATTACTTATATAATATAATTCCTTTCTTTGAATATTCAAGATACTTCTGGTAGTTTTAAAAAATATTACAAAACTGCTGTTTATAAACAAGGTTCATCTAAAGTGAATCCAATGTAAAAATCAAATTCTTTCGTGTTGATAACCAGTATTGAGTTGATAATATTCAATTATAAGTTTATCGGGATTTCTCAGACTGTCAATATTATTTTTTCTCACAATATCTTGTTAAAAATTAATTTTAATCCTTTCGTTCCATAATTTGTATTTAAAATCATTTTAAAAAAATTTTCTTAGTACACATTTTTGCTAGAATAAATTCCAAATTCCAAATTAAATTTAAGTCAGAAAAATACTTTTTAATTTTTTCGTAAAATATAAATAAATTGAGATTCACTGACAATTGCAGTCCTTTATTTTGGATTAATTTTTAAAGGTTTTCGATTTTCATCATTCTTACCTATGATTATAAAAATGGTTGATATTAAATATTAATAAAATAAAATAAATATAAAATATTGAAATATTTAAAATTATAAAAATGCAGTTGGCAATCGCAAAATATTTCAATCACTGGAGCAAAAAGGATTTTAGTCAAGGATATTGATGCACCTGCACTTAAAAAAAACTTGTACATAAAAGATTGATTCATTCAGGATTTTATGGCTCTTGTAAAAACATTGTTCATAAAATTTAGTTTGAAATTTAAAACTAAATTTAAAATTTAAAACTTTAATGAAGAAAATATAAAATGCAAACCGATTTTTTATCTGTGATTGAATTTTTTTTTACTTAAAATTCCCAAATTTCATAAATTTCATAAAAAAGGAGGCATTTTTATTTAAATTTAAATTCCTATTTAAGAATTTGAATTTCAATTTTAAGGAATGCAAGCTATTTTGTAATGATGGTCACGAGACACGAATTATACTTTTTTTCTTCTCTGAGCATTAAAAGTTGCGTCAGATCAGACATGCTGATGCAAAACCACTATATTTGAAAATCAGGTAGGCTGATACAAGTTTAGAAGTTCCTCTCACAACACAATTTCACAGTAGTGGTCTTTGATATTTATTGACCATAACAAATCCATTTGGTTTAAAATTAATGCGCTTTTTTAGACAGAAAAACCAGTTTTTCTGTTTCAGGAAACGAGAAACGCCTCACGTTCTGGGTCATTAAAACAGAAACTAAAAAATGCCGCCTTTTCTTTCATGATAATTGAAGCTCTTACGAAAACGTCAAATAATAAGTTCCAATTTTTCAAAACGACAATCATGTCACGAGACATTTCTGAATAATTGGCTTATTTCTGATTTACACATTTTAAACGTGGTTCACCTCCATTTCTTATTTTATAAATAATTTTAAAAAACAATTTATTTATAACATTTAACAAAAACTATTTTTTAATCAAATTATTTTACTCCATTTACTGAGAATCTTGTCCTCAAAATTTACAATAGTTTTATAAGTTTTTTTGAGTCTCTGAATCAGAATTTAGGGTAATCACTGACAAAAGTGAAATTTATTTAACTCCTCATAATATCGCAATATATTCATAGAGACAAATGGTTCCACTATTTTTCAAAGAAATTATATATTTTTAGATTGTTTTTTTCTGTTAATTGCAAGTAAAAATGTTCAATAATTTGGTTAAAAGAGTCCAATATCAGCGCTTAAATAATATTTATTTTAAAATGTAAATTAAATGTTAAAAAATGAATAACTTTGAAAAAGTGAATTGGTTTTTTCCTCCAGTTTCAGATGAGTTTCATTTATGGTAAAAAGAAAATATAAGAATAAAAACCGATCCAGTCATTGTCCTTGTTGACAACATACGAGTCGTTTGGAGCATCTCAATGAGTATCCAAGAAAAAAGTAGAGGACACTTTCAATGATTTTTAAAATACGTCAGAAATAGTGATATTGAAAGAATTGATATCGTTATTAATTACATTTATTGTACGTAATTTTTTTTGTGCAGGAAAGAATCCATAATAAAATTTAGGAGTAAATATTGACATTGGATTTAATCAATTTTAGGGATTTTCACTCTATTATATTTTATCTAAAATTATTTAGATGAAATAGCTTTATTTATTTCAGAAAATATTGTGTCCTACGTAAGTTGGTAAATTAATTTTTATGCAACGTTTCTTGAAAGCAAATGATAATAACGAATTATTAAAAAGCATCAAAATGAAGTCAAAAGTATCTAAATAAAAATCTTTATAAAAACTTCATTTAAATCTATTTTTTTATAATTTGTAAATTATACAGTAAATTGAATCCTTCAGAATCATTTAACAAATTGATGGTGAGAATTACCCATGAACTTGTCAATGCGAATACATTGAAGGATAAATAAATTTCATTGTAACAAATTAAAGATCTTTTTCATTTGCTATTCTAGGTATCTAAATTAATTATATTTTTCAATGAAAAGTAGCAAATCAAAGCTGAAGTCTATTTTGAAAAAATCCTGATCTTTTCTTGTCACCACAGAATCTAATTTTTGTAATCATAATAGAAAATTAAATTTACAGTTTGCTTTCAAACACTTTTCCTGAACACTGAGTCTAAAAAAAATAAGTGTCGATTTTTTTATGAATGAATTTTATTTTGTCATGAGTGTAGAATGAATTTTCTCTGAATAAACTTGCAATATTGGAATCACTGATATGACATAATTCTGATAACTCTTGTGAGATGATTTTTTTTTGTTTCCAATGCACAACTGCAAAATTGTTTATTAGTAAGTTGTGGCCCATTTTTCTGTTTTTTCTTCCTAATCCTTACACAAATTAGAAACCTCTGTTTGTGATAAATTAATCGTTAGTTAATCGTTAATCATTAGTCTTTTAATCAACGAGAATAATCTGAATTGTTAATGTTATAAATATTTATCTAACAATATTTACCAGTTAATTTTCTTATTTGAAAAGAAATGAACTAATGAAGATTTAAATAGCATAATTTCAGTTATGAAATATAAATTGGCGAAAATTTTATTCTTTTCACTTAAATAAATTTATGTTTCTTTAAATCAAATAATAGATAAAAATAAATCTTTTTTATTTTAATTGTAATAAATTTGGGATTTGTGAATTCCACATTCTATAAATATTATTTCAAACATTCGATCACAAAACTTTAAATTTAAAACTAGAAAATTAAATATAATTCTAAAAAATTGTATGTTTCTCTCTGATATTTGTCGCTCGTGCCTCGTCTCATTTTTTTTTTAATTTTCTAAGCATTCGATCTATGTTTCTGCCTTTTTATTACCCTGATATTAAGACATGGTTTATGAAATACCTGGAACGTTCCATTGCATATATTACCCATGTAAATATTGTTACTTAATCGCAGCTAAAAAAAAAGAAAGAAGAAAGAAGAAAAAGAAGCTTAGACAATTGGAGATAGTGGCTAGAAATGATTTATTGTTATCGAGATTGAAATCGCAATTGTATATACAGTTGCAATGTAATTGCAATTGTATTGTTCAATTCACAATGTATAATTATGAATTGAAAATGCTACTTGTCAGTGATATTTGTTTACAATGGACTCTTACACATTTGATTTGAAATTTTTTTTTACCGAAAAAATATGTTGATAATTGTGTCAATGTCAAATCGATTTCGTAGGAGAATTTACATGCTATCGTTTGATTCTTCCTTTTTTTCAGTGTTTAGAAAACAAACAAAACAGATAATAAAGATTTAGGACAGTGATAATTATAATGTAAAAAATGCTAAAAGAAAATCAAATTTAAAAAATGATTTTTCTCTTATATTATTACCTCCTATTCTATTATTATCTCCTATTTAATATTATAATTGCAAATTTTCTATAACAATTTTCATTATCGGTAATATTTTCCACAATTTTTATTTAATATTTGTATATTTAAATTTTAAAATAGTTAAAAAGTTTTGGATACTATACTTGCAAGGTTTTTAAACTGTCCAAAATTTATTCAAGTGTCAAATTTTTTAATAATCCAGTTTTAGAATTGAAAAATAAAGAAGACTAATTTTAATTTAAATTAATTACTAATCAGTTTTTTAATCACAGAGATGGTAAGTATGATTTTAATGACAAAAATGATTCAATGCCTGCTGCTATTCTCATAAGATAGCAGCACAAGAAAGACTGGCCACAATTTCAAGAACGATAAAGAAGAAATCCATGTATACAAATTACATACAAATGTATTCAAATTATCTATATAGATTACAAAAGTTCCAAACTAATTTTTTTATTTATTACAGACTTTATCAATTCTCCCCTTTGATAAAAAAAAGTATCCTAAAAAATAAACTTGCATTTTCTTTCATTGCTTTTACTTGTAAAACACTTTTTATAAATAATTTTAAATAGAACTTTTGAAGTTATGAGAAAAAAATTATTAAGACTAAATTCTGATTCTAAATGAAATTTGAAAATATTCCAATTTAAAAACATCTCAATTTTTAAGAATCCGAATTTGAAGGCATTCAAATTTCTAATTAAATTAGAATAATTCAATCTAATGTTTCAAATTTGTTTTTAAATCTAAATTTTAATGTTTAAATTTGTCAACAATATTAATCGAAGATTAAAAAATTTTGAAGCAACTTAGATTGTCAAAACTGATGATCCAATTGTATATCTCATCCAAATTTTAAGTCATTTTAATTCAAAGCTTTTTAATTTAAGAGCCAGCAAATTTTAAAGTCCTCCGACTAGAAAGCTTCAAATTTCAAAATTTACTAATTTAAACTCTGGAAGACATCCAAAATTTTTGAATCTGGAAGTCAAAATTAAAAATAGTCTTAATTTGAAAGCTGTCTCCAATATAAAAAGCACTCAAATATGTGAAAGCAATTGTTTTTGAAAAATGTCAAAGTTTTTAGCAATTTTGACAGCTCAAAACTCGAAATTATTTTCGAAAAAAAAATTATGACATTATGAGCAATTTTTTAAACTCGGAGTTTTCCTATTATTTGACAGTATCTTGATCAAAATCTTCAGGTCTGATGCAAGTGATAGACTGATTCTATTCTTATTCTTAGCAAACAAAGTCGAAGGTTGAAAAAATAAGGTAAGTTTTTCCACCTGAAAACTGGTGGCAATTCGCTTAGCATCTTTTATCAGAATTCTGACTAATTGTAAGCTCAAATGGAAGCTGTTTTATTGCGTTCCGGGTCCAACCGATTCGAACTAAGAACAGTCGCACAGTGTTCTCTCTACGCCCTTCCGAATCTACACGTGTTTAGTGATAAATAAAAAGGAGGAATATTATAATCAATTCGACTCAACGCACTCGAGAGGAATGTAGGTAAACCTAGTTCCAGTCTAAATTAGAATTCATTTGAACTCTCAAGAAAAAAGTCCAGAAACTATTTTAAAATCAGGAACTTTTTATCTTAATTTAGACTTTTTTTTTATAAATCTTCTCAGATGTCAGAATAATGACAGAAACTAAAGAATAACTGAAGTTCACAAATGGATTCGCAAGGGCTGAAGAGTTGAACATCAACTTGTAAATAAATTAACGAAATTTTGAGATTTGGAAATTCGAAAAGAAAGTTTGATTTTTGATTCTTCCAAAAAAATGGGTAACGGTGAGTAGTTTGGTAATAAGATATTAATAATTGTAATAATTTATGTTTATATTGAAGAATATATGAATCAATGAAACGAAAGAGAAATTCAATTTATCTTCATTTTAGTTTTAAAATAGAGCCATTAAACTTTAAAATAAAACAATGAGTGTAATGCAACTCTTCAATTCTAATTGAAGGTCGTCGTCTCACTGACAGTGAAATCAAATAATGAGCTTGATGCAGTTTAAACCACTGCTGAAGACATTCACCACAGAAAAAATTTCAGATACTTTTTTATTTACTTTCAACTTCATCTGAAACACTTTTATAAATTTTCAATTTTTGTTAAAATCCAATTTAATTGTATTATTCGAACTACTTCCGTTGACTCTGATATTTAATCGTAGGCACTTAGGCTGATGTTAATTTAATTATAGAGCCAATTAACTAATCTACAATTAACATAGACCTACAGTTTCAGTCTACTGTCGATTAAACTTTATCGTTTGTAATTTACGAGTATTCGAATTAGATTTCTTTAAAACTATTTTACTTTGTTGCTCAAGCTTCAAAAGCCTTGAAAATTGATCGTCTTCTTAAATTCTAAAGATCGTCTTCTAAATTCTAAATTCAAATTTAAATTTGAATTTATACAAACTCCATTGAAAAGAAAAGTGTGAAACTTATCGAATGACAACTCTCCATCTGGGAATTTCATAAAAAGATAAAAATTGTCTCTGAATTTAAATGTGCCAAAAAGTGAATATTTATCTGGAATTTAACAGTCCATCGAATTCAATGATGATATTTTATCATATCATCATCAATAATCATCATCAATAAAAAAATCTTCTCATTTTTAAGAAAAAGAATGTCTCTCATGTCGAACTGTCCTCTGGATTTTGGTCTTCTGTGGTTTTGCCATGAATTATATGTTGAGGATCAATTTGAATCTTGCCATAGTAGCGATGGTTGTCCCTCATTTACAATCTGCAGCTTCAATTGAATGTGGAACTCCAAACATTAACGCGACTGCAGTTTCTGTAACTACAACTCTGCTTCTGGAAAATGCGGTAATCTTTCAGTAAGGTGGCAATCACCTTTTCCTAAAACATTCAAAATAATTATTTATTAATTTATTACAATGGAATTCTTTAAATCTAGAAACTTCATATTTTAGATACAAATTTTAAATTACAATTTGGTAGATACAACGATCTTAGTTATAATATAAGATACACTCGAATCTCGGTTTAAGATGGGTTTTGGACATTGCCTGTCTTAAACCGGGATAGTCCTTGAGCGTTACTGAACACAAACAGTCAGGGCCTTACGAACCACTTTCAGTCGGAATAATATGACTTATGTAGGAATAATATGAATTATGTACGCATGTAAATTTTCTACCATAAGGGATGAAAATTCTTAAATGACGATGAAAAATTAATGAATAAAAAATTTCAACGTGTTTTTAAAAATAAATGGAAAAGGTCAATTGACACTGCTCACTCTGTTGCTGTTGCGACGACCGTGCCTCCCTCTCTACCTTCGGACCCGCACAACTACTTAATGCCACCGAATGAAATTCTATGAATATCTTAAACCGGGATTCGAGTGTAGTTTGTCAATTGAAATAATTTTAATTTTGATATCCAGCCAATTTCAAAATAGGTTCAATTTTTCAGTTTGAAGACAGGTTCAAATGGAACGAGTACCAACAGAGTTTGGCACTCGGATCATATTATTGGCTCCACTGGTTAACACAACTTCCAGGAGGACTTTTGGCTCGTCGATATGGCACAAAAGTAGTTTTTGGCTGGGCCAATTTGCTCACAGCTTTATTAGGATTAATAATACCAGTAGCAACCAGTTATCATCTTAATGCTCTAATTTTCCTCAGAGTCGTCCAAGGCTTTGTTGCTGTGAGTTGAAAGAGTCTTAAAATTAAGTCCACCACGAAAGTAAATTAAATAAAAAATTAAATCTGATAAGAAAATTTGAAAAATTCTACTTTTTCTAATTGCTTTTCTTGTTTATTTCCAGGGTGTGGTTTGGCCTGCTATGCATGATATGACTGCCAAGTGGATTCCTCCTCAAGAGAGGAGTAAATTTGTTAGTTCATACTTGGGTAAGTTGGAAGCAATCAGAATTTGAAACCAAAAAGTTAAATTAAAAAATTTGAACAGCTCCAATTACTCAAATAAGAGTATATGATCCAATTATAATTTTAATTCAAAATTATAATTTTGATATCAAAATAAATACTCTTTATTAGAATGAAAGAATCTAAATTTAAATTTTCTTATATTAGGAAGCTCTGTAGGAGCCGCAATCACATATCCATTGTGTGCTTTTGTTATCAGTTGGTTCAACTGGCAAGCTGCTTTTTATGTTACTTCGATTCTTGGAATTATGTGGTATGTTTATTAGAAAACTAATTTTCATTGTTCATCAAGTTTGCTAGTCATCGAATCAGTCTGGCAACAAATATTGACATTGTCAGATAACTGACATTGTCTGTAACATCTTTATTGTCAGATAACATTTAGACCAGTGAAGGCGAAAAACAATTGATCGCAATAGAATTAAAGTTTGAAGACAAATTTTAAAGAAACTTATTCTATTTCTGAATTATTATTTTCAATATTAAATACTTCAGCTACTTTTAAGTTTTTAGTATTATTTATAAGAACCTGTTTTTTCCCCACGATTATTAATATTATGCAAAAAATAACTAAGGTTCTGCTTCTGGCATTTCCTTGTATTCGATTCTCCGATTCAGCATCCACGAATATCGACGAGGGAGAGAAACTATATTATTGAGAATCTTCCTGAGACAAATCTGGAAAAAAAGGTTCCATGGAAAGCAATAATCACCTCCGGACCTTTATGGATTGTTATTGCTGCACATTATGGTGGAGCATGGGGATTTCTTACTATGATGACACAGGCTCCATCGTATTTTAATTACATTCATGGCTGGAATGTAAACGCGGTAAATAATTATTTATAATCCAGTTATTATATATATTTGGTCATTTTTTCCAGTCGGAGGTTGTAAACTCCAGAAGAAAAAAGGAAAAGAAGATCCAAAATTAATCTAGAAAAAAAATTTATTTTAGATATCCAAATTCAAAATTACCTAATATTTTTCTAAAAATCATTTTCCTCTTGATTCCTTTAGACTGGTGTTTTATCTGGACTGCCACATGTGTTGAGGATGCTGTTTTCTTATGCATTTGGAATTGTAAGCGATTGGCTCCTAAAAACGAAGCGAATGAGTCTCACAAATGTACGAAAGTTGGCGACATTCATGTGCACAATTCTTCAGGGTTTTCTGACTTTGGGCCTCAGTTGGAGTGGCTGCTATTCAACTTTAGCAATAGTTTTCATGATGACAGGAACTGCAGTCAATGGTGCCATTTCTTCAGGAACGTTAGCATCTCTTGTTGACCTAAGTTCTAATTATGCCAGTGTGATCCTCGGATTTTGTAATTTAATCACAGCTGCTACTGGTTTTCTTTCGCCACTTGTTGTTGGATTGCTGACCAATAACAACGTAAGTTTTCAATTTTCAAAAATCCTGAAAAAAGAAAGAATCCTTATTAGAGCTAAAAAGCAAAAGGAAAATAAATCTATGAGGCTACTAAGTTAATTATAAAATAGTTTTATTAGATAAAAGGTGGATAAGTAAGTCATACATACCTAAAAATGGCACTTCATTTTTTCAGCAAACTATAGAAAGGTGGAGACTAGTTTTTCTAATCTCCACAATTTTTCTCATCCTCAGTGGAATTATTTTTATACTCTTTGGAACTTCTGAGGAACAATCCTGGAATAACTACAGAAGTGAAGAACCAAAAGAAAAAGCTGAAGAAATGCAGACTCTTCGTTCCAAATTGGATTTGAAACTTGAAATGCATGAAAAGGAACAACTTTCAAAAACAAATGGAGAAGAAACGCGATTAAAAGAAATAGATAAATTTTAAATAAAACTATTAGACAATTTTTATAATGTAAGATGAAAAACGTGTCGAAAGACGAGTTTTGAAAATGGAAATCAAAACCATTTTAAAATTAACTAATCTTTCAAATTAAGTGAAGATATAAAACAAAAAATAAACTATAAAGTCTAAATATAAGAAAGTTAAATATTTTTATTTTATATTTACTGGGGCAGAATTGTAAGAATAAAATAAAGTTTTAAATAATGCGACTTTGTTTTTCATCATCGTGAATTTTGCAGTTTTTGAAAATCTGTGGACAATTTCATTACTCATTACCATTTCCAAATATTTCTTTTTTGAATAAAGAGTTTTACTACAATGATTGATTGATTGTAACGCTAAATATGCCTCGGTGAAAAATTATCATTTTGATGCTCCCTCATGAAAATTGCAAATTGAATCAAACTTTTTGTTTCGATTTATTGTGGTGTTTTTATATTCTTGTAACCTAAATTGCATCTGTCTACATTTAAATCCTTGATGAAAACAACAAAGAAAATTAAGGATTTCTGGAATTCTGAGAAAGTAAGTGAATTTTTCAATATATTCACATACGTTTCTTTCAATAAATTTTTATTGTATTAAATTTGAAAACAAATTTTCGTGTTCTTAATAAAATCTACTGATGACCCTAAAATCTCAATTTTTAATAATACTAACATTATTTTTAAATATTAGACGAATTTTCAAAAATTATTATATTTTAAAAATGAAACTTAGAACCAAATTTGGAAATTCTTTCATTTAATTTAACTTTTATCCCTCAGGGGTCAAACCTTAAAGATAATCTTCGACGAGTTGGTTTTTGGTCTGTAGGTCGAGATTTAAACTCTTCACAAAATAAGAACTTTGAAATAGAAGATGATTTCATTTCAAATAATAAGTATCTATCAAATCCTTGCACTTGTAGAAATCCAAAAAGAATTTACTTTTACTGTATAAATAATTTAAGCAAGACTACTGAGTCTCCAAAACATGCAAGGAATCAACAAAAACCTGATCCTCCAAAAATTGAAATATCTGAAGTAAAAAAAAAACAACAAATTATTAATAAAGGAGTTCGAAATATTTAAATTTTTATATTAAATTTATACACGTGAATTATAATAATTTTTTTGAATAGCTTCAAGAAATAATCTGCAAGAAACTTCAAAATCAAAAAGTCGAGCTTCACAAGTTGCAGAATCAAATTTCAGAAAAGCAGACCATTAGCGAAGATTTGATTTCAGATGATTATTGTGACACATATTTTATGAACAAAGTTACAGTATGTATCGTCTATAATATTTTTAATCGTTTGATAAAAACCTACAATTTAAATAGACTTAAATTTATAATCCCATATGTAATTAAATTTTGAGAAGAAATCGAATTTTTTTGATACATTTTTTAAAAAATTACAGAAAAACGAAGAAATCTACAGAAAAAGATTAATAAAACGAATGCAGACTATGAACGATTGGGATGTTATCAAAGAGCAGTTGAATTATTTAGAAATATTTAAATATCCTCTAAAAGAAATTTCCGATAAAATCGACAACTTTCAATATCCAAATACAAATTATTTCAACCAATTATATAATATTGGTGCAAACCAAAAGAGAGGAAACATCTGCAGAGCCTACAAAAATTATTTAAACAGATGTAATCGTTACAATTGTTAGCAGGTATATTTCTTATGAAAATATTATTTGGATAGGCAAAAATGAATCTGACATAGCTTTCTAATATGAAATAATTTATTATATTTATTTATTCCTTATTTTATTATTCCTTATTTATTTTATTATTATATTGGATTCAAATTTATTATAATCATAAACTATTTTTTCTAATTTTTAAAAATCAAATTATAAAATTGGATTTATCATTCAGACTTTAGATTTATGTTTATAATACCCTCAACTTTACAAAAATCGAAAAGAAGTCCTATTATCTAAATTGTATATTTCCAGATAATTAATGATGATAATTAGTATTAATGATGATCATTTTCAAAGCGAAGGTTGCGATAATAAAGAAAGAGGCTCTGTGAGAAAAAGATTATTCAGTTATAAAAGACAAGTCAATGGAAGAAACCAAAGCTCAGAAGTAGTAAATTTATCGAAAACTATTTTAAATGATTTTATAGTGAAATTATACAAAAGCTAATGACTCTGAAGAATTATCTGCTATACCCGAGGTAAATTCACTAATAGTCAAAAAGAAGCTTAAAAATAAAAATAAATAAGGATGAACTAAAAAATATATTTGTCCTAATATTTAAAATAAAATAATATTAAACAATTTTTTTCAGATGAGTAAAACAGATCAAGGACTAAGAATTTCAACGTTGGATAAAAAAGAGAGTGAAGACAATTTTGATGCTTGCACCTGTAAAGTTGAACAAGCTTTGAGTCTTATATTTGGAGAAATTAAGAAGGTAGGTTTAGACTGAGTTTTTAGTTGAAAAGATAAAAAGACTGAGAATCCAGAAAAAATAAGAAATCTTTAAGACATATAAATTTTATAAATTATAGTTCTTAATTGAGATATAAAAAAAATCTGTTTAAAATAGATAGATGCTTCGATTCAGCGTATTACACATTCGACATCAAAGCAGGAATTTATGCTAACAATCGAAGAAAATAAAGAATTTGTCAAATCGTTAAATAAAGATAATACCCAAGTTTGTCGAGTAATAATTGATGATCTTAAAAAGCAAAGGCAAGAAATTAACGAAATGCGAGAATGTTATAAAGTCTTCACTAAAGAATTTTCCAAACTCAAGGAGCACCAAAACATTAATTGTCAACAGGTAGACGAGAAAATTAATAATTTAATAAATTAAAATTCTTTACTTACTTCTGTTTTTGTACTAAACTACTTATAAAAGCAATAATTAAAAAATATGATCCTAAGGTTTGGATCTTAAACTTCATATTTTTTGTATATTTTTCTTCTTTTTGAAGTTATTTTTAGATCGAACAAATGAGGACTTCAGTTGATGAGATACTAGAATTTTTGGCATGCTTGGATAGAAAAAGAACCATTCCACGTGAGAGTATTAATAAAGAAAGGGAAGAACTGAAAATTCGAGATGAAAATCAAGAAAAGCTTTTTAAGGAAATGGTAGAACGGATATCAAAATTTAAAGAGATTAGATTAAAAGAAGAAAGGAAGGAAAACAGTCGTATTGCTAAATTGGAATCAGAAAGAGCTCAGGATCGAGCAATGCTAATTTGTGTTGTTAAACAAATTCAGGAAGTTGATCAAATTAAAAGGGTTGTTGAAACGAGTGGATTTTTAGAATCGAAAGCCGCCGGTAAAGTTTTTATCGCCTATTATAGTTATTATTATTATTTATCAGCATTTGGAACTCGAAAGTTCATTGCCTCATCTACCCGAGACCGCCACGCGTCTCTA
>JBAGKK010000180.1:411684-444700 GCA_037177015.1 Euceroptres primus
AGACCCAGCTCCATCAGAGAAATATATAATTTTCTTAACATTTCGTTTGCCAAATTTTCTTTTCAAAAATTGAATTAATTTGGAGTTATATAAGTGCACACCACTTGCATCGTGATTTTCGTACTCCAAAAATACAACAAAATTAGTATTTTGCACAGTATTATTGCTCTTGTAGTAAACTACGTATACTTGCAATGATGTTTGATCTTTACTCCAATGTTGCGATTGTATCGCATCCTGAACAAGAAACGAGGAGTTTTCAGAAAAATCGAGCGTGACTACAAATTCACCTGGTGCAAGAAAATTTTTGAGTTCATTCAAATATGTTCCTTGAGATTCGGCAATAAAATCGTGTTTTAAAATATCTGGTAAAGTTTCTCTCAATTTTTGTAAAAAAACATCGCACTTCCAGTTTCCCGAAGTAATTGACATCTATAAAATATTATTATGTAAGAAAAATTTTTAAAAAACGTTGAAAAATTACATAGATATGTTTAAATATTATACCTGTCAGTGGGGAGCCATTGATTAAAGGAAATATTTGTAATGCCGTGTCTTTGCAAGGATTATTTTAAATCCTTAAGAATTTCATCAGTACCGGGGCAATTTTTACAATTTCCAAGAAAACAATCTTGTGTGGAATTGAAAATATTGGAATGAATTATGAATTATGAATGAATTATTTTTCCTATGAGAGAGCACACTAATTTTATTGCGCAGTTATCTAGGTAATAGTTTAAAGAATATAATTTTAAAAAAATATTCTCCTACGACGAGAAGTTTGTTAAATTAGCATTTGTTTATTGCAAAATTAATTCTTTATAACAAATAACCATTTTTTACGTCAATCATATTCTATTATGTTCTTCTATTATTTTTAAACATCCAAACCAATTTTCGTTGAGATTCATAAATTATTCGCTGAAATATCGCGATTTAAAAAAAGTCTTGAAAATATTCATTTGTTTATAACTTTTTGAAAAATTGAAATTTTAAAAAACTATTTTAGGGTATTAATTTTAACCTATAAAGCTTATAAAATATTCTAAAAGAATTATGAAAATCGACCGGTCGATTTTTAGTGGCCCACTTCAGGAATTTTGACTCATTATTTTGATCTGAAGTGGAACATTTATTCTATTGTCACAGTCTTTTGTGTTTCAATTTCTCATTTTGCTGCAAATTAAAATGATACCTTGGGATTTTCTGTGAATTTTAATCAGTACTACCTCTAAAAATACATGTATTCCATAACTAAATCCGTTTTCTGGTATCAACATTACACTAAATCAAAGTTAAACATTGAAATTCTGCAGCCACTGAAGGGGTTAATAATTATTACAATGTAATAATATAATAATTTTATATTATTATATGTGACATTCCGCGGAGAAGGGGCCTACTTTGTCGATAGTAGTTTGGGAGATATTCGCGTTTTTGTGAAGAAGCGTCAAAAATTTCGATTTTGGGTTTTCGATCGAAAATATAAGTATATAACTTCGATCTATACTCTTAATTAGTGATATAATACTTGTGACCCAAAAATGAATATATTTTGTATTTGAATAAAAAATACAACGACTGCGCTTATGGCACTCGCCAATTTTTAATGCATCTTTCTCAAAAGATAGTTTCTCGATGTTTCAGCTTTAAAATTTCCCCAGTGATTAATTTTTCAACTTATAGAGGGCTCGTTCTGGGTTTAAAAACTGGAATTAGTAAGAATTTCTACTAATATTTTAGTAGAATTTGACTAACAATTTTCTACTACTTTTTCTACTAATTATTTTCTACTAATTATTAGTAGAATTTGACTAACAATTAGTAGTTTTCGACTAATTATTAGTCGAAATGCTTACTAATTCAATTAGTGGACGACTTCTCGTTATTCCATTAGTGGTTTTTGACTAATTCAGATTTAGAGAGAAATTAACAAAAATAGAAAGAAAAAATCATTTTAGCACATTCGATAATTCGATAATGGTGACGGCACCAGTCTCCGGTCTTTTCTTTGATTTATATCAGGAAATATTAGTCCCAAGATAAATAATGTTTATTATTTTATAAATGTTTATGAATAGTTAGTTTTTTATAACATTCTAATACTTATTTTATCTTTTTTACCTTATTTGATGCTTGTTTTACGTATTATAATGTTTTTTGCGTAAATAATTTCTCACAAAGGTTCAGCACATGTTTAAATAATATGCTGTGAATAAAATGTATCAATATCAAGTGTCTAATAATATGAATTTTATGGCATCCTAAGACGGACAAAATACATATTCTTTTCAACATTGAAATTTATTGCCTAACTTGATTATAGTCAAGTTAGGATTTCTGCTGGAACAAATTGCTATACGAAATTTTTGTCTTGATTATTACTATTTGTAAAGACGACCTAATACAATTCTGAAAAGTTCCAGTCTGCAAGAGTTGTCGTTTGTTTGTTATTAACAAAAACGAAAAATCGATACGTTTTTTTCAAGACGTTTGTGTGGATTGTTGCTTTTGATGAAGAGGTATACGAAAAAATTGTGTATAGGATGATTTCTAAAGAATAACATAAACTTCAAAATGAGCCGTCGGCGAACTCCCTACAAGTAATACATAGTTTGAAAGTTATCAACACCTAATACGTTTTCGTTTTATGAATTTTCATTGTTGTAAAAAATATTTAACACAAATTTCGCTTATTTGGTCCTTAAATTGAATGGTCCAAAGTATTGGGAAAAATTTTTTCTGGTATCCAAAATCCAAAATTGGTGCAGGACTGGGGGAAGGGGCATTTTTTCAAAACAATAATATTTCTTCTAATGAATTTTTTGATGAGTTCGCATTTGCAGAATCGCTTAAGGCATAGTGAAACTTCACAAAAACATACTAACCATATTTTTAAAAAAATTTTCTCATTTTTAATAATAAATTGTTATAAGCAATTATTTTTCATTCTTACACTTGTTCGAAAAATCTGAAAAAGTTATTAAATAATCAAGAGCGCGTCGACAAGGATGTCAATTATTTGCACAAAATTTTTCTATTTGCAATATATTCGTTGTAAAAAATACTTTTTAAACAATTTTCATCAACAAGAGTCCATAGCAGCGCTAAGTAATGATAAAAATTGTCAAAAAATGAGGAGTACCATGTTCAGCTCCAAATTGTCAAAACTTTTATTACTTTTTTTAAATACCGATTGTTTAAAATTTAATTTAAATGTTTATAAAAAAATAATATTAGTTAATTGACTTTATTAAAAGTGCAAAAAATTTACAAAAGCAGATGATTAAACTAATTTTCCTTCTTTTTACCGCTTCTGTTTCTTGCAAGCCTTTTATTGTTAATATTATTGTTGGATTTACGATATGGAAAGAGTTGGATATAATGTGTCACATTAGGGCATCAAAAAAAAAGTTGCTTTGACCTTTTTTAGGACTTCCCTTAAAAAGCTTCCATACAGTGAAAAAACAATTGTAGAATTTTTTGAGAATTTTTGAAAAATGCTAAGAAATGCAGTTTCGGCCTAAAAATCTTTAATTTACATGGAAAAACTTATAAAACTCAAAAATAGTTGATAAAGTTGTAAAATCATCCTTAAAAGTAAAAAATCACCCCTTATAAAAAGTTGAAAATCGATTTTCAAGTCCTGTTCATTTTCTGGGGATAATTATTTACTAAATTAGGGCCAAATAATAACCCCCGGACATCGAATAAAAAATATTACGTAAAAAATAGTTGTGAAAAAACACTCTATTTATCCGAAAACTACCCCCTCTCAAAGCTAAACATTATATTTTCGTTTTTTTTTTTTTAAAGCAAATGCACTATGCATTACATGCAAACGGCTTTTAAAAAACATATAATAATGTGAAGAAAGGGAAGAGTGATTAAATAACTCTCTTAAAAGGGTTAAACCACCCCTTCCAGGACTTAGAGTTATATATTTTGATTAGTCGCTTAATGTGGTGATTGTGAGGTAAAAAATTATGAAAATTCCGCAAAAGAGTATATGTAGCAAGTATCCAATCAAAATTACTTTAATTTGTGAAAACCACCCCTTTTAAGTCCAAAAAATAATAGTGGGCCTTTTTGTTGCGGAACGTCACATATTATTATACTATAATATTATTATATTATATTTATTATATTATTATATTACATAAATATAATATTATATTACTTATAAATTTTAAAATTACAAAATTTCCTTCGAAATTCGAATATCCAGACGTTCGCATATTAAAATATTAAATTTATGATCATTTCTCACAGTCAAGAAATAAATTAAATAACGTAAATACAGAAAAAACCTTTTGAAAATATTCAACATAAACTTTTTGTTAACTCACTTTTGCACCTCAGTGCCTCCATCTGTTTTCTATTTACAAAACTACGTTGAATTTTGTTTTCGCGGCAAAGGAGAAAAAACACGTGTGTATTCATTTATTGAAGATTTCAAGTTCAGATAAAACATAAAAACAAACAAGATATTAATTGACATTAAAAAATTATTATTTTTTACTCATTGAAAATATAAGAGCATATTAAATATAGAATATGACTTGGGTGCGCAAAACCTAACCGGAAGGAAGGCATTGTGTCTCACGTACATAACATGGTCAACATGTAATTATGATAACTGCAATAACAAATGCAAAAGAAAAAGTTGTAATCTGTGTATATTTGCGCTTGTTTGTTGATTAATCATTGTGATATAATGGCACCTACAATTCAGAACGGGACCACTACTGAAAGGGTAAAAAAAGATCTGCAAACAACTGATAAAAAGTAAGTTTATTTATAAATTTACTCTGCATAAAATTAAAGGTTATCTTTATCGTTTTGCGGCGTTTCAAGTTTCCAGTTAAGTTATGTATCTACTATTTTTTATATATGTAGTTTTCACATTTCCTGGATTCTTTTATTTGTTTCGTTAATTTATTTTATTGTTGTAAATTTTTTTTAAATACAAAAAGAGAAAAGAGCATAAAAAATCTTGAATGTAAATTGTTTACACTTGAATTATTAGGTAATATATATTACGCATAAAGAATATTGAAACAATTGAAATATTTTATTAGAATGTGCAGTAATTCTAATTTTTTTTAGGTCTGAATTATTATCTAAAGTGAAATACTGCAATACGTTGCCAGATTTTCCATTCGATACAAAGTTCATTAGATATCCGTTCTCAGCGTTGCGGTGAGCTTATTTCTTTTTTTCCCCAGCACGATTATGATAATTTTTTTTTCACTAAAAATTTTCATTTTTAGTTTCGTTGAATATAAACCCACCACTTTGGAACGTGATTATAAATACGATCTCTTGACTGAGTCCGACTTGGGAATTGAAATTGATCTGGTTAATCGAGACATTTTTTTACCGGATTTAAATGCACAATTAGATCCAGCTGATGAAAAACTTCTTGAAGAGGATATTCTTACGCCACAAGACTCAAAACGTTCCAAACATCATGCACGAAGTGTATCTTGGCTTCGCAGAACTGAGTATATCTCAACAGAGCAAACAAGATTTCAACCTCAGACTATGGACAAAGTCGAGGCTAAAGTCGGTTATAATATCAAGAAAACTCTTACAGTGAGTTCTTATATTTACATTATTTATTAGACTTTATTAAGGGTATGTGATACATAATGACGTCACAAATTACCGATCGACTTTTTATTTAAATTCAGCGGGTTTATTAAGGGAGAAATGCAAATATAATGCAGAAATTTTGGGAAATAATAAAGAATATATTTAGGCATCAATGTCTGGTGCGTTTCAGTTTTTATTTTGAAAAATTTTTTTTTTCAAATATAATTTTTTTGCGTTATTGCGACCTTCCTTTGCACTAAGAACGATGATTTTGTGATAATGTTTTTTCAAAATAAAAACTAAAACGCACCAGACATCGATTCCTTGATATATTTTTTATTATTTCCTCAAATTTCAGCATTATATTTGCATTTCTATCTTAAAGAACCCGCTGAATATAAATAAAAAATCGGTCAGTAATTCGTGACATCATTATGTATCCCATATCCTTAAATTAGATTTAAGTTGTAAATACCAAACTGCTTATAAAATATTAATTAAATTTATAGGAAGGGATTTTGTACATGGATCGTGTTAGTCAAATAGAAGCCATTAAAAAAACTTTCGAAGATTCTAAGAAGCCGATTGAAAAACACCATAGCAAGCTAAACGTTGTGCCAATCGAAATATTACCAGTCTTCCCTGATTTTTCGGTAATTTATTATTTAATTATTATAAGTAAAAATCTTAAAGATTTATAATCTCTAGATTTAATTCTTACCAATATGCACTTACAATTTATTTATTGTCTTTATTTCAAAATTATTGAAAACACCCTTACGAATTTCTATCAATAGATTATAATATTGCTGAAGTATGTATAATTTTTTTAATTTGTTGCAGTTGTGGAAATATCCTTGTGCTCAGGTGATTTTCGATTCAGATCCAGCACCAGTAGGACGTCCTGTACCCGCGCAAATTGAAGAAATGTCCCAAGCCATGATCAGGTAAATTCTGTTTCCTTTTATTTTTTAAAGATTCTATTTCAAGATTCGCGGTAGTGAATCGCCGACAACTACAAAAAAATATGCGAAATTTTTGCATGAGCCATGTTTTTGATGGGATTAATCATCATCAAAAATAAATACACTCATCGCTGGATTTCGGGCCGGGCTCGAGGGTAGACGGCCTTAAATTCAATGCTATTAAAATCCAGTTTGAACCGGATTTAAAGCGACGAGCGGGCAGTCTTATGTCAACATTCAGGACCGCAAATATAGTCTCTGAACGTACATAAGTAAATGCGCAGAGAGTCGCAATGTAAACAACTTCTGGCGGCCCTGACTGTTTGAGCGATGGCCTTCAGTGTCGCCCGTCAAGGGACGCTCAGGGGGGGGGACAGAATCAGTGAAGCGTAAACGACCATGAAGCCGGCCCGAAATCCAGCGATGAATGTAAATAAGTACTTTACCTATAAAAAATATTTTTTTTAGAGGTGTGATGGACGAAAGTGGAGAACAGTTTGTTGCCTATTTCTTGCCTACACAGGAGACTTTGGAGAAACGCAGAAAAGATGTAGAAGCTGGATTAAATTACGTGGATGACGAAGAATATGACTACAAAATAAGTCGAGAATACAACTGGAATGTAAAGAGCAAAACATCCAAGGGTTATGAAGAAAATTATTTCCTGGTAATGCGTGAAGATGGGGTAAGGTTATTTCTTCAAGCATATGTAATTATTTATTGCGTTATTTTTTTACACTTTTAGTATAAGCAGTAGTTACTTCGACTTGTATATATTTTTCAGATTTACTATAATGAGCTGGAGACTCGCGTACGTCTAAATAAACGAAGGCAGAATTATGGTCAACCTCCGAATAATACACGCTTGGTTGTTAAACACAGACCACTTACTTGCAACGAGTCAAAAATGCACAGGTACAGAGAAAAACAATTGGAACCTCAAGGATATGATGAGGATAGTGACCAAGAGGAAGAACAATTGCAGCCTCAAATACAACAAAATGTAGAAAAAGGTTTGTACTTATAGTTGTTTTCAAAGTTTAAAGTAATATTTTGCTTAAGTAAAATTAATACAATATTTACTTTTCAGCAGGATCTGATGATGACGTAGTAACATCCCGAGCTTCAAGTGTAGAATCTCGTCAGAAATCCCGATCTCGATCTCCATCGAGAGCCAAATCAAAATCTCGATCTCGTTTAAAATCGAAATCTAGATCTCGATCTAAATCCAAAAGTCGATCCCGTTCTGCCTCCAAATCCACTTCACGATCGAAATCTAGATCTCTTTCTCCTCGTTCCCAATCAGGATCAAAATCCCGATCTCGTTCTGTATCTGCAGAGTCAAAGACATCTTCACTGTCAGGATCGCGTTCAAGGTCCTCATCAACATCTATTTCTAAATCACCACTTCGATCGCATTCAAAATCGAGATCAGTTTCAAAATCAAAAACTCCGTCTAGATCAGGTTCTGGCACCGAGAATGAAACTGACAGTGGTAGTAACCAGAGTAGTTCAGATACCGAGTAAATTTTAAGAGTACCAACACTTACTTTTTTCAATGTTCGACTGCATTTCGACAAAGTTAGTTGCGAATAGATTATTATTCTTATTATTTGTTTTAATTATCTTTTTTCATATTACATGTATAAGTTTTCAAACAGATTCGTTTAGTTTATTTTTTTGGCGTAGATTTATTATAAAATAAAAGACAAGAACCTTATGGAAACGGATAAGTCTGATTAGAGTACAATGTTACTTAATATACGTTTTGTTGGGCAGTTTTGAGACGTTTAATATTCGTAATATTCATAAAGTTGATAAATATAAATAGATAAGTATATACTAATACTTTAAGTGCCTTTGATCTTCAGTCATAATGTTGATGACTTTAAATAGATATGTACACTAATACTTTATGTGCCTTTGATCTTCAGACTTCTATAAATAATATAAGACTTTATATATCTGTATTTTGATAACTAATGTAAAATATCTTGCAGATTTATAATGCAGACCTGTTAAAGTTTAAATCAAAGTTTAGATAAGTATAATTCACTTTGGGAATAAAATTGACTTCATTATTTCATCCGTTTAAACAATTGAAATTCAAATTCATTTTATATAACTAATTATATATATTTTCTTCTTGTTATTTGGATCCAGTTTATCAGAGAACATTTTTTAAATCCAGAAACCATATTGAATATGACCATGACAATATTTTTATTTTATGATAAGAATAAATCTTTAAAATTATGATTTTGAAAAATAATTATAATTTTTATCTGCTAATTGTAAGTTATTAATGCTTGTCATGTAAGGATGCGACAAATTGTATAAATATTTAATAACAAGAAAGGTAAGATTTAAAGTGCGTTTAACGAGCAATAATTATTTTTAATTGTCCGATTTAAGAATAATCGTATTTAAATTTCCCGCAATAATAATTCCATTTGAAGCGCCATCTGTACTTCGCAAGAATTCCATCGTTTTTTAGATTTTAGTCCGTGATCCAATGATTTTAGTCCGAGTGGTCCGAGTCCAGATAGAAATGGACAGGAACGTTTTTGAGCAAGACTAGGAAGCGCGCTCGGTACAATCAATTCATCAATTCGTAAGCCGAATTTTCAATAGTTACTTAGTGAGTAGAAAGAACAAAAAACCGTGGCAATAGTTTTCGATAAGTTTGTGTGGGTGTGTGCCCGATGCTTAAGGTAAGAGACTTAAAAGAGAACGGGAGGACAATTCTCGGCACAGCGGGTCCGTAAAATGGCGGTGATTGGCGGTGAGCGGTAGAGAGGAAGAAGATCGCGCTCGGTCCACGCTCAGTTTTGTTTTGATTTTGCACCCGTGTCCATTTCTTGACAGATTTCGAGACCCGCTACGAGGCATTGCCGCGATAAACGGCTTTTACCAGCTTGTTCCCCTCTTTCCTATCCTTTCCAAAAGTACTGATTGATCCTCGAAGCTGATCCCAGACACAAAATTGTGCTTCGGAGGGTGAGGACCATTGGTCCGTAATCGGGATTTTATTCCGCTTTGAGACAACCGCGATGCCCGTGACGTATAATTCCAGTATTCCTGACAACCACAAAGGGATCGAGAGTGCAAAGGACAAGAGCATTGCATCGTGGAAAGCGAACGCGAGTCTGGACAAGGTCATCACTGGGTAAGCGATTTTTTATTTTACACGTTAAACCGATTGACCTGTAATCCACTTATCACTAAGTTACCTTTTGCGACAAAAGTCCGCTGATTTGCTTTTTTTGTCTTGACGGCTGTGGCTTTAATTTGTGTTCTATATCTGTGATTCGTCGCGAGAGCATAGGTGAGATGATTGAACTTGATTTTTCCCCCTTTGTTGTTGCAGTTATTGCGACTTAGATTTTCAGACCGAAAAATTATTAGGTTAGGTCATCTCCCATGACTGTGCAATTTGAGGTCTCTCATTTTACGAATTAGATCAATGACCTTAATTTTCTCCCAGAACTTCAAAAATATTATCAGTCTGAATTCCCCGTTAGTCTTTCTTCAGAATTTTCATTCGTGCACGTGCGTCGTTTCGAGGCTTTCGATTCTTGGAAACTCCATTTTTTTTGCTTGCGTTCAACAGTGATTTCGAATCGGAAGATCATTTTGTAACATGGAAAATCGAACTGTGAGACAAGTTTTTACATTTTTTCTCTAATTTAATTAAGATCTAATTAGGTAATAAAAATTCTGTTGCATAAAACGAATTTCTGTTTGATACATTTTTGACTCCGTTTTGCTACGATTGTAGGTTAGAAAAGAAAAGTTAGATGGTTAGATGATACTGATGATGCATTAGGTGTGTCCAAATTTCCTAATGAAACACCTTTAGGTATTGCAAGTTAAAAGAATTACCCCTTCTACTATTTCCGGTTTTGAATTTATCTGCTTTTTGTTTACTAGTTTCAATAAAATTCCGTTTTATAGTCCAGTGAATTTTATGTTTTGTAAATGTGATTAGTAAGTCATGAGAAAATTTATAAAAATTGAAGTAGAATAATAACTAAATTTATTAAATATATTATCTGAACACAGAAAGAGTTAAATAACATCTTTAAAATGCTTATCTTTTATACTGAAGCAATCGATATTACCTTTCTTGTCTGAACTTGTCCTGGTTTTCTTAACAATTGAATCATCTCGAATCAGTAATAAATTTGCGGTGCTGAATAATCGTAATTTCAACAAGAAAATTTTTCTATTTTATCAATTACGTTGTAGGGCTTATGCATGGATCACTTTGTAAAATACAGATTTTCTTCGTGTTAAATGTATTGACACATCAAGTTACGTACTCAGTACAATTTAGCTGTACATCAAGAGGTCGTTAACATCTAAAAATTACAATGCATCAAACAGGCTTCTCGGTTATGAAGGTGGAAACGTTATTTTTGAAAAATTAATTCTATTTAACTAATTTTGAACCTTATTTACCAAAACGAAGTTTCCTAATTTGTCATAAAACCGAACAAAACATTTCTTATCCTTTGCAGATAACGTATACGCAACGTTTTGAAGCTAACCTGATGAGTAAAGAATATTTTAATATTAAATAATATTTCTTTGTAATTTCATTGTTTATTCAAGTAATCTTATTGACAAAAATATATTTCCATTCGGTGATGTAATGAAAGAATCAATTTCTTAAATTTTCTGTCACTCTTATTCGGAACTTACAAATTGTTTTTGTTTTACGAAAAATTATTTACGTGCGTTTTTGCGCGTATTATTAACTTGAACAATATCCTAAAATAAAGTTCTATATTACAGGTTTTAGTCGTGCAGCAAAGAAAATAAATTTCACAATGAAGATTGATAGGAGCAGATTGAAAAAGTGTACTTCAGAAGTCGTAAGCTAATTTTCATTACTTAGATTGGTTTTGTTTAAAAGGAATGCAATAATGTAAAATGATTTAATAAAATAAAAATTGCTTTTGCAGCCTGCGGAATGCCAAGCTTTGATAAGCAAACTGCGTTCCTGCTCGCACGCTGAACTGCTGGAAGAACTTAAGCAAATAGATGCTTGGACTTTTGGAAAATGTGAACTTTTCCACTGGATTGATGTTCTGGACCTGAGCGATAGCATTCTAGAGGAAGCTGCGACCCGGAGTTCAGAAAATACTTGGGAACTAGCCTGTGATTTACCCCAGAATAGAGAGGTTAGCATCAATCATAATTTCTACTGAATCTATATTTCATGCACATTTTTATGATCTTTTGAATTCTTTATAACCTATTGTAAGTCTGTTTCTTCTTTTCTGCAGGCAAAGGAGTTACTACTATGGGTCCTTCACTTTACCACACTGTTGATCGAGCACTCTTTTTCTCGGCACTTATACAACAGCATGGAGCATCTGGTAACTTTATTGTCCAGTTGTGACATGCACGTCGTCCTCGGAGTTCTGAACCTCTTATACATGTTTAGTAAACGTAGTAACTTCATCACTCGATTGAATAGTGACAAACGGCAAGCCCTGCTAAGCAGGCTTAACCACTTAGCTGAGGTAATGAAACATTTTTTGAATAATATTCTATCTTAGTAGTTATCCGTCTCTAAAAGATCATGATCTTACATTTGGTTATTTTACAGAGCTGGGGTGGTAAGGAAAATGGCTTCGGCCTAGCAGACTGTTGCAAAGAGTATCCAGACAAGCCTTTCCCTGCAAGTTCCACGACATTGCACTTTGAGTTCTACACAGAGAATTCTTCCGGGTCGGATGCGTCGAGTAGTAGTTCTAGTAACGTTAGTGCAAAGAAGACTGGTCAGACAAATCTTGTAACATATATTCACATAGAAAATGTCGATAAGCTTGGAAAAACCCCTGCACAGATCATGAATGACTTGTTGAAGGTCTACAACGTTCCTCAAGAACGACAGGTACTTAAAACTGTTTTAAAAGTTGCATCATATAACAATTCTTCGAAGGAGAATTTGAGTGTGCCATGTGAAAATACACTGTGGTTAGCGGAATACTTTACTTACTATTTATACTTTAAACACTATTTAGGTTTGTTATATAATATGGCTTTTATTTAATTTTTTCTTATGCAGATGGCCCTCCTGACACATATTAGACTAGCACACAGTTTCTCAGACTATCGAAGACGCCTACAATGCGTGCAAGCCCGCCTCCAAGCACTATCAGTGCTAGTTTATAGCAACGCGCTACAGGAAAACGCGCATAGTCTCCTTCATGCCGGACTTCTCGAGGAGTTGGTCGAACTGTTGGAGCTTCCAAGTCCCCATCTTGTTGAAATTAGAGCTGCTGCACTGCGAACACTCACAAGTATCATACATTTGGATCGAAACCCACATTTCCCAAAGTAAGTAAAACAACTTTCGATAACTCATTAAAGGTGATATTGTGTCGAATGCTTTTCAAAATTCAGTTGTTTATCTCCAATAGAAAACCAGGGTCTCGATTAAACATGATAATCGACGTCACCGGAGCAAGTTCTTACCATGGATTTCTCCCAGTCCTTGTACGAACGTGCATAACAACTTTAACCTCCCCACAACCGGACGGACAACCCTTTCCATTGCCCTTGGCCACGGCTTTGTTCAGTTTTCTTTATCATCTCGCGAGTTACGAAGCCGGTGGTGAAGCCCTTGTTAGCTGTGGGATGATGGAAAGCCTGCTGAAGGTCATAAACTGGCCAGGAAGTGAATTAGAACACATCACTGTAAATTTAAATCTTTTTAACATTGAGTACTTGTACATTTTTTATTTTTTTAAACATTGCTTTCTTTTACAGTTTGTAACGCGAGCTGTGAGAGTGATAGACTTAATCACAAACATAGACATGCAGGGATTCCAAGCTCACTTTGGTCTGAGCAGTTTTATCAAGAGACTCGATATGGAAGTGAACGTCTGCAGAAAAGAGCAACCGTTTGAAATAGAACCACAAGATATGGTCACTGCAGATCCGACTAACCCCACCCCCGAAACATCCTCGAGTAGGACTGAACCTGGAGCTTTGAATCCAACGAACGAAGCTTTCGATGAACGAGAGGAGACCTCGAACCCCATGGAGTTCTCGGAAGACGAGAATATGACCAAGACTGAAGAAAAATCCGAACAGCAACCTGATTATTCGGGAGCGAAGAGTGGAAAGACTTGTTTGCCTCAGAGAGCAGCATTGCTCAAGTCCATGTTAAATTTCCTGAAGAAGGCTATTCAAGATCCAACTTTCTCGGACAGCATTCGACACGTAATGGAGGGAACTTTGCCATCCTCGCTGAAGCACATCATCAGCAACTCCGAGTATTACGGACCCTCCCTTTTCTTACTTGCTACTGATGTTGTTACGGTCTACGTTTTCCAAGAACCGTCCTTGCTATCGACTCTGCAAGACAACGGACTCACAGAAGTCGTACAGCATGCTTTGCTTATTAAAGACGTCCCTGCTACTAGAGAAGTTTTGGGATCATTGCCAAACGTCTTCAGCGCTCTGTGCTTGAATACTAGAGGGCTGGAGTCATTTTCCAAACGCCGTCCCTTTGAACGTTTGTTCAAAGTACTTCTCTCACCAGTCTATCTTTCGGCGATGCGCAGACGTCGCAGTGTAGAGCCTCTGGGTGATACTGCTTCGAATTTGGGTAATGCAATGGACGAACTGATGAGACATCAACCGAGTTTGAAGTCAGATGCGATAGCTGCTATCGTCAAGCTTTTAAAAGAGCTGTGCGTCCTTGGATGTGATCCTCGTTACATTTGTTGGAGGGCAGCTAATAAGACCGATAATTCTCCATCACACTCAAATTCCACAAGTCGTCAATCCGCCGGGCAATCGGTTGGAGTTGGTGTGGGTGATACAAATGGCAGTAGC
The DNA here is from genome assembly GCA_037177015.1 of Euceroptres primus. Taxonomy (NCBI): domain Eukaryota; kingdom Metazoa; phylum Arthropoda; class Insecta; order Hymenoptera; family Figitidae; genus Euceroptres; species Euceroptres primus. Next base: position 426,108 of record JBAGKK010000180.1, read on the forward strand.
GGAGGAGGTGCCGGAAGCAGTAGTGATGAGGAAGAAGAGGACGAGGAGGAAGCGAGCACTAGTTCCCATCCTCAACGTGAAGAACAACCGTCGCCTTCACCTGCACAACCTGGACCTCCGCCTCAACCTAGAGAGAAAACACCGATCGCCTTAGTTGACTACATTCACAATGTCATGAAATTCGTGGACGCAATTCTCAGCAATAATTCTACCGACGACCACTGCAGAGAATTTGTTACTCAGGATGGCTTGGTCCCACTTCTTTCGATTTTAGGTTTGCCAAATCTACCAGTCGATTATCCGGTTGCGCAGGCAGCTCAAGCTGTCGCTTCTGTTTGCAAGAGTATCCTCGTAAGTATAATTTAAGTTTAACGAATCACCTATATTCAAACAAAATTTTGTAAATTTTTTAATCAAATTAAAAAATGTTTTTTTTTACAGAATCTTGCCCACGAGCCGCAAGTTCTTAAAACCGGATTATCACAACTTAACGACGTCTTGAACCTTCTGAAACCCTTGCACAGTCACATGGAGGCTCCAGGAGGATCTGTTTTACTTCACGAACTCGCCTCAGCACCAAATCTCGAAACCGCCTTCACTAGCGATCTCGCGACTCCCCTTCTTCACGCGATGAATGCCGCACACGGATATGTTGTACTCTTCGTCCACGTTTGTCGAACCAGTCAGAGTGAAATTCGCAATCTGTCTATGAACCACTGGGGTTCTGAATTAGGTTTGACCGTACTGAAAGGCCTTTCCGAATTGTACATGTCACTTGTCTGGGAAAGTACCTTGTTGCTTGCTCTTTGCAGCGACGATAGCATTCCTGCTGGATGTGACTTTGGAAAAGAAGACATGGACAAACTAGTACCACCTGAACTACGAATTGAAGGCGAAAACTCCACATGGTCCGGCGTATCTGCCTCAGACATGGGCAGCAATGGAATGACGACTGCCATGGAAGCTTTAAGCACTGATCCTCCACCAGTGTCGATGGAAGTCGACGATAAACCGAGCACAAGCACTGGGCGAACTTCGCCTAGCACTCACCAACTCAAATATATCAAACCTCTACTCGGAGCTTCCTCCAGGTTAGGCAGAGCTTTAGCTGAGCTTTTCGGACTTCTCGTAAAACTCTGCATGGGATCTCCGATAAGCAGAAGGCGAGGAGGACAACAGCTACCCTTGGCACCAGCTATTCCTTCTCAAGCTGCAAGAAGTGTAGCCACGGCGCTTAATTGCTTATTGACTCGTGGTTTATCCTGGGACAAACTTCCACCCTCGCCCATTCCCAAATTCAAGCTGACTTTCTTAATCTGCTCGGTGGGTTTCACCTCGCCGATGCTTTTCGACGAGAAACGCCATCCTTACCATCTCATGCTTCAAAAGTTCGTTAAACTAGGAGGTCAAGAAGCATTCTTTGCAACATTTCGATGGGCTCTCTCTGGCGGGGGACAGTTTTCCTTAACGGAGGGTCTCGAACATCCAAATCTTCCTGATGGAACTGGAGAATTTCTGGATGTCTGGCTTATGCTCTTAGAAAAAATGGTGAATCCCAAAGCGATCTTGGACTCTCCACATGTAGTTTCTTCCAAGTGTACGGGAGTTTACAAAGTTTACGAAGCATTTGATCCTAATAAGTACCTTCAAGACATTCACAAGAAGGCCTTTGAAGCTGTTATGCTTATGTGGGGCAAAAAGCCTTTGAAGAATTACGGAGCTCGAATGACAGAGTCAATTCTTTCCATTTTGCGACATATTCTCCGTGGAGAAAAGATCATCAAGGAGCGCGCTGAAAAAGAAGAAAGCGCAGAGGCCGCGGCATCTGGAAGTGGTTCGGGAACCGCTGGAAGAACTGGAGCGGCTTCAGATCGCGGAGATCTTCCAGAGACAATCGTTAACCGAGATCATCTTAGACAATTGATGGACATGGGCTTCAGCAGAAGTCACTGCATCGAGGCTCTTCTGCACACTGTCACATTAGAACAAGCAACTGATTATCTCCTCACGAATCCCGCTACTCTGAGAAGATCCGACATTCCCTCGGGCGATGCGACTGGCCAGGGTCTAATCATGGACTTGGAACTAGTGGACGATGATCAAATGATGCACGCAATCGTGATGTCGCTTGGCGAAACCGACTCGAAAAAACCTGCAATTCCGGAAGAACCAGTTCGCGAAATTCCCGTAACTGAAAGCATCGACGAGTTCACACGAACTGCTTTAGAACAATGTCTTAACCTTCTGGATTTGATGCCTGATACGGTTTACCGAATCTGCGATCTACTCGTTACAGTCACAAAAAGAAACGGCCAAGTTTGGAGAGATAATATGCTTCGCCAACTGATACACGAGATTCGCGATCTGGTGAGCTTTCTGATTGAGATCGCCGAAAGTCAGGATGAAGATGCTGGAACGCGTTTAGTGGAATGCGAAGAAGCCAACAAAGTCGCAGGCAGAATTTATCTTTACACTCTCTTCTTTGAAGGGACTTTCCAGGAAATGAGAGTACCTTGTGCTCACGTCGTCGAGGAGTGCGGAATCCTGGAGAAACTCGTACGCCTTTTGGTAATGAGCGAAGGACCTTTAACCGCAGCCAAGAATAAGATATCCAAGGACAGCAAAGACGCAGTTCTTCCAGTAAAAACTCCAAAGTGGCTAGCTCCCTTGTTACTTCTCATCGACCGATTGGAGAAAGTTGCTGTGCTTATGCAGAGGAAACAACTAATGCTCAAAGTAACGAACAGAGTTTGGAAGTGGTTCGATCTTGCCACCGGAAAGTGGATGCCTTATTCGGCTGCAAACAATCGCATCCTCAACGAAGCCTATGCGGCAGGAGAAAACCAGGTCCGGATATCTTATAGTCGAAGGCGATACCTAATCACCTTCTCATGTATGACGCAAGTAAACGAAGATACCGATAACAGGCGACCCATAACGATGGGATTCAAGACGACAGGATCAAATGAAGAGAATTCCGATTCTAACATGGATACTGAAGAGACTCCCACGGAAAGTAAGGATAAAGACAAGGAAAGAGAAAAGGAGAAGGACAAGAATAAATACGCAGTGATTCAAGGACTTGACCCTAGTATAACCCCAAGCATCGTCCGAGCTTGTGTAAAATTACTCGCAATTCCTGTAGATCGTGATGCGTTACACGCTCTGATGAAAGTGTGTCTGCGTCTAACGCGAGACTTTAAAAATGCTGAGGTTTTCGCTCGAGAAGGTGGAGTTCGTCTTTTGCTGGACATGACTCAGGCGAGTAGCTTCATTGGTTGTATTAGTCTGAGCACTCTTCTGATTCGTCACACTCTCGAGGAACCAAGAACCCTTCGTCTCGCCATGGAAAAAGTCGTAAGAACCCGTACGCAGTCCAACATTCCACCAACATACAAGGAGATTTTATTCATGACTCGCCAGATCAGCAGTGCAGTCTGCAGGGACCCAGAAGTTTATCGGGATGTTTGTGAAAATATTCTTAGGGTCGACGTGGGTGCTTTAAAAAGAGACGACGTTGATAACAGACTAGTAGTCAAGGCCCTTGCACCCCTTCATTCATCAGCGTCACCGATGGTCGAGGAAGTTTCGATTGGCGTAATTCATGATTTATTGAATGCGCTGATCAAACCAATGCCTATACTTCCGGAAGATAGTTCTGGGTCTCCTGCTTTCAGTCCGGAGAAGAAAGCTCTTCATGCAACATCCTCGACATCTGCACCTGTCTCGACTTCTTCTTCGAGAAGAGACGTGACGAGAAATAACGTTGCGACGACGAGCGATCCACTGGATGATGACGATCAGGTGTCGCAAATCATTCCCTTGAAGATGTACACAGATATGGGAAATAATGCAAAGGTGGAACCAGAAGAAGCGAAGAAACCACTTTTGCCAAAGTCGGCGATTTTGAAAATGCTTGCTGAGGCTGTACGATCTTATGGTGCCGTTGCTAATTTGATCACGGAGTATACTTACAGAACAGGTCAGAGTGAAATGATAACTGAAGATACGACTGCGTTGGCTTTCCTTTTAGATAAGCTTCTACCCAGCTTGCCGGAGAACTGGAGCGATCGACAATGCGGAACGATGGCGAGGATGTTGATCGCGGCGATTGCCTCTTGTAATCATTCACCAGATGCGCAGAGTACTCTTGTTTCAGAAGTCAAGGCTGCCTTGACGCGAACTCTTGCAATGCCGGAAAGTTCTGCAAAACACTCACAGTTACAGATACTTATTGGTTTGATTTCAACAATGATTGACAGCTGCCCTCCAACATCTCACACTCAGTTAAGAGCTTCGTTAAAGGTCCATCAGTATAATAATGTTAATTACATTGTGAGAATAATGTTGAAGAAGGGAATCATTACCGATCTTGCTAAGATACCACATAGCCTTGATCTCTCAAGTCCCAATATGGCTGTGACGATTAATGCTGCCTTGAAACCACTTGAGACCTTGTCGAGGATTATTAATCAACCGATGCCGGGAACAGTTAATAATAAGTTTACAAAGCCAAAGAATCGGACTACTCAGGAGGAACAGGTTGGAGAACAATCGGGAACAACTACTTCGGAAGCTACTCACGCGGTTGGGGAAGAAGTGAACGAAGATGCGGAAAATACTGAGCATGATATTTCTGTCACTGCTGAGAGTCTGGAACCTACTTCTGAAGGCCAAGGGCACGAGGGCGATGAAGCAGCACTAGAGGATATCATGGACCAGCTTTTGGAAAGGTATTAATTTAGAATTTTTAAATTCTCATCACGTGAGAAGGTATTAGATTTTGTATTGGTAGTTTTGATTTTTTCGCCAACTTTTAAGTGAAAACACACTGTCTATAATCAAGCAGTGTCCTCTATTCTAGGAACGGTTCAGCCGTAACCGAAGAACCATCTTCTCGGCCCCATAGACCAATGGATATTGATGATGAAAGTCTCGCAATGCGAGACAATGAAGGGGACTTTGATCCAACACGCGACACCACCGTAAGAGTAACATCGCCTTTCTTTCTTGTCTTTATCAGTTCTGAATTACAAAATCCCCCTAAACTCTTAATTTCTATTTTCACAGGAGGACCTCATAAGCTCAGATTCGGATTCTGACAGCAATCCGTCCGAAGATAACGAGGATGAAGTTCAAGACGACGATGATGAAGAAGAGGAGGAGGAAGACGATGGTAAGTTTCTCAGAAACGAATCTCTTATTTATTTTGGTTTAATCCATTGATTCTTTGGTTAATCCACTATTTGTTTGAAATTAACTTTCTAATCGCACCTAATTTTTTATCAATTCTTTATACAGGTGAAGAAAACGAAGAAGAGGAGGAAGAGGAAGGTTCTTCTAATTATGAAGAAGATGGTATGGACTTTTACGAAGATGTCGGAGAAAGTGTCTTCCGAATGCTTCCCACTTCAGAACGCGATGTCAGCAATGTGGTTATGATCCAGCACAACTTCGGTAACGAAGGTGGCGATCATCCAGCAGCACCTTCTGCTAGTAGACCAAGTCTTCCATGGAGTGCAAATATGCCTCTACCTCTGGGATCGTTTGAAGAACCTTCTTCGGTCTCAGCAAGCAACGGTAAGTTTATTTTCTACTTATAATTTGAATAATAAAACTGTTTCAGAATTTATTATTATTATTATGATTTATTTGAGCATTTTATACACTTGGACAAAATGTTTAATTTAGACAAAACTTGCTATTTTTCAGCCTCATTTAATTCGCGGAGAAGAGTGGATGGTTCTTTACTGCTTTCTCGTATTTTAGGTATAAGCCTGCAGCCTTTGCTAATGGCGCAAAGCAGTATGGACTCAAGCAATTCCAGAACTCAGAGAGCATTACGCCAACGCAGGTATCAGTACCTCCACGTACCGAACCCGCGAAATCCAAACCCTCCTGTAATTTTGCAAAGGTGCGGTTATTAGGATTAATTTATTTATTCCAGTTAGTTGAGTTTAATGAGCTGGTGCTAATATGAATCTTGATTTTTATAGACTTTTGGGACCAGCAGCACAGACCCTTCCACTGTCTGCTAGTCAAGTCTTAGCATCTAGTTTGAGAGATACCAGAGTCCTCGTCATGGACAATGGTCTCGGAATCTTTACGAATCAAGAGGAAGAACAGGTGGACTTTGTAGTGAGTAAAGTCTAATTCTAGTTTAGCTGAATTTTTTTTTTTGTACTCAAGCAACAGGAACTAAAATTTATTCTCAATTTCAGGATCAGTCTGGTTATTTGTATGGACCTAGTCTAGCAGCCACCTTGAACAATATCCCGACTACTTTACACTGGTGGATCGAGGAAAGCAAATTGTTGGATGGTGATTCACAACCAGACTGCTGCGTTGGTTAGTATTTAATCAATAACTTTTTAATTATCATATTTTTCGAAATGTGACTCTAATTTCTGAATTTCAATTAAAGGTGTTGTACATAAACTAATGCCTGGCCTTGAGAAACATCGAAACACGGAATTAGCTGAGAGAAAAGAGAAACGAAAAAAGCAGCAGGCGGCTGATAAAGAAGCCGAAAAGGACAGTAAGGAAGAAAAAGATAAGCCAAGTTCCACGGAACGTAAGTTCATGATTCCTTTGATGACATTTATCATTAATTTCATTTGAATTTGTTGAAGAATTAATTTTGATTTTCGTAAATAGCTGAGGCGTCCACGACAATGTCAGCTGAAGAACAAACGCCGACAACCTCCACTTCACAAGAAGAGACATCTCAAATTGTGTCCGCTGTAGAAGCAACGGTTGAGAGTATTAGACCAGACCAAATCACTGAGGAGGACATTATTGAAGTTACCGGCGAAATGGAAGTAACAGTTCAAGACGAGGAAGAACGACCACCGCCTCCTCCAGCAGAAGACCAGCCAGTAGAGACCAGAGAACTCCTTTCAGCGAGTCACAGTGCAACTTTGGAATTAGCTGAAAGCATAGTTGACTCTGTTCTTGGACCAAGTGCCTCTGAAGCTACGAGATTGCAGAGACAATCGGAGCGCAATTCAGAAGACACTAATCTCTCCACGTCTTCGACAGAAAGGAATCTAATTGACTTCACTCCAGAGACGGGAGACGAGACGTCGAGAGAAAACGGAGATCCCACCGATTGGATCAGAAGACTTCTTACGGACGACAGCCAACCCGGTGTAGAGAGAAACGCAAACGTCGTGAGTCAAGAGCCTACGTCTTCAACGACAGAAAACAACGCCCAAGAGTCTGAGGAGCAACAACAACCTCCACAGGAACAAGAGCAAGCGCAACAACCTGCTGCTCAGGAACAACAACTCCCTGATGGAGTCGATCCGTCCTTCTTAGCTGCTCTACCAGAAGAAATGCGTGACGAAGTAATCGCGGAACAAATGAGACTTCAGAGACTTCGACAGAGAACTCAGTCGACAGTTGTAGAGGAATTAGCTGGCCCGGTGGAAGTGAATCCAGAGTTCTTAGCGGCACTGCCACCAGCGATTCAAGAAGAAGTTCTGGCGCAGCAGAGACTCGAACAACAGCGTCACGCAGCTGCATCCGCCAACCCAGAAGATCCCGTAGATGCCGCAGCTTTCTTCCAGAATCTACAACCTTCACTGCGTCAGGCTATTCTTACGGACATGGAAGAATCGCAGATATCTGTCCTGCCTCCAGATTTGGCGCAAGAGGCGCAGAGTTTGAGACGCGAGTGGGAGGCTCGTAATCGTCACATAATGCAGGAGCGATTTCTTAATCATGTCAGTCAGGGAAGTACAGCATTGTCAAGTATCTTAAGAAGCTCTGGCCGAGGTAGAGGAGGTAGTACACGAATTTCCATCCACGCAATGCCACAACGTGCTCAGTGGAACTCGTGGAATTCTCGGGGTGATACCTGTATAGCGCATCAACACACAGGCGCTGGATTGAGGCTCAGAGGTCGTCAGCTGCTCGATCACGAGTCCATGGCGTGTCTTTTGGTCCTGCTATTTGTTGATGAACCCAAGATTAACACACTAAGACTTCACAGAGTTATTAGAAATCTCTGCTATCATGGAAGCACGAGAGAGTGGGTCGTGAAGGCTCTACTTGGAATTCTTGAGAGAAGCAATGACGAGAACAAAGATATCCTCGCAGACTTCATCGGCAAGTTCAAAAGGAAAGGAGTCCACTCGGCTATTGAATACTGTTCTCCGAAGATTGACAACAGGAGCAACGCGCAGTCCTGGCTGAACATCAGCATCGACGCTGCCCTCGGATGCAGAGCGAATGTGTTTCACATTTTGAGACACGGTGGAAAGAAATCAGACAGGCAAGGTCACAACATCGCAATTCATCCACAAGCTGCGCCCTCCGTTTGTAGGCACACGTTAGAATTGCTTATTTCTTTAGCCAAGAGCTTCCCGGCATACTTCGTGCCTTTGAAGACCAAAGAAGCGGAAGAGAAGGAAAAGGAGAAGGAGGCGAGTTTGAAACAGGAAGAAACCGGGGCAAAATCCAAGACCCCAGCGAAAACTGGCAAGAGTGACTTACCTGAGTTTTGGGATATGCTGCTGAGGCTTGATTCCTGTGCTTCGAAGAAAGGAAAGTCGGTCGCGAGAACGCACTCGAGTTCTAATCTGGGCAGCGAACCGGAACAGGGCACCACCACTTTTGAAGCGTCGGCCTTTGGACAACTGATCTCGATGCTTCACTGGTCGGTTATTAAGAGGAGCAGTCAACTGACGGATAAGCTGTTGAGGCTGCTCTCTCTTATTTCAATCGGATTGACAGAAGTTAATCCTTACCGTAGGCAAGATAGTACGAAAACCAAAAAGATTGAGCCTAGCAAGGAACAGAGCGTTGCTGCGCCAGAGGGACACATCAAGCTGGCCGTCCAAGTTCTCACGAGCAAAAGCTGCTCTGAGGAAGGTCTCGAAGATGCCACCGCCTTACTTCTTAATCTCTCGCATTGTCCAGACCCCACGAGACAATTGGTAAGTTTTTGTGTTCTTGATTTTATTTTGTTTTATCAGAGTGTATACTCACCTTGAAAACCTGCAATTATCGGGGAATTTTTTTCCTTCAGAATTTGAGTAGAGACCCTGTAATTATATTTTAATGATTTCAAGTCATGACTTAATATCTTTATTAGAATAAGCAGAAGATTTTCTTGAACATTCCTTTCAACATTTGACTTGTCTTTTTCAGATTTTGAAACTTCTTTTAGAAGGCGCGATGGAACTGGCAAACGTGGTGTGCGAACACATCAATGAACTGATGATTGAGTTGAAGGTTTTGAATCGAGAATTGCACAGAAGAAACTCTCTGGAAGAACAACCGTCTACAAGTTCAGGAGGTCCACGAGGCTTGCTCCTTGACAGGTACTTTATCCAATAAAATTTCAAAAATAGTGTTTTACTAACATCTTAGATTGAATATTTTATTAATGATATGATTTAATTAGTCTTTTTCAGAGTTACGAAATTCAAATTTTGCTTTAAATCAATCTTTTTCTTTTTAGGTTTACGAGCGATAGTGTCATCATCACCGCACCAAGCAAAGTCAAAGCTGGAAGCGACCTTCAACTTCCGTCGATGGGCGCTCTCATCAGTAAGACTTCTAGTCAGGCCTTCTTCCTTCGTATACTAAAGGTTATTATACAAATCAGAGAGGCTGTGCGTTTGGCTAACAAGAAGAAAACAGGTGCTTATTTATTCTCAATCGAACATTATTCACTGTGCTAAAACTTCAGTTTTTTAACGTAATATAATTTATTTGTTTAGAAACAACTCCACCTGCAGAAACGGCTATGGACACAGGAACCACAAGCCAAACTCAGGAGTCATCAGGTAATTAATTTTTATTTGTAAATATGAAATCATGAATATCAAAATATTCATTAATGAACGTGAGCTGACTAAATGTTATGGTTTTAGCTGAGGAAAATGCTGATACCGAAAGTATGGATACGACTCAAGCGAATACCTCCCAAGCAGCTGCTTCAGAAGTGAAAGCTACCACTTCCAAGAAAGGTAAATTTCACCTAGATAAGAGAATCATTTAGTTATCATATTTTACAGGGATGGGTGAGTTACTTTTCAAAAGGAACTAGTTACCGCTATCGTTACATTACGAAAAAAAGTAACTAAAGTTGGCGTCAAAAGTACACGACCCTCACTTTGATCGCTCGCAAGTCGTTCAAAAAAAATCGCAGAATATTCTAGCCAGGTACACGTGAGAGCTTAAAGTCTCCCGAATTGAACGATATGTATATTGTTGTCCTAAAAAATTTTTTGCAATAGCGCTGATGTAAAACGTGTCGAAAAATAGGGTTTTGGAGGCACTTTTTTTAAGTCTCGACTTTCGAGGCTTCCCAAAACGAGCTGGACGTCTTAAAAAATCTGAAAAAATTTACAGACGCTCTTTAAGGTGTCTAGAATGCAACGCAGTTTTCCAAATTTCGAAATATGAAATTGTTTACTATTTACAGACCGTTTTCCACAAACATATCATCTTGGAAAGAAATAATGATAGGAAGTTGTTTTATGGCTTAAAATATGCAGTTTTGTAACGTGATTGAAGTACACTTTAAAAAAATGAAATTATATCAATATTTCGCGAGATAATCCTTTATGAATATTTCTGGATTTAATGAGAGTAGCCACCGTATAAAAAGTGTTTGAAAAAAAGTATCCATTTCACAACAATAGGGACCTCAGGGAAAAGACAGGGACATCTTAGGGAAAAAGGGAAAAAGGCAGGGACATCTCAGGGAAAAAGGCAGGGACGTCTCAACATCTTAAGGGTATAATATTACGGGGCGCCGGCATATTTCTAAATACGTCTTGCCATTGATAAACAAATAATTGTTCATAAAAGTAAGGGTCGCGTACTTTTGACGCCGACTTTAGTTACTGATATTTTTTACCGTTTCAAAATATAACTTTCTCAGTTACTTTTTTCGTTACTTTTATATTTTAGAAATATGAGAAATACATGTATGTCACCACCATTCGAATAGTCGAAATGAAAAAATTGTTGCAAAAGCAATAAATTATATTGATTGTCGTAATAAAAAAATGCTGTACTATATTTCGAAAGAAACGAGAAAAATAACTATTTTTATAGTTACCGTTACTGAAGAAAGTGTAACTAGTTGCCAATTCGTTGCCTATTTACAAAAGTAACTTCGTTACTATCATCGTTACCCAGAAAAAGTAAGTACTTAAAGTAACTGGGAGATTAACGGAGATTTAATAACAAACGGAGATTATAGCAAATTTAAACACAAATGTAGGAATTCGAAATCTTTTACGATTTCCAGAAATCAAACTATGTTTAGAGAATTTAGAATTCTTTTGGGGTTAGAAAATTCTATTCCAAATTTTAAGGCAGAAAAAAAAGTTACAAATAATTTTATTTAGGTCTAAATTAATAGGCGTTTCACGCTGGTGCTAGAAAACTTTCACACTGGCACTATAAAAGTTTTATTATACGCTTTACGCATAATTCGATACACAAAAATTCGTCAACCTCTGGAAACTTTGTGGCGAAAGCAAAAGATTATGTTACTATTAGTAACTAGCAACTAGTAACAAATGTAACTATTAGTAACATCTGAGATATTGAACTTTAATATGTAAGACTATAAACTTTTAATATAATCTGACTTTGTCCATTAATATCTTTCATAATAAAGAAAAGATATTAGATATAATGTAGTAAATTTTCATGAAATATTTTGATTGAGCCACTGTTCAGCACAGCCGAATCTATTGGTAAAAAAGGTTTTGTTTGATTGAAACGCTTCTTAGAAAACTAGCTTTATTTAAAAAAAAATAAGAAGCTTTATACAAGGTCTGTAAATTAGAATTATTAACAGTATGTATAACGGGGAGCTTATAAATTAATGCAATTTTTTATTTTCTTTAAAGCTCTTAGGAAATTAGAATGATTTATTAAAATTTTAATTAAAAAAATAGTAACGTCAAGATAACGCGTTGCTTTTTCAGTGGTAACTATAACGGTAAGTGTTACTATTTTAAAAAAATAACGATTTGATTAAAAAAACAAAATTAATAAGAGACATGACTTCAGACTTGCCCGAAAACGCTTATGTTAAAGAAAATATGTAAACTGTGCAAAAACATTTATTTTGTAAAATTGAGAATGTTCGTAATCTATTTAAGTATTGTAATCAGGATACACTACTCTCCCTCTTTATTTACCCCCGGTAGACGCGTTCCAGGAATTTTCGCCGATGGTGAGGGATCCAGGGGGACGAGAAAGCTGAGCTAGGAGCTCAGCGGAGTTTCGCAATTACCGTAGCCACAAAGCGAGCAGTACCCTAAGTGGATAATTTCATCAGTTCGTTTTCAGTGTTTTGGTTATGCGTTATATATAATAATAAATAATATCTAAATAAAACCTAAAATTAAAGCAAACGTTAAATTAAACTTATATTTAAAAAATATTTTTCACTCGTGACAAAAATGAAACCGAAATAGTTCAGACGGCCCTGACTTGTTTACGTTTGAGAGACTCTCGTTTTAAGTCCAAGGCCATTCAGTCCATCCCGGAAACCCGCCCTAAAGCGGGAGAGCAGGGTATTTATTGTGAAAAATGATTCCAGTTATCCATTGCTTGAGGGCAAATTGATTATAATAATATTATAAAAATTTGGTTCAGAAAAGAGAAATATGTCTGAAGGAAGCTGTTTATGTCCAAAAATTTATTTAAAACAATCTCATTTAGCATTTATTTATAAATTTTGTTTATAATAATCTTAATATTTATTAGCTAATGATGTAATTATGATGGAATAATCAATTGAAAGTGCTCACATAGAAAAACCACGAATTTTTTGTTCGAAAAATATCGGAATTATGCATTTTTTAATAAAATTTGTTTATAATACATTCAATTTATTGTCGAGTAATGTTTAGTGTTGAAATAATCCTGGGTTAGCTAATTAACAGTATTAACATTTAAGAAATTAATTGTTTTTGTCGAAAAATGTCCGAATAATGCATTTGTTTATCAAAGTTTATAATAATCATGAAATTTATTGGCCAATAATGTTTTGTGTTAAAATAATCTTAGCTTAGCCAATTAATATTATTAACATTGAAAAAAATTAATTTTTAATTTGAAAAATGATTGAATTAAGCATTTGTTTATGAAACTTGTTTATTAACAATAATTATTCGACTAAAAGGTGTATGTCACCACCATTTGAATAGTCGAAATGAAAAAGTCGTTGCAAAAGCAATAAACTATATTGATTGTCGTAATAAAAAAATTCTTTAGTTTATTTCGAAAGTAACGAGAAAAGTAACGATTTTTATAGTTACAGTTACTGAAAAAATGTAATAACTAGTTACCAATTCTTTACCTATTTACAAAAGTAACTTCGTTACCTTCATCGTTATCCAGAAAAAGTAACTGGTTAAAGTAACTAGTTACTTTTAACTAGTTACTTCCCATCCCTGATATTTTGTGTTTAAATAAAAACTATATTCGAAACACTTTTGTTCTCTTTTTTCTAGTAGAAGAAGAAAAACCAGCACTTCCACTATTGAGTGAAAGTTTGGTATTGGACAACCTTTGGGAGACACTTAGTGCCTGTTTACTCGAACTCGAGCATACACCCGATCATCATGCCGTCCTTGTCCTGCAGGTAAACCATTTGTAAAATTTTATCATCTCTCTTTTGAATTAAATTATATAATCTTTCATAATACTCACTGACATAATTTATGTTTCAGCCCGCAGTCGAGGCCTTTTTCTTAGTACATTCATCGTCCAGCATTTCTCGGGATCGAAACAACGAAAACACGACAGAAAATCGAGACCGGGAGGCTGTGCCAGACTTAGCACCTGTTTCTCCAATTTATTCCGATAGCGAAGGCGCCGCTCAGCCTGAAACTGTCACGAACGCATCTTGGGACATTAACCCAACGCCACAAAAGACTTTACCGCCAGACCAGCTAAAGTTCCTCAAATTTGCCGGTGAGTTTCAATAAATCTGTATCGTCTGTATAAAATCTCGTAACCTCCGTCTTGATTTTGTTCTAAAAAAAATTAAAATTTTAATTTTTCAAAAAAGTGACTTAAGAATGACAGCTTTCTCAATAATAAAAAATTTTCTCTTTTTTTTGTCCGAATGTTTGATACGCGTCTGCTTGTTACAAATCAACGTTTGCTGGTCGGCAACATCAATTAAAAATATCAGTAAACTTAGATAAAACCCACAACTACTGCAAAAATGCCAAAATGTCCACTTTTTGGAAAAAGTTGACAGTGAAATCAATCAAGGCTTTCTCAATAATTAAAAATTTCCTGTTTTCTTTGTGGGGGATGTTTGCGTCTAGTCTCCTCGTTACAAATTAAAGTTTGCTGGTCAGCAGGGTCAATGAAAAATACCAGTAATCTCAGAAAAAAGCAACTTCGATTGCAAAAATGCCAAATTTCCACTTTTTGGAGAAAGTGACGTAAGAAATCAATGAGAGCTTTGTCTATAATGAAGAATTTCCTTTTTTTGTGTGACGGTCTGTTTGCTGGTGGTTTGATTGATGTTGTTGATCGTTTCTAATGTATGTAGACAATAGAGAATAAGACAAGTGCGCGCGGTATTCGCGCGCGAAAATGAGTCTAGTCTAAAATAAATTTAAATTACAATTTCTTAGCTTAAATTCGAAAATTTTGGATTCCATGGTAATAATGTGAGTTTTTTGATTGCAGAAACGCATAGAACTGTGCTGAACCAAATTCTTCGGCAAACAACGACTCATTTGGCGGACGGACCTTTTTCCGTGTTGGTGGATCATACGAGAGTTTTGGACTTTGATGTTAAGAGGCGATACTTTAGGACAGAGCTAGAACGAATGGACGAAGGCATTCGTCGCGAAGAGCTTGCTGTTCATGTTCGCAGAAGTCACGTTTTTGAAGACTCCTTCAGAGAACTCCATCGCCGAAATGCTGACGAATGGAAGAATCGATTCTACATCGTCTTCGAAGGTAAACTTTTGTTTTTCTTGAACGTATGTTTTATTAACAGGAGTTTTTATTTCAATATATACTTCAATCTAGGATTGAAATTTATGACAAATTTATTTAATTTTTATTTGTAAATTTAGGCGAGGAGGGTCAAGACGCGGGAGGTTTGCTGCGAGAATGGTATGTGATCATCTCGAGGGAAATCTTCAACCCCATGTACGCACTTTTCACTGTAAGTCCTGGCGATCGTGTCACGTACATGATCAACTCATCTTCCCACTGCAATCCCAACCACTTGTGTTACTATAAATTCGTCGGAAGAGTGATAGGTAAATTGGGAAACACCTAGTGGAATTTGATGTTAGATAATTAATTAGATAAAATGGAACTAAATGACTTTGTTCCCTTTTACAGCAAAGGCAATTTACGACAACAAATTGCTCGAGTGCTACTTCACTCGTAGTTTCTACAAACACATCCTTGGCATTCTTGTTAAACACACCGATATGGAGAGCGAAGACTACAGTTTCTACAAAGGCCTTGTATACCTTACGGAGCATAATATCTCTGAACTGGGCTATGAATTGACTTTCTCAGCAGAGGTAAACTTGCTAAATCTTATAAACTTATTATTCATTCAGAATAAAGTTGCAGTCCTTTATAAAGTATTTGATATGGGATTTGAATTTAACTTTTAATTAATATTGGCTACTTTCCAGGTGAATGAATTTGGAGTCAATGATGTGCGAGACTTGATTCCCAATGGACGAAACATCGTTGTCACGGAAGAAACGAAGCTTGAGTACATTCGTCTCGTTTGCCAGATGAAGATGACTGGAGCTATTCGCAAACAGTAAGTATTTTCTTACATAAAAATAAGTTAGGCAGGAAAAGAGAGATGTTTTATTTTCAATTTTCTTTGCAGACTCAACGCGTTCTTGGAAGGTTTCTACGACATCATCCCCAAACGATTGATTTCCATCTTCAACGAACAAGAACTCGAGCTTCTGATCAGTGGATTACCTAACGTTGATATTGAAGATTTAAAAGCTAACACAGAATATCACAAGTACAGTCCAACATCTCTACAGGTAAGATTTACTTTTTCAAATAACAATTAAGCTTGAAAGCCTGTCATTTTGAATTACCCAACGTTCAATTTCATTTGTTTTAGATCCAATGGTTCTGGCGTGCATTACGAGGATTCGATCAAGCGGACAGAGCGAAATTCTTGCAGTTTGTTACCGGTACATCGAAAGTTCCCCTCCAAGGCTTCAGTGCACTGGAAGGTATGAATGGTGTGCAAAAATTCCAAATCCATCGAGATGATCGATCGACCGACAGATTACCATCGGCTCATACCTGGTAAGGGAACGTTTAACCATTTACTTAATAATAAAATTTGAAACAGTGTCAACTTTTCTAATGTGTTTTAAAATTTAATATGAATTCGAAAATTCAAATCTTTTTCTCTTTCAGTTTCAACCAATTGGATCTTCCTGTTTACGAAACATACGACAAGCTGCGCAGTAATCTTCTGAAGGCGATTCACGAATGCAGCGAAGGATTCGGATTCGCGTAAGGCAACATCACAGAGCGTTTAATCCTCGCAGCAAGCGTTTTCGCCGCGTCGCCACAACGTTCCGAAGCAAAATTATGGATATATTCGATGGTCGTGTCAGTCCGCTTGTGTTGTGCGCAATGTAACTTGAAGATAAATGGAAAACGAATATGTGCTTGGTCTTCGCTTCTACTGAAATCGTGCACTCATGTATATACAATTGTGGTGTAATTACTGAAGATAACTTTCGATGCTACTCGAGTTAGAGTTTATTTTGTTGAGAAAGATCTTGAAAGAGAGATGGAGCTTAACGATAATTCCCAACAACGCGGAAGAGGAGAAATCAATTAGTACAGTAATTTGTAAGGAAACAAAAAAAAAACGACAAGTTTCGTATGTAATGATAACTAGATAGGCGTCCTAGGACGATTTAAGGGGTAAATAGGGCGAAAGTTGTAATATACTGCACTTTTAAATCGATCGGTGATACGTCGTAACGCGATTTGCTAGAAATACTGATACGTGAGAAAACAGGCGATGATGAAAGTGTTCCAATGCTTTGATGCAGGAAGTTATTGTGAGGAGTCTGAATGAGTGTGTTGTGTGAAAGGGTGGGAGAGAAAGGTGAAATTCGAAAGAAAATGAGCCTAATCTAAAGAAAATAACTTTAAAAAAAAATTGTTTTGCAATGTACACGCTAATTTGTCCCCCCTCCCGGAGAGTAATGTATGGTTGTACACTATTAGTATTAATAATTCTAACTAATTTTTAATTCATAGAGGTAATCTTAACTTGATATCATTTTAATAATAATAATTCAAAATGTGATGTTAAAAGAAGTGTAATTTTTTTCTTGAGATCTAACGAAATAAAGTTTACAGTTGAACCGATATTTACGAACACGTAGAACAGTGCATATGCATTAATGGCATTACATACATACTATATCAGACTCCTTTCTAAATTGTTAGGGAATTATTGCTTAGGAGTCGCTCAAATAAACTAAATGTTGTATTTCTTATAAATTCAGTGCGTCCATTTATTACACGTGCCTTTCATAAAATTCTCTTTCGGAATGGGTATCTTGTACGTCTGCAACTAAACTTTCTTTTACTTCTTGAGTTTTAGACTTATGCTCAAAGTTTTTTTTAAAGTTACATTTTGTGCAATAAATTCTGTCTTTATTTAATTTTCATTTTGTGATATGCACATACGTGATATACCTATACGTAGTATTTCACACGAGGAAGGACTGGAATAAACGAATAATTTAACAAGAAAATATATATTTTATATTTACAGAAAACTTACATATGTGATAAAAACAGTAATGACCGTATCGATCACATTTTAGACAAATTTTCACGAATATCCTAAAATGTGAGGTTTCGCAAGAAAAGGGCCCTCTTTGTCAGTGTGGAGTTACATATAGAGGGGTACTCCATGAATGATCATCTGAAAACGATTGCGGCCATATTTCAAAAAATTTGTTTAATTGGCCTCTATGTCTTATTCGATTCGTGTATTTTAAATATAATAAATTATTTTTCATTAAGTCAGAAATACATGCTCTCGCGATATATGTTCCCTTAGTATAAGTCTTTCCAGGAATTTTTGCCGATGGTGAGGGTTTAAAAGGGACGAGAAAGCTGAGCTCGGAGCTCAGCGGAGTTCGCAAGTACCGTAGCAACAAAGCGGGCAGTACCCTAAGCGGATAATTTCGTCAGTTCGCTTCAGTTCATTTTCAGTGTTTTGGTTATGCGTTACATATAGTGTCAAAATTTGTCAAGTGGGCCACTTATTTTTGATGGGTTGTGATTTTTCTTCGGGAATGCGTGATAAGGCTAGAGTTTTACATAAATAAAATGGCCCTAAAACATTTTTGCAAAATTTTCATTTTTTGAGTCGTTATTGTTATTCGTAATTAATTTTTTTCTCCTGATCGGCACAAAATATCGCCATAATTTTTTGCATGTTTCGTTAAATGCATTCTATAAAATAAAAATCACTTTACCATTGTTGCATAAATATTGATGAAATTAGCAACAATTTTTATAAACAAATAAAATTCGTTCTAACTTCTCAA